>JAAGEH010000006.1:2747122-2762863 GCA_011751065.1 Lasiurus cinereus
CCGCAAAGCTCAGCATGCTTACTAGCTGGTACTGACTGTGGATGGATGTCCGAGCTGCAGTCCAGTGAAACTGTCTGTGGTCAGAGAATAGCTGGTGGGCTGATGGGCCCGAGGCTGCAGTGTTTGGACCCTGGGCCAGAGCATCAACAGCAGGGAAGACTTCTCTCTTGGTCCAACATGTTGCATATGTTGGCGTTGGGGCCTGAGACTCATCACATCACAGTTGGCTGCCTCCATGCCCCAAGCAGGTGGGCTAGATCAAGGGCGCTCTCTTCTTTTTAGGGCAGAAGACATTTCCCAGGAATCTGCAGCAGCCATCCTAGAAGGAGCTGCCGGTGAGGCTGGGAAGGGTCTGATGGCCACCTTATTGGGTTGAGGAAGACCAAGGCCACAGGCTGGGCAGGGCGTGGGGCTGTACCCGCAACCCCTGCCTCACTGGGGCTCCCAGGGCTGGGCCCTCTCCACGCAGCTTTGAATGGGAGCAGAGCCTGCAGACAGCCTCCCTGGCTCTCCAGGCAGCAGGTGTGATGGTCCTGGAGTAGATGGGTACCTGAGTGTGCAGACTGTGGGACGTTGGCCCCACAACAGACTTCACTCTGCTTCAGTCACAGAAATGAAAATGTAGGCCATGAGCAATCCTGTGCTGGATGCTCCTCCTGACATTTATGGAGCCCCCAATGTCCTGCTCCCATGAGGGATCAGGAGCCTCGGGCTTCCAAACCAGGGGATATGCTCAGCAGCAAAGGCATGAGTGCTGACACCTGCAATCTCATGGGGAAACCTCAAGGACACGTAGACTGAAAGAAACCAATGCAAAAGACCAGGAGTCCGTGTGCATGAACTAGTGGAAAATGCAGAGCTAGAGGGATGAGAGCAGGTTGGGCCAGAGCAGGGGAGAGTGTGACAGGCAGTTTGTCCCCCTCCGCACTGCTGACATTTTGGATCATCTTCCTCTGTTGTGGTGATGTCGTGTGCACTGTAGGACAATGAGCAGCACCCCCACGATGCCAGAACTCCTGCCCCCTGGGAAGCAGAATGACCCCCGGTTCCACACACTGAGATGAAAGGCAGCAGGAGGGAGTTCTTTTGGGGCTGTTGGGCTGCTCTGTGCCTCGATTGAAGTGATGGTTACAGGGTTAAACCCACAGATCTGGCCCTGGCCAGGCTGGTTAGTTGGTTGGAGTGTCATCTTGTACACCAAAAAAAAAAAAAAAAAAGGTTGCAGGTTCAATTCCCAGTCAGGGTGCATGTCAGAGGCAACTAATCGAAGTTTCTCTCTGCCCCCCCCCTTTCCCTTTCTTTCTAAATAATCAACAAAAACATATCATCAAGTGAGCATTATAAGAAAAAACCCCAACAGATTTGTATATAAAAAAGGGTCAATATTACTATATGTTAACTTAAAAACAAATTTAAAACACACACACACACTCACACACAAAACCAAGCAAAACACCAGAGAGAGGCATACCACCTACTAAAGAAGAAGAAACCAGCTAATTCATTGCTCTGGGCCCTCTTACCTGCCAGTCAGTGGGCCAGATACCTCTCCACCACTTTCTTCCTCGTGCAGGAAGTCAGCTATAGTCATACATTGGTAAACCTTTCCATCCTAACTTAAGGATCATTTCTTGGCAGATAAAAGCCCACTTAAATATGAATGTCAGGTAAACAACTAATAATTGTTTAATATAAGTATGTCCCACATACTGCAAACATTATTCATTTATCTGAGATTCAAATTTAATAGGGCACCTGCATTGTTATTTGCAAAATCTGACAGCTCTATTCTTGGAGAAATCTTCAGGGTTTTTAAAAAAGATGTTATTGATTTTCAGAGAGAGGGGAAGAAGGAGAGAGAGATTAAAAACATCAATGATGAGAGAGAATCATACCTCCTGCACGCCCCCTACTGGGGGTTAGGGCACAACTGGGCATGTGCCCTGACCAGGAATCAAATAGTGACCACTTGGTTCATAGGTCAACATTCAACCACTGAGCACACCAGCTGGGCAGCATTTTTTTTTTAAATATATTTTATTGACTTTTTTTTTTAATTAAATCTTTATTATTCAGATTATTACATTTGTTTCTCTTTTTTCCCCTCCATAGCACCCCTCCACCCAGCTCCCACCCCTCCCTCTGCCCTTAGCTCCCTCCCATTGATCTCATCCATAGGTGTATGATTTTTGTCCAGTCTCTCCCTGTACACGCCTCACCCTTTCCCCCCTGAGAATTATCAGTCCACTCCCTTTCTGTGCTCCTGATTCTGTTATATTGACCAATTTATTCTGTTGATCAAATTTTTAATTCACTTAATTTTTAGATTCACTTGTTGATAGATATATATTTGTTGTTCATAATTTTTTGTCTTTTACCTTTTTCTTCTTCCTCTTCTAAAACAGTACCTTTCAGCATTTCATATAATACTGGTTTGGAGTTGATGAACTCCTTTAGCTTTTTCTTATCTGTGAAGCTCTTTATCTGCCCTTCAATTCTGAATGTTAGCTTTGCTGGATAGATTATTCTTGGTTGTAGGTTCTTGCTATTCATCATGTTGAATATTTCTTGCCACTCCCATCTGGCCTGCATCGTTTCTGTTGAGAAATCAGCTGACAGTCGTATGGGTGCTCCCTTGTAGGTAATAAACTGTTTTTCTCTTGCTGCTTTTAATATTCTCTCTTTCTCTTTTGCTCTTGGTATTTTAATTATGATGTGTCTTGGTGTGGTCCTCTTTGGATTCCTTTTATATGGGGTTCTGTGTGCTTCCTGGACTTGTAAGTCTATTTCTTTCACCAGATGTGGGAAGTTTTCAGTCATTATTTCTTTAAATAGGTTTTCGGTATCTTGCTCTCTCTCTTCTTCTGGCACCCCCACAATTCTGATGTTGGTACGCTTAAAGCTGTCCCAGAGTCTCCTTACATTATGTTCACATTTTTGGATTCTTTTCTCTTCTTGCTTTTCCAGTTGAATGTTGTCTGCTTCTTTATATTTCAAATTTTTTACTTGATTCTTGCCTTTCTCTAGTCTGCTGTTAGGACTCTGTATAATATTTTTTATTTCAGTCAGTGTATGTTTAATTTCTATTTGGTCCTTTATCATCTTTAGTTGGACCTTTTCCATCTCTAGTTGGCTCTTTTGCATCTCTAGTTGGTCCTTTTGCATCTCCTCTTGGCTCTCGCTAAGTTTATCCAACTTTTCTAGCATATTCTTGAAAAACCTTACAGGCGTGGTTTTGAACTCTATATCCAGTTGTTTTTTTCCCTCCATTTCTTTTGTTTGTGATCCCTTCCCTTGTCTTGGCATTTTCACTATGTCGGGGAAACTTCTGTGTTGAATTCAGCCTTATGATACCAGACGCAAAACTGCAGAAGCCTCTATTGAGCTTGGGATGGGTGGAGTCTCAGGGCTTAAGGGACCGCCTTGCCTTCCAGTCGGCCCCGCCCTCCACGGCCCCTGAGTCTCACGTGACTGGGTAATCGCTGGAGCGGTCCTTGTGCGCCTGCCCGCAGTGCCTCTAACCGCTGCCTTTCCGGCTCCCCTGTGCACTAGGACCACACGAGTCTAGGTCCCCAGGGTTTCGCCCGAAACATGGGCCCAGTGCACTCAGAGGTGGCACAGTTCGAAGGGTCTGTCTCCCGCCCACTCGCGAAAGCCAGCGGCACAATCAGCAATCTGTCCTCTGTGCAGCACCGTGCGCGTGCGAGACCAGACCTGATCTGTGACTCCCCTAATTTCCGAGCACCTCTCCCTTTTCACAGTCTAAACTCCCCCCATATGAGTTTCGGCTGGATCTGGGGTTTAGTGTCGTAAGATAAGGGGTTCAATGCCGTTGGGAGTCTCCGTTTCCCTCCCACCAGAGAAAGCCAGCCAGGTCCTCCGGCACCCGCTCTCTCAGCGCGCGCGTCTCCGTACCTCGGCTTTTTGCAGCTCCTCTGGGTTTCTGTGAGCCCCTCTCTTTCCTTCTAGCTGTAGAACTTACACTCGGCCAGCTTTCCTGTGGTTCTGAATGATGTCTGTTCTGTCTTTTAGTTGTAGTTTTGAAATTGTTGTGCGAGGGAGCAGTGTAGGTGTTTACCTATGATGCCATCTTGGATTCTCTCCTATTTTATTGACTTTTTACAGAGAGGAAGGGAAAGAAATAGAGAGTCAGAAACATCGATGAGAGAGAAACATCTATCAGCCGCCTCCTGCACAACCCTCACTGGGGATGTGCCCACAACCAAGGCACATGCCCTTGACCGGAACCGAACCCGGGACCCTTCAGTTCGCAGGCCGATACTCTATCCACTGAGCCAAACTGGTTTCAGCAAGGGCAACTTTTTTTATTTGTTTGTTGTTTTTAATCTATTAACTATTAGCTACAATATAAATCTTTTTCAACTTTCCTAAAGACACAGAACTATGCTAAAACAGAATGTATTTTTTTCATTTATTCGGCCACCTCAGTCTCCTGGCCTAATTCATTCAGCTTGGCTCTCTACTCAGTGTGACTTGCCCCAGACATTTAAATACAAGTAATGGAAACAAACACTTGCCCATGCTAAGTAAAGCCTGTGTATGTAACAGAAAATGAAAGTGAGCTCCTTCACAGCCGACCCTCAGGCCTTCCCCCCTGCACACTCTCCAGCCCTTCCTGCGGGTATTAACATAAAACGAATTTTACAGATGAACATAACCTCATGTTCCGTCTTTCCCCCACTTGTAGTCACGCTGGCTCATGTTGGGCCTCCCCCTCAGGGCTCATCTCAGGGACCCTTTCTTCATGGGTCTTCTTCCCAGTGGGACTCCCAGAGCGCATAGGGTTGCTGGCCTGGATACCAAGCCGGAATACTTGTGGAGAGATGCATGCCTTGTTTAGGTGGTTGGTTGCTACTTCATGCTCCCAAATTTAATGATCTTGCCTGATAATGTCCCCCATGGTCTCTCAGGTTTCAGCTAAAGGCTCGACAGCAGTGACTTGTGTGCATGACGGTCAAGGAGGGTGTATGCATGGCCCCGGCTCTCCATCTGGGACGGCACTGGGATACGTTTTGGGAGCAGCCAGTGATGCCCCTCCACACCTTACAATACCCACATAGTCCCCGAAGGGCATGTTCAGCCCCAACCCACGTGCGGGGTAGAGAAGCCCCCATGTCTCCAGTGGCCAGTTTGGTGATCATATCTGGGTCTACATGCAGGCCAGTGTGGCCCACGAAGGCCAGTCCATGCCAGGTGCGGGTGCAGAGCCCCCAGAGACGTCCTCTTTCTGCTCCATCGTCCATTGCCCTGGCTGTCCTGAGGGCCCAGGAGCAAGCCAGCTCACTGTCTGCCATCTCGGGGAACGTAGGGTTACTGTATCGGGCCACATCGCATTTCCAGGCATTTTTATTTTGCCCTTAAAAACCTTCCAGGGGGGAACACAAATCCTAGGAGCTTGACTTTAATGGTTCCTTTTACAAAACTGCTCCAATTATAGATGGTGAACTCCGAGAAACCCTGCTAAAGAATGCAGGAGAGTGAATGTTAAAGGGGTTAATTTAGGGGAAAATAGTGGTGGATGGGGAGCTTGGTCTTTGAAACCCCTCGTTGTTAAAAAAACAAAATAAACCCCTGGTGCTGGCCTGGTCCTTGGGAGGCAGTTTCCTGCCTTCGCCCGTTGGGAGGGCTCCAGGTGAAGTTAATTCCAGATGCGGATGGGCCAGGGCTCCCGGAGCAAGGGTTCCGCTGGCCTTTGACCCCACACCCAATGTGGGATCACGTCTGTTGCTGTTATGCAGCCTGAGCTTGTCAGGGTTTGCCCCCTGGCTTCCACGCTCAGGGTCCTCATGCGGGATATTCAGTCTCTCTGGGATGTGCTCTCTTTGTCTTTCTTTGGAACACTATCGCCACCAGACATGTATGACATTACATACATGTTGGCCAGTGGCATCATGGTTGCCAGAGCTGAGAGATTGCTCATTTTCCCATCACCCCGACCCACTGGCAGAGCACAGGACATGGTGATTGCTCCATCCGCTTCCCCAGGATCCCATACACTCCTGGTACCTTTCCTCCTGCCCAAGCTGCCCCCAGACCCTTCCTCCCTGGTACTACACACAGCCTCTGCCCCAGGCTCTGGTCTCTCAGTGGCGGGGATGGGCACCTGGGCACAGCTCGTCCAGTCTCCATGCAGCCTGGCTGCAGTCTGAGCCAGCATTTACCAAGCGCCATCCAGGTGCAAAGCTCTGCTCGGAGGAGCAGTTGTGGTGAGTGCCAGGGCTGAGGCTTGAACTCAGGAAGGCTGGCACTAGGCTGAAACGAGTCTGGGTCCCAAGTCTGTGTCTCCCCCAGATTAGGAGCCAACCCCAAGCTGTGATGTTCTGCTGCCACCTTCCACCCTCCTATTCCTCCCTCTGCCCCGCTCCTACCTTTGTTTCCCCACCTCAGTAAATGCCCCTCCCAGGTGCTCAGGCCCAGAGCAAGGAAGTCACGTGTCTTCTCACCTTTACATCCCCTCCCTCAGCAGTTCCCTGGGTTCCCCACTCAGAGCTGATCCAGGCTGGGTGGTCTCGGGTATTCTAGTTACGTGACCGTTTGGTGAACTGGGTGAAAGGTACATGGGGCCTCCCTGAAGTCTCTCTTTTTTTTTTTTCAACTTCCTGTGAGTCAGTAATTATTTCTAAACAAGACATTACAAATAAAATAAATTCTAAAGGTAGATTTAAAAATGAACTGAAGCCCTGCCCAGGCCCCCTGCACTCCCCTTAGTCTCTGGCTCCTGTCCTGGGCCCCACAGTGCAGTCTCCAAGGGCAGCCCAGGGCCATCTTTTGCAAACAACTCAAGTTGGCCACTGCTCAGCTCTCGGACCCATGGTTTCCACTCCATGCAGATCACAAGAATCCTGGGGCTTCAGTAACAAAACACCACAAACTGGGGGGCTGACGACAACAGGACTTTAGTCTCTCCAGTCCAGAGCTCAAAGTCCAAAGTCAAGGTGCACAGGGCTGTGCACCCTCCACGGGCCCAGGGAAGGGTCTTGCATGCATCCCACTCCTGGTGGCTCCCGGCACTCCTCAGTGACCCTTGGCCGTTCTCCGTGTGTGTGTATATGTGTGTGTGTGTGTGTGTGTGTGTGTGTGTGCGCGCTCACCTTCACATGGCCTTCTCAGGACACCAGTCTTTGGGTTAGGGCCCTTTCTAATCCAACATGACCTTATCTTAATGATTTCATAGGCACAGATGCTATTTCCAAAGAAGGTCACCTCCTGATGTCCTGGGGACATGAACTTGGGGGACATCATTCAACACAGCAAACAGAGTATGGCAGAGTGCTCTCTGTTGCCTTACAGTCCCCACCACTTCCCTTCTGACTTCCCACTTCTGCCCCTCACCCACAGGCTGTGCTCCAGCCCATGGCCAGTCTCCTAAATTCGCCCACCTGGCTCCCGCCTCTGGGCATTTGCCTTGGCAGTGCCCTCTGCTGAGAATGCCCTCTCCCCAAATATCCTCCTGGCTCTCCTCCTTCCTGCTACCCGGTTCTGTGCAAATGGCCCCTCCGTGCAGAGGGTGGTGGACATGAGGGTGGCGGACATGAGGGTGGCTTGCAACCATCCCCACCTTCCCTGGCCCTGAGCAGGATTGCCCCGCCTCTTGAAATTAGATGGATCATGTGACCTGCTCTGCCCAAGGAAATGTGAGTGTAGCTTCCTCTAGCCCTGATCTGCTCCCTCCCGCTTCAGCTTTTACCCTGGGATACCTGCCTGCCTGCCCCACCAGGTTGCCTGCCCAGGGGACAGGAGTTTCCCGGTGTGGTTTCTCGCTGTGCCCTCAGCTCCCAATACAACCTGGCACGAGCCAGCACTGAATAATATAGGCCAGTGGACTATGCAAATGTATGAGTGAGCTGTGAGGCACACGTGCAGCCCCCACCAACTGCCTCTCCTGTAACTGTCTCCTATGCATTTGGCTGCTTCCAATCTAGGGCAGAGCATCAATCCCAAGTTGGCAGGCCTGATCGGGCGGCATGGGCCCCAGAACAAGCAGCCCTTCATGGTGGCCTTCTTCAAGGCCACTGAGGTCCACCTTCGCAGCGCCCGCTCCACGGGGAGCCGGCAGCGAGGCCAGAACCGCTCCAAGACGCCCAAGAACCAGGAAGCCCTGCGGATGGCCAACGTCGCAGGTATGCCTGGGATGGGTGGGTCCATACACAGAACCTGGGGACCCATGCATGGGCCCAAAGAGGAGGGGCTTGGAAGCCATGTGCATTACCAGTGGTTATAGAGCCAATGCAGCAGCAAACAGCCACAACCCCCCTGACGGCTCACCCCTTGGCTGTCCACTTGCAGAAATGCAAGGACCAATCTCTAGTGTAACAAGAGGTCAGCCATGCAAGTTCCTAAACAGACAAAACAGTGGCCACAGAACTTGAAGGAAAGCACTGAAAACGTCGGAAGATGCCACACCCACTTCCCAGGGAGGCTGCTGCCCGGGAGCGGGAAGGATTTAAAGTTGGGGACTTTGCTGCATCTTTAGTTTTATTTCTTAAAAATATTTGAAACTCCTGGCAAATTTGTTAAGTGTGGGTTTCCCCACTGGAGTGGCTCTCCCAGCACTCTGTGTTGGTCCCGAGGCAGGATCCAGGCAGAGGGCGGCGTGCGGGACTCCTCACTGAGCTCAGCAGTCCTGCCTCTGGGCTTCGGCATTGGTCCCAGGAAGCATGAAGGGGCACATAGGTATTTAGAATACGCAAAACAGCCACACCCCAGGTCAGCCTTATCTTGTCAACAGCTTGTTTTGCCTCACCGAGCTGATTTTGGACTTTCTGTTTAGTTCCCTTTTTGAGGGCGAAGGACAGTATGATTACTGTGGTTGGTGAAGTTTCCAGGCACAGGCTTTCTAACCCCACAGGCCCAGATGGACCGTGCTGGGTGTGGTGGCTCCTGAGTTTGTGCACAAGGTTTTGCAGGGCTTGTGTTCTGTCAGGTGCATCCATCCTTTTCCCAAAGGGGTCTATGATCCCCACATTAAAAACCAACAGAACCCCTGAATTTGTGTTGGAAACCTCCAGGCTGGGCTCTTGGGGACTCTAGGTCAACAGTGAAAGCCAACTCTGGTCTGCCATGAGGATTCTGGTACCTCAAAGTCTCCCACACTCAGTTCCCCCGATAAGTCTGCACTTACATAACCCCCCAGGAAGGGGCTCTCACTACCTCACATGCAGCTAGCTATTCTTTCTTGCCTGGAACCTGCTTCCTTCCTGTGGCTTTCTCCTTCCTGGCCTTGTTGGAAGTTCAGCTAAACTCTGCCTGAAAGTTTGATAGGAAAAAAATACTGAGACCTGGGCTCCACCACAGGCTTAGTGAACCGGAATCTGTGTGTGGGTGTTTTTGTGCGTGAGTGTGTGCATGTCTGGGGGTGTTTCGCCTCTCGTGTGGGGCTGGGAGTCCTGCTGCAGGGCCACACAGGCGAGCTCTCGCGGCAGGCATCCCCCTGTGCGCTGGAAGGAGATATGCTCCAGTGTGCTGCTGGCTGGGAAGCTCTTCCCTGCAGGCTAGCCCACTCCCAGGCCTTGCACTGCTCTCCACAGGCTGTGGTTTGGGGATGAGAGACTGGGGTTTCTACCTTCTCTCCACACCCTTTCCCCACCCACATTTGGACTCAGTTCCCTGGTAGTTAGCCACTCTCAGCAGGGTTGGGAGCTGAGCCCCAGCATCAGTCCTAACTTCTTAGCTGCTCAGGCAGGGGCTCCTGGTGGTGGAAGCAGCAGCATGCCTCCTGCTTCAGCTGGCTGTTGGGGTGGGAGGGGCAGGGCCGGAAGGGCAGGGGTTCTGGGGCTTACTTCTGAATGTCTCTTTTCTTCCCTTTCTGCACCAACATTGCCAGCTGCTTGGATCTGAAGCTATAGTAGGGCACCATGAGAAGAAAGTGCCACTATTGATTAGCAATGTTGCCGTGTGCAGAGGAAGGACAAGTAGCAGCCTGGGTGCCACATTCCAACCCCATCTTAAAGCAAAGCAATGATATTGGGCTTCGTGTTGAAAACCAAGGTTCGACAGACCAAGGACACGTGCAGCTCATGTAGCTAGTGTGGATGGGCAGCTGTGTGTGTGTGTGGAGGGGAGGGGAATGTGTGTGAGAGAGTGTGGGTCAGACAGAGAGAAAAAGGCAGATCTCGATGTGCTTATAAGTCTTGAATCCATACCCACATGCCTGCAAAGCTCATGTACTTCCAGAAAACCCCAGTGCATCTTTTCTCTCTTCAGAGAAACCTCAGAGTTTTTTTCTGGAAGATCAGTGTGACTTGACTTCCTGACTTCTTGTTTCTTCTTGGTGGGGTGGTGATGGGGGCATTGTCCCAGGCCCAGTCTTTACCCCTCTGGCTGGCCTCCATGGCGAAGCTGGTGGAAGCAGGGCCCTCTGGCAGTTTCCTGCATCAGCCTCCTGTTGGGCATGGATGGGCTTTGACTCCTTTATAGAGCCTGGGCAGATGTGAGCATTTAAATTCACCTGGGTATACAAGACACCAGAGTTGTCAGAAGGATCCAGAGGATGCTGTGAGCTGGGACTGTAAGAGCAGGAGAGCTTGGCCTCTGCATGCAGTTGGCTGGGGGTGGAAGTGAGTTTTCAGGCCATGGGTCCTTGAGAAGCGTTTATGTCAGAAAAGCCACCCTCCAGTGCCACACCTGCCTAATGCATGTGCTGCCATCCCTCTCCACCGTTCTTCTCATCTGCAGAGAACAGCAGCACTGACCAGAGGCAGGCCTGCAAGAAGCATGAGCTGTACGTCAGCTTCCGAGACCTGGGCTGGCAGGTAAGGGGTAGGCCTCAGCTCCCCAAATTGTGTTTCTCCTCTGCATCCATAGACCCTGGTTTCAAGTGTCCTAACCAGGGCAGAGGATTTAGAGGGAGTGTGGGGTGCCTCTTGAAACCCAAGAGTAGAAATGTGGCTATGACTCAAGCTGGACACTGAACCCCATTCTTCATGTGAACCCTGTTTCCATCTGTGCTGGCTGCTCAGATGGGTGCCAGAATTCAACCTCCCTCCATCCCCTCCCATGATTCACATTCCCAGGGAAGGGACCAAAGGGCCCTGCTCAGGTCAAACACTTGTCCCAGACTCAGTGAATGATGCTAGGAGTGGGAACGTGCTGTAGGAACATGGCTGCCCCCTCTGGAGCCAGTTGGATGGGGTGAGGCGAAGGGCAGGGGATGAGCCCTAGGAGAAGAGTGAGGGCCATACAATCTAACAGCTAGGAGCCCCTGCAATATCCCGGGCTCTCTCTGGTCCCTGGAGGTGCAGCCGTGAGCAAGCAACTACCTGTCCTCTCTGAGCTCACACAGCCTGGGCAGAGTGTTGTCTAGGTCACCAGGTCAATAGGAGAGTCCAGAGTCTTCCTTGGGGCTCGTGCTCCAGAATGCCCACCCCCAGGCACTGTGTGTAGCCAGCATGGATGCCTCCTCGATTCTGTCCTCACGCTCATGATGACACCATACTCTGGGGGGCCCTGTCCGCTTGGGTTTTGTGCTGGGACAGAGCCCCAGACTCCAGGCTCCATGGACTCGAGTCCGTGAGGGTGTATTTGTCACTGGAGCCATGGTCAGCAAACCGTGGCTTGTGAACCACATGTGGCTCTTTGGCTCCTTGAGTGTGGCTTTTCCACAAAATGCCACAGCCTGGGCGAGTCTATTTTGAAGAAGTGGTGTTAGAAGAAGTTTAAGTTTAAAAAATGTGGCTCTCAAAAGAAATTTCCATCATTATACTGTTGATATTTGGTTCTGTTGACTAATGAGTTTGCCGACCACTGCACTGGAACAACCTCTGTGCACTAATCTGGCTCTAAAGCAAGCATGGTCGCATGCATCTGCTTTTGAGCTGCACATGGGTACTAGGCACGTGCTGGGCTGTCTGCACTCATTGCATTCTCACCACGATGGGTTCATAGTCTCCCTCCCAGGCAGGTGAGCTGTAGTGTGGAGGTTTTGTTTATACAAATGGCCAGTCTGTTACCACGTAGTAGAGGTAAAGGTGATGCCACCTGGCCTTCCCTCTCTGTGCCAACTTCCCATTAAACCACCATGTCCGTTCTGGGCTCAGCCCAGCCCTTCGTGGTGGTCTGTTCTTCATTTGGCATTTGCTGGGACCATGAGGGGCTGCCACCCACTTTTGCCTTGGCAGGGCTCGTGGCTGCTCAGGGTGTCTTTGACTTGGGAGCCCTGCAGTCTGGCCCATAGAAGGAGGGTTTTGACCTGCGCACATTTCCACGGGCCCGGCACACAGCCTTCACCCCCACACTCCCCTGTCCCCACAGGACTGGATCATTGCGCCAGAAGGCTATGCCGCCTACTACTGTGAGGGGGAGTGTGCCTTCCCTCTGAACTCCTACATGAACGCCACCAACCATGCCATTGTGCAGACACTGGTGAGTGTGGCTGTACACCAACTGGGGAGAGGGGGAATGGGCGGGGGACTGGGGCAGCAGAGCCACAGATCCTCCTGGGCTCCTCCAGGCTGGGGCCCGAGCAGGTCTCTGCCCAAGGCCACACCATGACGGTCAGGGGCCCCTTTTCCTATAAAACAAGACTAAAAATTATATTTTACTACTATTTTGACATAAAGATATGTTTAATCTTTGACCTGCACATTGACTTATTTCTCCTAATTTCAAAGGAAATTAGAAAAGTTTTGTGAGTTCCTAAAGGTACTGTGGGCAACAGTTGCTGTGCCTGGTGGAGAGGTGGCTGTGGCCCCGCCTCTGTTTGGGAGCTGCTGTCTTGGTTCCCCCACAGTGCCTGGTACCCCACACAGTGCCTGCCCCCACCCTAGTGCTTGGTCTCCCCCACTCACAGTGTCTGGTCCTCCCCCTCTGCCTTGTCTCCCCACACAGTGCCTCTTCCCCTGGGTCATGGGCTAAGAGTTTGTCCCCTCCCACAGCTCACATCCACCTCCTGGCCTTGACCTTCGCAGTCAGTCATTCAGGGAATTTACTGTTTATTGAGGGTCTGTCTGTGGCCTCTGCAGGGGAAGCTGGGGACACCGCGGGGTCAGCAGAGCCTCGTTTTCCAGGCGAGGGAACAACAGGAAACAAATGAGGAAAGGCCAGAGGGAGGAAGTGGCAGGAGGATGGCACACCAGGAAATTAGGATAATGAGATGGGCTAGGGAGCCAAGGACTCTTTCAGGCTGACCTTCCATGGGGTCATGGGAGGATGCAGTGATAATGAGATTCTTAACAAGGTGCCCAGCTCTGATGACACAGATTACACGTTACTTTTGCTACCCTACCAACAACAATAGCAATGAGTTAGGGACTTTGTTCATTAGCTTGGAATCGGGGGTTCAAGCACCTTGGTTGTCTAGCTCCCTGCCATGAACATTGTCTGGGCCTTTCCTGACAACTGCTCACCCTCCCTGGCTTGAATGCTCTTGATGATAGACAGCTCAGAACCCAAGGCCATCCTTCTCCCACAGTTCTGTTGGTTATGGAGCTCTGTGACTCTTTGTTTAGTATTGGCCTCCCTCTTCCCTTGTCCCATCCCTTTCGCTGGGACCAGCTCTGTCCTTAGGGGAATAGCCTTTTTGTCCAGCATTGCTTGTCCAGGACTCTGCCCCCAACAGCAAACTCTAGAGCCCATTTAGGATTGCAAGTCCCTGCGCTGGAGACGAATAGCCCCCCAGCCTACTCTGTGGCCTGGACCTGCTCCCCCATCCCCTGTGGTCCTGCTCCAAGGACCTAGGAGTGTCTCACAGGCTGGCAGGGGCCCACCTCTATCTTCCGACCCTGCCTTTGTGGCCCTGTGAGCACCCACTCAGTCCTCCTTTCATCAGAGACCTCAGGCTCAGGTGAATCCCCTGATTATTATGAAATGGAGGTCATGTTTTCAAAGGGGGCGAATCCTTATCTTCGAGGAGCCCTAGTGAAAAACAGACGGAGCGATTTGCTTTAAAGTGATTCCTGGTGGAAAAGATGGGGGAAGGTTTAGATTTTAAGGCTGTGAGCAGTCATCCCTGGAGCTCCCACTAGCCACTCATGATGTGTTGGAAACCTGGAAATGTCCTCTAAAAAAAAAAAAAATCACAGAACCGAGTCTCCAGCCCGTCCAGAGTTGTTGGCATATCTGACTGCACTGTTTTGGTTGTTGCAGTCAGTTTGTGGCTTGAGAAGAGACGTGTTTCGTTTTCCCCAGTCCTCACTGCTCCTTATTGCTCACTCATGACCTCAGTCATGCATCAGTGACACTCATGTGGAAATGCTGACATTTGAGTTTGTTTACCCCCTGACCCTTGTCCTGTGTAAGGACACAGAAGCCCTGAGTGAGAAGAGGCCGTAAGCCTGAGCGACTGGCCGGCCTCGTCATCCCACCATCTAGATGTCTGTCCATCCAAGTGTTTGCCCAAATTCCGTGCCTCTTATCTTTATTGCTCAAGAGGCAAAATAGTCTAATGTGGCCTAGACCTGCACCATGCTATGCAGTGATAGTTTACATGTGTGGCTCGTGGGCACTTGATGTGTGTCCAGTCTGGGTTTTGAAGACTTGGTGCAAAAAAAGTGAAGTATCTCATTAGTGACTTTTTAATATGAAGTATATTTTGAAATAATAATGTTTTTGAAATACCAGGTTGAATTAAATATGTTATTTAAATTAACTTTAAATATGTTATTTAAATTACCCGTTTCTTTTCCATCTTTTTAAGTGTGGCTGCGGGAACTTTTAAAATGACAGGTGTGACTCTTGAATAGGACAGATGTAGCTCAGAGGTCAGCAACCTTTTTCTGAAAAGTGCCAGGTGGTAAATGTTTTTTACTTGAGAGTCAAGTTGCAATTGCTCCACTCAGCCCTCATAATAGAAAGCAGCCCAATGAATGGGCGGAGATGGGTGCCAATAAAACTTTATTCACAAAACCAGGTGGCGGGGCAGGATTTAGCCTGTGGGCTAAGCCTGGTCTAGCTCCATGGTTCTCAACTTGGGGCAGTTTTGCCCCCCAGGGATATTTAATGTCTAGGAACACTTTTGGATGTTATGATTGTGGGGTAGGTGCTTCTGACTGCTATTAAAATCCTACAGTGCACAAGACAGCCCCGCAAGAGAGAGAGAGATCTGGCCCCACGTGTCTGATCTGGCCACCAACATGCCCTTGTGTGCTGCGTAAGCCTCTGTTAGGGCACGTGGGTCCCTCATCTGTGAAGCAGGGAGGATTATAGAACCAAGTTAGTTACGCAGAATGTGCTCAGAACTGGGCACGCTCGGGGAGTGTCCCCTCGGTCATTCTGCCCAAGCAGTGTGTGTCCCTTGCACACATAAGGAGGCCAGAGAGAAGGGCCCGGTCCTTCTCACCATGACCTACGTCTCGGTGTGCATTCCAGGTCCACTTCATCAACCCGGAGACGGTGCCCAAGCCCTGCTGCGCCCCAACCCAGTTAAACGCCATCTCCGTGCTCTACTTTGACGACAGCTCCAACGTCATCCTGAAGAAATACAGAAACATGGTTGTCCGGGCCTGTGGCTGCCACTAGCCTCCTAGAAGGCAGATCCTTCGGGGCCACCTTTTCTGGATCCTGCGATTCACCACCCAGGTGTCCCAGGCCCACCTTGGCAAGGAGCCAGTGGACCAGCCGCCTGGTGGGAGGCCTTCCCGTCCCCCTCCCCAACTTGAATGGCGTAGGAGCATTAAGGATTCAAGAGGCAAATGGCTTTTGGTCAGTTTTGTGTTGTCATCCTATGGACAAGATCCTGTAAGCTGCTGCAGGCAAAAGGTAACAGGAAGAAATTTATATAAAGAA
>JAAGEH010000006.1:2767463-2813340 GCA_011751065.1 Lasiurus cinereus
TATAGCCTCCCCAGCCTCTGCCCACTTGATGCCAATAGCACCTCTCAAACCACCTGTGTCCCCAGACCTTGCCACATGTTCCTTGCAGGGCACATAGATCTCAGTGGAGAACCACCAAATTAGACTAAGCTCATTCATCCTCCTGCAGGTGCTCTCACTCATCCTGCTACACCCTGCCCGCCCTCCCCCACATGATGCTCCAGCGGCACCCCTCCTTGCGGTTCACTCCTAGGGCTTCCTCCCTCGGGGCCTCTGCACTGCTCTGCCCCGGCCAGGAGAGCCCTCCCTCCAGGCCTCTGCAGGCCTTCCCTCAGCCACATCAGGTCCTGTCCCTGGCCCCCTGACCCCTGTTGGTCACAGCGGTCTCCACCTGGCCCTCCCTATCCTCGTCCCCCTGCTTCTCTCTCCATAATGCTCATTGACACCCAAACCGGCATGTTTTACTTAATCGTGTGGCTATTGTCTTCTCACCCTCCGGAGACCAGGGGCTTTTGGTCTGTGTGGGTCACTGCGGATGTCCCCAGTGCCCAGCTCAAGGCTTGGCACACGGCAAAACTTCTTGGACAAGTTTGATGAAAAAAGGTCATTACTGTTATTAACAGGCCATGTTCCCAGTAGCTGATGACTTTGGAGAGGCCTTCACCCCCTGCACCTCTCCCCCTCCAGTCAAGGGCAGAGCAGGACTCTCTGTCGGCTCATCTGGGCAGTGCCTTGGCAGCTGAGCAGCAGTGGGGGTAACCAGTGCCACGTTTTCCCAGGTGCCCAGGACCCCCTCCAGCACAGCAGTGAGTGACTGCTGCCTCTCACTCAAGCCCGGCAGCTCTCTGCCCTTCACTCCAAAAAGGGGCCCCTGTGGGAGATGGAACGAGGAGCTGGCCCTTGCGTACTGCTCTTTCCCCCAAACTCACGTCATCATTAAATGCCACAAGCATGCCACTTAGTAACATGCTGATTCCCAGGAGAAGTCTGTGTGTTGGGATTGGGGTGGGGGTAGGGGTTGAGGGCGGTGGGCAGGGCTGCCGATGCTGGCTGCCCTATGCTCAGAGGTCCAGACCCGAGTAGGTGACCTTGATAGTGCACATCCTGATTAAGTTATAGAAATGCGGAGTTTTTAATGTTTAACTGCTAAGGCCAGCAGAGAAATGGCATATTTGAGCTCTGACCCTTTCTAAGCTAGTCTGGACCCAGGGTCTTTCAATCTTTGGAGGCTTTAGCAGAAGTCGTCTTGCCCACTCCGCAGAGCCCAGAGCTGGAGTGCCACGGCTTTGCCCCTCACCTGGCACCACATCTCTTCGTGGTGGGCAGGTTGCCCAGAGGTGCCCTGAGGGGCTGGAAATTGTCCCTCTGAGCACCCTCCTTCCCAGCCATCCTTGGGGAGGGCGGTTTCCGGCCTGATGTGCCTCTCCATTGCCCCAAACAAGCCCTGGCCTTTGTTCGCCCCTTGTTGAGCTTGTCGATGAAGGAAAGGATGACAGATGGCCTGGACTGAATCCCATCTGGCCCTTCTGAGTGGTCCCTAAAGAAACACCATTAGTGGGGCCTAGCGGAGGCTCCTTATCTTTGCAGTGGGCCTGCTGATAACGCTGGTGGTGTGCGCAAAGCCTGGGCCAGACGGGGTGGCCATCTCAGGGCGTTTGCTCCCATCAGCCTGCTGACCTTCAGAGTATAAATAGTCCGGAGGCTCCAGGCCAATGGGCTGGTGTGGTGTCGGGGGCAGAGCTGGCATGCCTGGTCCTCGACACCCCCTGACACTGTGTGTACAGACCTGCCAGCTGCCGCTGCTGCGAGTCCTCAGCCAGTGTGGACATGTGATGAGCGGGGAGCTCAGCCCATGTTGCATTCTAGCTTCACCAGCTACAACCTCTCATCCCTGCCCCTGGCTATGGGGTGTTCACACGCCTTTGTCGGCTGCCTATGGCTCACCATCCCATTGCCGCCCTGGCTATAACATTGATTATTTCTCCTCTCAGATTGGAAGGGGAACACAACACAGGAAAAGGTGACAAACTGCCCAGAAAACCCACCTCACCCTCCCCGACGGCAACACCACGCACATGCACACTCCCAGGTCCCACAGGTAAATGTCTGCCAGGGCCTCTACATGCTCCACTTACTCTCCGCTGTACCAGCAGCAGGACAGGTGCAGGAACAAAGATGGAGTGACTCTGTTCTCCCGCCTCCTGCGAGACGGAGAGGACACCACCAGCCAGTGGAACCAAACAGGCAAGCGACGCCTGTCAAGCAGAGAATATGGCGACAGCAGCGACAGCAGTCGGGGACATAGGAGAGTCGCTGAGGGCACGGTGCTGTTAGGGCTGCTCTCCAGACACAGCACTTTTGAGAAGGTGACGTTTCAGCTGGGACAGGATGACAAAGGGAGTCACGTCAACCCAGCCCTACGACCCCTGGAACCAGGGAAATGGGATCAGGACTGTGTGGCCCTTTTCCGTTTTCTACTGAACTCTGAGCAGCAGCAGGAAGGCACTCACTTGGTGAGTGTACATTCAGAATGGTGGTCTCTGCACCTGGACAAATCCACAAACAGCATCACAGCCCCCAGAGGTCCCCTGTGCCCCTTCCCAGCCATCACCCTGCCCCAGAGTCACCTTGGACTGGAAGCCTCACTCTGTAGAGCAAGCATGTCAAACTTGCAGCCTGTAATTTAATTTTTACAATATCCTGTTATAAATAACTAGAGGCCTGGTACACAAAATTTGTGCACTGGAAGTGGGGAGGAGGAAGATGGGCCTTAGCCCAGCCTGCAACCTCTCCAATCTGGGACCCCTCAAGGCATGTCCAACTGCCCCACAGGGATTGGGCCTAAACTGGCAGTCAGACATCCCCCTCACAATCTGGGACTGCTGGCTCCCAACTGCTTGCCTGCTTGCCAACCTGATTGATGCCTAACTGTTCCCCTGCTGTCCTGGTCATCCTCAGCTGCCCTCCCCTGCAGGCCTGGTCACCCCTAACTGCCCTCCCCTGCTGACCTTGTTGCCCCTAACTGCCCTCACTGCTGGCTTGATTGCCCACAACTATCATCCCCTGCCAGCCATCTGTGGTGGCCATCTTTGACCACATGGGATGACCATCTTGTGCAAGGGTGTGAGGGTCAATTTGCATATTACCTCTTTATTATATAGGATTATTAATAAACTATGTTTGCTAATGACTGGTTACTATAATCATGTTGCATTCATTTCTATTATGCACCTTACGTGCAGGCATACCATTTCTCTCCACTAATACTTGCAGCAAATAGTTTAGCAACCAATTGCCACATCATTAGTCCTTGGATTGACTTGTTTGGTGTGCACAACTGGAAATATTTTGCTTTCAAAGAACAAGAAAAATAGGTTTATTTGCATTACACTTATTGATTTGTGCAGTTATTCAGTATCTGGTAAGTTAATGATCAGGAAAAATATTAGTTTTATTAAAATGTCCTATTATTTTATGTTAACGATTACTCATTTATTTCAGCCCTTTGTATTCATCATGTCGCTATTGAAATAAACTTACATTTCTATGAAAATTGAAGCTTTTGTTTTTTTGCGACCCACATAAACTTTAACCTTGTTTATTTGGCCCCTGTTAGCCTTTGAGTTTGACATATTTGCTGTTGGTTGTTGTCATTTTAGAAAGTTATGCACCCAAAACAGTATGATCTGTGTTCTGTGGGTGTGGCCACCGTTCCTCACATTATGTTTGTGAGATTCCCTCCTTGTGTGTTTCATTGTACTTCATCCATTTTCACTGCCCTAAACATTCCATTATGTAAATGTAGCAACTGTGTTGGTCTGTTCTCTGTGGACAGGCATTCAGTGTTTCCACTTCCTGTCTATGAGGAAATGCTGCCATGCACGTCCATGCCCGTGTCCGGGTGGACACACAAAGGTGGCCCCATGGGGTTCACTCCTTGGGCCGGAGAGCATTGCCTGGGCACAGGAAGAGTGAGCTGTGCACTGCTGTCGTTTCTGCTGAACTGTTCTGTGAGGCTGTTGAACCACAGCCTCACCTTTTGAGAGAGTCCCGTTTGCTCCACATCCTCCCAGCCTGGATACTGTCTGTCTCTTTTTCTCTCATGTATTCTCAAAATCCACTTTTAATTTTGTAACTTAATTTAATTTTTTTGAGGGGATCCACAACCACACAAAAATATCTGGGGACAAGTTCAGGGCCAGACAGACAAGAGGAAAGCTCTCAGCCTGTTGCTGGTTCCTGAATGGTTGGGTGCTACTCTGGGAGTTTCCATTGTCCAGGAGGGGAGATGCTGTGATTGGCGCCTAAGCTCTATGAGGGCCACCCATATCCAGAAGGCCAGCTCTCCCCACCCTCACAGAGGCTCTGGCAGGCGTAGCGATGGCCCAGGGCATGGGAATTTGGCCAGAGAGAGTGACTGGTTAGAAGCAGGGATCTGAACCCCAATTCCCCCCACTTCACCCCTGCTCCTATCCTTGGCACTATTTCACCCACTAGGGTGCTCTCCTTGCCCAAGTTGGGGGAAACCGGGGTGGCTCCACTGCCACAGACCAGTGATCATCTCCTATGTCTTGGCCTCTGCCCCAGGCCTTGAACATCACGGGGGCGGGGGGAGAGGGGTGCGCCACTGCCTGAGAATCTGAATGGGAACCAGGCACACAGCCTCTTGCCCAAACCTGTACATGGATGAATGGAAACAAATCAAGTGAGCTCATTGATCACCTACCAGGCACAGCCTGGGAGAGGACTTAGCAATTGCCTCGCTCACTGGCCACTTGGGCTGAGCTGCCTGATGGTTCAGGTGAGGGACTTCCTCGTTCCGTGGGTCCTGACTCACCTGGCCTGGCAGCTCTCCGTCAAGCCGCCAATGTTGGGGCAGCTGTGGAGAGGGCAGCAATGTGTGCATGTATTTAGGATTTATAGGAGGTTTTGTGAGAGACTTAGCAAAAAACTTAAAGGTATGGAAAACAGAAAGATTAAACATAAAATTGGAGGGAGAGATTTTTCAGAGGATCAAGTAAGTGTGTGGTCACCTGGGCTGGGACCACATACATGTTCCAGGGCTGCTTTGGGATCTGAGGATGATGCTGACCTCAGGAGGCAGGCCAGAGAGAGAAGAACTCGCCCCTTGCTAGGGACCCACCAGCTGGTTTGCCCGAGACCGACAGGTTTCCTCGGCACACACACATTTCTGTGCTGATGCTGAGAAAGGCCCGGCCACCTGGGTCACCCTCACCCTCACTGAAATCCTTGGAGCTGCTGAATCCAGCTGTACTTGAATACAGGCCACAGACCCCTTTTATTTTTATAACTAGAGGCCCAGTGGATGAAATTTGTGCACAGGGGCGGAGAGGTGTCCTTCAGCCCAGCCTGATCCTTGAGGGATGTCCAACTGCCTATATAGGCCTGATCCAGGTAGGATCGGGCCTAAACGGGCAGACAGACATCCCTCTCACAATCCAGGACTGCTGGCTCCCAACTGCTCACCTACCTGCCTTCCTGATTGCCCCTAACTGCTTCTGCCTGCCAGCCTGATCACCCCCTAACCACTCCCCTGCCAGCCTGATTGATGCCTAACTGCTCCCCTGCTGATCTGCTTGCCCTTAACTGCCCTACCCTTTGGGCCTGGTCACCTCCAACTTCCCTCCTCTGCTGGCCTGGTCAACCCCAACTGCCCTCACTTGCAGGCCTAGTCTCTCCCAACTGCCCTCCCCTGCTGGCCATCTTGTGGTGGCCATCTTATGTCCACATAGGGGCAGGATCTTTTGACCATATAGGGGCAGTCATCTAGTGTGTTAGAGTGACAGTCAATCTGCATATTACTCTTTTATTAGATAGGATAGAGGCCTGGTGCATGTGTGGGGGCCAGCTGGTTTGCCCTGAAGAGTGTCCTGGATCAGGGTGAGTGTTCCCTTGGGGTGTGGGATGGCCTGGGCAAGGGGCCTGTGGTGGTTTGCAGGCTGGCCATGCCCCCACCCACGCCCCTTTCCCGCGACCCAAGTGGAAGCCCTGGTATCTGGGATTTATTTATCTTCTACAATTGAAACTTTGTAGCCTGGAGTGGAGCCAAGCCTTCTGCTTGCACAGCCATTGAAACTTTGTTGCCTTAAGCAGAGGCCTGTGGGCCAGGGTGTGCGGAAAACTTGGCTTCCTTCATCATCAAGGGCAATCCAAGCCTCCCTCCTCTCTCTGTGGCCGTAGCCATCTTGGTTGGGTTAATTTGCATACACACTCTGATTGGCTGGTGGGCATGGCTTGTGGTTATAGTGGCGGTGTGGTCAATTTGCATATTAGTCTTTTATTAGATAGGATAATGAATTCCTTTCATTATCCCCCCTCCCAATAGAAAACTATCTTTTTGTTACCATTTAGCTTCAATTTCTATTTGTTCAGAGGCAAATAAAAAATTAAACTGTAATACAAGATTCCTAGTAAAAAGCAGGTGCTCAACTCTCTCTCCGGCACTGGGCCTACCCTCAGCCCACGCCCAGGTCAGTCTTTATTATTTGAAATGTATTGTACTGGGCACTTGATGGGTGCTTTAATCTGGGCACTAGTGCCTCTAGAAGAAACCACATTTCTTTTTAACGTTTTTAGCTCTTTCTGCTATTTTGAAATAGCATGCCCTGATCATTCTTTCTTGATTTCCTATTTTAGCCACTATTCACGGTCCTCTCATACAGAAAGTGAGGTTTGACAACTTTACAGACGTGTCCTCCCAGCAGCTCTGAACCCACTGGCCTTGATCTGTGGTGGGACTACTACTTAGTGTTTACATATGATGGCCATGTAAATATCAGGTAGTATCTACTGTGGCATCATTTCCTTTCTTGGATGACCTTTTGTTTTTCCTGGAGTTTGTGATTGCCTTTAGAAAATACTCCTCTTCGTTTTCTCTGTATTCACCACAGTCTTTGGCCAATTCTCCAAAAAAGCCCTAACATTTTTCTCATCACAAACATATTAGGTAATCCCGTAGATGACTTTCTGGGTTTGTTTTGGTTTGGTGTTTAAGTTATTCCTCCCACTTCCTTCTCAGTGGCTTCCAGGCCGGCTGCGCCATGGGCGGTCCCCTCACACCCTCCTGGAAGTTACTGGGTCGCCATTCTCAGCCCCATGCCTTCCTCTCTTATGGGTTATGCGGTTGTGTGGCTGGGACCAGGTCTCCGGGAGCTGCCTGGGATGAGCTACATGGGAGGCAACTATGTGAACCTTCTAATGCCCGAAAACATCATTATTCTTTCTCCAGCCCTCACTGGTCAGTCCAGTGCAGAATGCAAGTAGAGTCATGTTCCTGCCAAGGCTTGGCGGCTCCCAGTCTTGGCTCGGGCTCCCAGAGCTGCAGTATTCCCACTGTTGCAGTTAAGAAGTTCTGATTCCTGCTCACGAGTGTATGACTTCTCCCCTTCTCTTTCTCTCTGAAAACTTGGAGTGTCTTTTTCCACTCCAGTTTTCTGTAAGTGTTAGAATGCTATGCTAATTTCTCCTCAGTTTGATTTCCTCTTTTGAAAAAGCCTGCCAGTTGGAAGTGCTGACCCAGGATGGAACCTTTAATTTTCTTATCTCTCCCTTCTAGTTTTTCATCTCCAGATTTTTATGCCAAGTTTAGGGATATTTCTTCACCTTTATCTCAATTATGCTACTGACTCTCTCGTTACAGTTTTATAAGGGCACATTCTTCCTTCTTGAAGGCTCCTCTTTATTTTAAAACATCGCATTTTCTTCTCACTTCACAAGTATAGTCTCTTATCGCTGTGAGGCCATTCGCTCCACTTTGGTTATACTTTTTCTTTTGTGTGTCTTCTCTCTGTTTTGTCCTCGTTGCCTGTTGCTGTGGTTTCTGCCCGGTGCTCTGGTTTCTGGCCTGGCCATGGAGGCGGTTACCAGGAATGGCGGGTGAGGCCTGCCCAAGGCCCTTGGATGAGGCATCCTGTCCTCACTGCTGGCATCCCCATCTCCATAGGCACAGGTTCCATCTCTCTGTGGGCCGATCTTCTACCTCCCGCCTCCCAGAGGGAATGGAGTAGAGATCCTATTTTTCAGGCCAGTGTGACCCCCCATTTAGTGCTTCTCAAAGGGTGAGCCCCTTTCACTGGGCTCAGCGACTGTCCTGTCCACTTCGTTTCCCGGCTCCCGTCTGTGGGGCCTTCATCTGCCTTCAACTGCTGGTGCCTGCTCTTCTAGTCCTATTGTTCTTGGGCTTTTCCCTGTAAAAACTTCATTTGTTACATTTTTATAGGCACGTCCAGATGGAGCAAAGAAAAACACCACCTTCCACTCCCTAGGTTCCCCAGGAATAGGGAGCTGACTCATCTCGTCCTGGTTTGTCCAGGACTTTCTCAGTTTTAAAACTGGAAGTCCTGTGTCCCAGGAAATCCCTTCCTGGCCCACTCTGTCTCCTTCGTCCCCACCTCCCCTCCCGACTGTCTGACCCATCTGAGTCTGGAGTCCCCTGAGCTGGCCCGGGAGTGCATCCCCGCAGCCTTGGCAAGGATGCAGATCCAGTCGCTCCAGGCACAGGCTCTCCAAGTGTCTGGAAAGCCCCTGTATTTCTGGAAACCCCGAGGATAAATGGTGTGCATGACTGTCATTACCGAAATTGCCGGCTGCAGCAGAGACATGCGTGGCCGACCGCCTCCTGGCCACAGCCCCCGCCTGCACAGCCCCTGTAATTATAAGAAAGCGTTTTAAGGTTCCAGTCCAAACAAGATCTGGACGTGCAGGGAGCAGGCGGGTCATTAGGGCTGGAGATGAATGGCTTCCTCGAAGAGCTGGGAAGGACTTGCTCCCGGCCATGGGCAGGGCTGCAGGTGATGTTCTCACCGTCTCTACGGCAACAGGGTTTGTAGATGGAAGGGAGTCAGCAGGCCTCCCTAGACATCCCGTCCGCCCTGGGAATGGGCATAAGGGAGGTGTCCTTTGATTCAGGTGGCAGCATCTGGATGAACGAGCACTTAAAATAAAACGGCACCTGTTTTTAGAATGAGCGAACTCTGCAGTCACTCACATGTTAGAATAAATTAATCTACACCAAGAGGGAGGGGAGCTCAGGACAAGGCAGTCACTGGAGGGCAGATGCGAGGGAGGAGCTGGACCGGATGCTGGCCCTGTGGGTAAGGCCCAGCTCCACTCATTCATTTGGCCTCCCGGAGCCTCAATTTCCTTATCAGCAAAATGGGTATAATTATAGCACCTATTTCACAGGGCTGTTGTGAAAAATAAAAAGAAATAGCATGTGCTCAGTATATTATGATAACAGGGAACACAATAAGCTCGAAACTGTGTTATTGCTGCTGATTTAATCATGAGGCTTGTTTTGCCATTTTTCAAGGCACCCGCCTGACTATCAGTGGGAAGGATCCCCACCCTGACGTGGGTGGCCACCTCCTGGCAACTTTTCCACCTGCGGCCATCCCTCCAGGTGAGCTCACAGCACCATGGGACGCAGGTGCTGCCGGGAAGTCTGTCAGGCTCCGTGGGCCTGGCCATGAGGGGAGTCTGATCAGGGTCACACAGTCTCACAGCGAGGCCCACATCCAGAGCCATGGAGAAGGCGATCAGGAATGTTCCTTATATCCATTGGCACTGGTCCAGAGATCCAGACAAATCGAGTTCTTCCCAGCCAGGTCTTTCCCTGGTGCCTCCAGATGCAGCGCCTGCGTGATCCTGGTCTTCCAGAGACTCAGAGAGCTCACCATCTCGGGGGGCAGGCAAGTACAAGGCAGTCACACCATAGTTTGATGAGCCCCTTAGTTCTTGTTGAAATGAGGGAGGAAATCAATGGGGAGCAAGGGAATGAATGATGAATGAATGAATGAACTAAAACACTGACTACTGGGGAGTGCAGGGGGGTCAGTGCAAATTCAGTGGAAGCTTACCAGGCTAAGCCAGTCCCTTCCTCTCTCCCTCCTGCTCACCAATCCCTCTGCTCCATCAATCCTCCCACTTCTATTTCACAAAATCCCAGGAGCAGCCTGGTATTTTCAGAGCATGGAAAAGGGGAGAACACTGAGCAGGCGACTCTAACATCCTTCTGCGGTGGTGATTCTGGGGTAGTTAGGTAGAAGAAGGAACATTCAAACATTTATCAATTGTGTCTCTGTCACAAATACCTGGAAAAATACTTTGAGGCATTGGTTAATGTTCCTCTGCATTCCCTCATGTCTGGAACGTGGGCGTGATGTCTGGAAGTGAGGCCACCGTGTTGCAGCCATGAAGTGGTAAATAAGAAGATAAAGGGAGAAACAAGGAGAGATGGAGAGAGAACCAGAGGGTCAGAGAGGGACACATACACAAACACACACACTGAGGGGGAGAGAGAAAGCGAGAGAGAGGGAGAGGGGAGAAGAGATGACCCCACATTGGTCCCACAATTTTGTTTGAATGTTGGTTGCTCTGGAAAGCCCCCATCAGAGCACTACTGTCCCGAGCCCTCAGTCATTGGCCGCCTTCAGCTCCTGGTCAGGCCAGAAAGCTGTCCCTGTCCTGGGGAGGGCCCAACGGGCCACATCGTATGCTGTCCCACCAGGGCTCCTCTGACCTGTTCTGCTATGGAATGCAGGACAAGTGAGCAGCAGGAGGAAGGGTTCCCCGGCCAGTGTGTTTACTCAGGGCCTCTCTCCAGAGGACTTGGCAGAGGTTGTGTGTTCCCAAAGATGAAGAATAAACAGGGAAAAGCCACCAGGGCAGGACCACAAGTGTGTGTGCGTATGTGTGCGTGTGTGTCCATGAAAGTGCCTGTGCCTGTGAGCATGAGCGTGTGCGTGCACGGATGTGCCTGTGAGCATAAGCGTGTGAGTGTGCATGCCTGTGTGTGGTGGTGGGATGCTGTGCTGTGACCATCACCATAGCCACTTTGGAATTTGCAAAGATAACATCCATATAACTCACGCATGTAAGAGATACAATTCAATGTTTTCTATATGTTCCCAGAGGTGCGCAACCATCACTACAGTCATTTCTTAAAAAATACCTTTTTATTGATTTTAGAGACAAAGAAAGAAAGGGGTGGGGGAGAGAGAGAGAGAGAGAGAGAGAGATTGGCCAGTTGCCTTCAATACACATCCTGACTGGGTTCCAAACCCACAACTCCAGGCAGTTGCCCTGATTAGGAATTGAACCAGTGACCTTTTGGTGCATGGGAGGATGCTCCACCAATGGGGCCACACTAGCCAGGACACCACATTTCTATCACCCCCCCAAAGAAACCTCAGTCTCATTAGTAGTCATTCCCCACCCTACCTCCAGCCCCTGGAAATTGCCAACCTACTTTGTGAGTCTATGGATTTGCCCATTCTGGGCATCCTATATAATAAAGAGGTAATATGAAAATTGACCCTTACACTCTCACAAGATGGCTGCCTACTACCAGGCCACAGAGGGGTTAGTGAGAGATGACCAAACAACTGAACAGCAGGCTGTGTGGGATGACTAGGCCAGCAGGGAGGAGGAGGGCAGTTAGGGGCGACTAGACCAACAGAGAGGAGTAGTTGTGGGTGACCAGGCCGGCAGGGGGGGAAGTAAGAGGTGACTAGGCCAGTGGGAGGGGGCAGTTAGGAGCAACCAGGTTAGCAGGGAGGGACAGTCAGGGACAACCTGGCTGGCAGTGTGTGTGGGGGGGGACAGTTAGAAGCTATCAGGCAGGTTAACAATTAGGATCTAGCAGTCCAGGATTGTGAGAGGAATGTCCAACTGCTGGTTTAGGCCCGATTCATGAGATCTGGCCTAAACTGGCATTTGGACATCCCCTAAGGGGTCCTGGATTAGAGAGGGTGCAGGCTGGGCTGAGGGGACCCCCCCTCCTGTGCACAAATTTCATGCACTGGGCCTCTAGTCCTATATAATAAAAGGCTAATGTGCAAATCAACAGAAAGTGGAACGACCAGTTGCTATGATATGCACTGACCACCAGGAGGCAGATGCTCAATGCAGGAGCTTCCCTCAGCCTGTAGGTCCCAGGCCAACCAAGGCAGGTGCCAATGGGGACCCCTGATTGCCCAGCAGGTAATCTCACAGACGGGTCCTGATTGCAGGCCAGACCTAGGGACACTTCCCATGCATGAATTTTTGCATTGGGCCTCTGTTTTATATAAGTTGAATCATATAATCTGTGGTCTATGTCTGGCTTCTTTCACTCAGTATCATGTTTTTGAGATTCATCCAGGTTGTAGCATGAGACACCACTTCACTCCTTTCCATGGCTGAATAATATTCCACTGCCTGGATAGACCATGTTTTGTTTATTCATTCATCAGTCAATGCACATTGGGTTGCTTCTGCTTTGGGCTATTGTGAGTAATGCTGCTCTAAATATTCATGGATAAGTTTTGTGTGGATATAACTTTTCATTTCTCTTGGGTACACACTGAGTAGAATTCCTGGGTCCTATAGCAACTGAGTGTTTTAACTCTTGAGGACTGACCAGACTTTTCCAAGTAGGGGCACCATTTTACATTCCTCATAGCAGCCTATGTGGTTCTGATTTCTCCACGTCCTCACCAACACTTGTCATACTCTCCTGTTTTTATTCTGGCCATTGCAAAGGGTACAGAGTGCTATCTCATTTGATTTTGAATTTTTTTCTGATGAGTAATGATGTTAGGCATCTTTTCATATGCTTTTTGGTCATTTGTATATCTTTTTGGAGAAAGGTCTATTCAGAATTTTGCCTGTGGTTTTTATTGTTGTTGTTAATCCTCACACAAGGATTTTTTCCCCTATTAATCTTTAGAGAGTGGAAAGGAGGGAGAGAGGGAGATAAAAAGAGAGAGAGAAAGAGAGAGTGGGGAGGGAGAGAAACATCAATGGGAGAGAGACACATTGATTGCATCCTTCACCCACTCAGACCAGGGCAAAGGATCAAATCTGCAGCCCAGCTACATGCCCTTGACCAGGAACTGAACCTGCAACCCCTTTAGTACGTGGGCCAACACTCTATCCATTGAGCCACACTGGCAGGGCTGCCAGTGTTTTAATTGGGTTCTTTGTTTTTTTATTAGCAAAGCACTTCTACAGGCACACACCCTGCTGCTCATTATTGCGCCTGGCCAAGTGCGACTTCCCTGTGTTGTCATCCCATCTTGCAGACGAGAAAGGGAGGCCTAGATAGGTCTCGCTGGTGACTGCCTGATGTGCTGGGCCCTGTGCACAGTGGAAATGTCGGCTCTTTGATCAGTAAGCATGAAAGGTCAGGACAGCGACATGAGGCATAAAACAGGTGAGGATGCTGTGTAGGCCCAGCTCTCTCACCCAGAATGCCACCCCAGTTTCATCAACTATAGTAGCAATGGCTAACATTTGGCTCCTGGTTGCTATGTACAGGGCTAAGCTAGACCCTGGACCTGCAGAAGGAACGCGAGCATGGCTGCCGTCATGTACTTTACAGGTGAGAAATGGAGGCTCAGGGCCCTGCATGGCCAGTGGTCCCCCAGGGAGAGAGGTAGCTCCCAGAGGGACAGCTCTGAGCCCGTCTTGGTGGGGACCCTGGGGACAGTGTGGAGCTGGCACTTCAGAGTGGTGAGGATCCTTACCCACCAGCTCTGTCCCGTGCAAGCGATGGTGCTCTGGGGCAGTAACTCCCGGGACGCTTGCTATATGTCATGCATCCTGCTAAACACATTTGATCCTCCCAACCTGAAGGTAGGTACCATTACTCTAATGATAGATGAGGAAGCTGAGGCCTGGGGAGGCTTAAGAACTTACAAAAGGCCGAAACCGGTTTGGCTCAGTGGATAGAGCATCAGCCTGGGGACTGAAAGGTCCCAGTTTCGATTCCGGTCAAGGGCATGTAAATTGGTTGTGGGCACATCCCCAGTAGGGGGCGTGCAGGAGGCAGCTGATCTCTCTCTCTCATCGATGTTTCTGGCTTTCTATCCCTTTCTCTTCCTCACTGTGAAAAATCAATAAAATATATTAAAAAAATAAAATGTTAAAAAAAAAAAGAACTTACAAAAGGTTATAACTCTTGTGACTGATGGAGCTGGAATTTGAACCCAGGCCCTCTGGGTCCAGAGCCCATGCTCCAACCACAGGCCTGGCACTGGAGCTGTGACCCTGCCATGGCCCCGCTAGCTGATGCCTCAAGTTCTCTGCTCTGAAACTCAAGGAACACACGTTCGCAGCGCCAACCCAGACCTGGGTCGCTCAGCCCTATCTCTGCCACCCTCCCTGGCCCAGGCCCCGTGCCTGCCAAAGGCAGTGGCTCTGTGGGGTCGGGGTTTTTATCATGGTGCTGTACACACCCTGGGTCCCCTCCCACTCTGGCCTGGGCACCCACCACTTTGATGTGGTTCCCGCTTCCCATCCTGCATCTGGCCTGCACATGGAGGGCGGATCTGAGCCTCCCACTCCCCACTGCCGTCCTGCCCCGCCCTCCCTGTCCCCTCTGCTGTCCTCCACAGCCGCTCTGATCCCAACATCTTCCAGGTTCTGCCATCCCTCTCTGGGCTCTGCCTTCAGAGGAGCTTCTAGTCAGGGCTGAGAGGCAGCTCCTGAAGTCCTGGCACCAGCCTGCTCTCCAGGGGAAGAACAGAAGGCCTGGAGCGCCCCACCCAGTGCCCCAGATGCTCCCCACTGCCCACAAGCCAGCATCTAACAGGCAGTATCCCCACAGCAAGAGTGCCAGCACCTGGCTCCAACTGTGTGTTACATAATTTGGAAAGAACCCTGCAAATGTGTGGTGGCAAGGGGGACATGAATCCCTAGGGCAGTGGTCAGCAAACTGCGCTCGTGAACCATGGTTTGCCTCTCTGTTGACTAATGAGTTTGCTGACCACTGGATAGGGGCTTAATCACAAGGAACAGCAACAGCCCGTAATTATTGGAATCGAGAGTCTAGTTCAGTGGTCGGCAAACTCATTAGTCAACAGAGCAGCAAACTGCAGCTTGCGAGCTGCATGTGGCCTGCGAGCCGCAGTTTGCTGACCACTGCTCTAGGACAACTGAGGTTCACACCCAGGCATCCATGGATCGCAGATCACTGGCCCTCTCTCCATTTCATGGGGCTGGTGGTGGAGGCACCCAGACATCCCACAAGAGGGCTGAGCGACCGTGGGTGGTCCTCATGGGTGCATTCTGGACACCCAACTGTCATGCTGTGTGACCGAACCTCTTGGAGTCTTCTACTCTGAATATGTCTGGGCACCGGTGGCCTCACAGGACTGCTTGAAGATTAAATTTAATTTATGTTCCAAGCACCTGCCTTAGCACCCAGACATAGTCAACACTCAGAAAATGTAGTATTGTATTTAAATTTAAAACAAACATGGTCCTCTGGGCTGATCTGTGATCTACTTTTTAAACTGAACTAATGGAGTTTTCCAAATGGCTTGGATTGCAAATTCCAGCCTTGGCAACTGGGAGCTGGGTGACCTCAGGCAAGTCACTTAGCCTTTCTGTGCCTCCGTTTCCACATCTATGGAAAGGAAATAAAAACAGTACCTAGATCAAAGGGTTGTGAGAATTAAGTCAGTTAATACATAGAAAGTGCTTTGTCCAGTTTCCAGCATAAAATAAGCTCTTTGGACGAGTTGATTATTTTCTTCACTAGAGGCCTGGTATATGGATTTGTGCACCAGTGGAGTCTCTCGGCCAGGCCTGTGTCCTCTCGCAATCCAGGACGCCTTGGGGGATGTCAGACTGCTGGTTTTAGCCCGATGCCTACAGGCCAGGCCCAGGGACCCCACAGGTGCACTAATCCCTGCACTGGGCCTCTAGTATGCATATAAGATCTTTGGTTAATCTCTTCCTATCCTCCTCTCTCCCTTTCCTGAGATTTATCAGTATGTTCCATGTTTCCATGTCTGTGCATTGAGCATCAGCCCCCTGGTGGTCAGTGCACATCATAGCTACCAGTTGAACAATTGAATGGTTGCTTAGGCTTTTATAAAGTAAACTAGAGGCCCAGTGAATGAAATTCATGCACTAGGGGGAGGTCCCTCAGCCTGGCCTGTGCCCTCTTAAAGTTCAGGATCCCTCACTCCTTACCGCCCACCTACTCGCTGCTCCTTACCGCTTGACTCACTGTTTCTTAATGCTGCCATGGAGGCGGGAGTGGCTCCTGCCACTGCAGCTACACTTGCCAGCTGTGAGCTCAGCTTCTGGCTGAGTGGTGCTCTTCTTGTGGGAGTGCACTGACCACCAAGGGGCAGCTCCTGCATTGAGCATCTGCCCCCTGGTGGTCAGTGTGCATCATAGCAACTGGTTGTTCTGGTCATTCTGCCATAATGATTGCTTAGGCTTTTATTATACAGATAGATTATTTCTCCATGGAATGAATATGCAATTTATTTAATTCAATTTCTACTAAATAGCTGGAGCTGGGACTTGAAATCAAGCCCTGTCTGTATGACACCAATGCTCAGCAGCTCATCAAGGTGAGGCCCGGAAGCTTTTCAGGTTGGGACAAAAACCAAGGAGAACACTTCATAAGCACTGGAATGTCTAGTAATGAGGAGCCTCAGATATGGCATCTGAGTTCAAGCCCAGCTCCACCTTTAACCAAATGATCTCAGTTCAATCATTCCAAGCCTCTGAGCCTCAGTTTTTCTATCTACAAAATGGCAATAAGGAAAATATCTACTCATAGGATTATTGTGAGTTAAATGGATATGGATATAAAAGCAAAAAGTATATGGTAAGTAAACCAGGTCAGAAAGAGCTGGCGTGGACACCCCAGGTCAGCCACTTCCTTGCTAACTAGCAAGTCAGTTATCTATCTGAGCCTCAGTTTCCTCATCTAAAAACTGGGAAGTGTCCTGGCTGGTGTGGCTCAGTTGGTTGAGGGTCATCCATGCGCCCTCAGGAAGTCACTGGTTCAATTCCCAGTGAAGGCACATGCCCAGGTTACAGACTTGATCCCCAGTAGGGGGTGTGCAGGAGGCAGCCAATTGATTTTCTCTCCCTTCCCCTTCCTCTCTCTGAAATTAGCTTAAAAATAAAAAAAAATAAAAATAAATTTAAAATGAGAAGGAAAAGGCAGTTTTCCTAAGAATTAAACATAAGCCAGATGGTATCGCCCTAGCCGGGAAGCTGATGTCCTTGGCTCAGGGCCGCCATCACTGTTGGTCAAGCCTCAGCACCTGTGGAGGGCACAGAAACCTTCCCAGGATGGCAGCCCTGCCCTTGGAGTCCCAACACTGCTGTCTGGGAGCATCGCAGCCCTTGGCTGAGAGGACCAGGCCCTCCTTTGCACACTGATGGAGCTGACGTGTTGTGCCACCCCTGCATGAATTGATGAAAATAACCCAGAGGTAAGAGCTGCTTAAAGCACGTGAGCTATGATCATTGTGTGTTTTTGATATATTTGCTTCTAAAAACAACTGGCACACTGCCAGGAACACACATTACTTTTGTAATGAAATAAAATTAAGCTGAGAACAGATGTATAAAAGGAATGTGATTGTGGGCAAGTTTACACAGTAACTCAGTTTTCTCATCTGTAAAGTGGGCTGGAAACTCTGACACAGTTACCCTGTGACCCAGAGATGCCCCTCCTGAAAAATACACCAAGAGAACCGACAGCGCTCAAACAAAAACGCGTACATGAGCGCTCGTAGCAGCCTTAGTCACCATAGCCACAAAGTGGAAACAGCCCAAGCAGCGAATCAGATGGACAACACAGCGTGATAGGGTGGAATATTACTCAACCAGAAAAACGAATGAAGTTTGACGCTTGCTGCGATGTGATGAACTTCCACACTGTGATGCCCAGTGAAGGAAGCCAGACATGAAAGGCCATATTGTGTGATTGCATTTATAGGAAATGTCCAGAACTGGCAAATCCAAAGAGACAGGAAATAAACACATGCTGCCAGGGGCTGGGGGAGGGGTGGGGAGTGTTCTTACTAGGCATAAGGTGTTTTTGAGAGAGAGTGGTGTTGGTTGCACAGCATCATGAATGCATTAAAAGCCACTGCATTGCACACTTTTAAATGGCTTAAGTGGTGAATTTTGCTCTATGGATTTTATCTTAATAAAAAACAAAAACAAACAATACCTACCCCGAGGAGTCAGGCCTGGCATGTAACAAGAACCAGTGGCATTTAAGGGAAGTGTGTGCTGAGGCCTGCTCAGTTCTAGAACTGCCGCCTTGCCTGAACCTGAACTCCCCATTCCAGCAAGTACGCAGAAGCCTCTTCCTGAACCCCCAGCCCACTTTATGCACCTGGGGACTAATGGGAAATGAAGAACAAAAGGGAAAACTGCAGGGAAGGACCTGCAGGAAAGCAGGGAGCCTGGAGCAGCCTGAGCCTTCTTTCTTCATGAAGACCAACTCGGGGAAAATAAAAGTCATGTGCGGCACTTCCCCCATTTAATGATGGAAGTCATTAAAATGTGTCCCATAGAAAATATAGAATCCCACAACACAGACCACATACTGTGGGAGAGGGTAGGCTTGGGAACCAGATCACTAGGCATCAAACCCTGCCTCTGATGAATAAAGTCCATTTTTCAGATGAAGAAACTGATCCCCAACTCTCCCCAAGGTTCCAAAAGAGTTCACTCCGAACTAAGTCAGGGAGAGCCTCTGTCTCAGCTGGCCAGCGGGTGTTCTATCTGAGGCTCCTGTCCCCCATCACTCTGCTCTGCACCCTCAATCTGGCTGTGATTACTGGTGGCTGCCACCCACCCACAGTCTAGCAAACGTGGAACAGCTGTGCCACAGGAAATCGCCTCCAGCTCAACCCCGATGCCGCGGGGATGTCTCTCGTTAACGTCAATAGGCTTTTAACATTCATTTTTTTCTCTTTGTGCAAAATACCTATCATTAATTCTGACTTGCAAGATCAAACAGTTAACAACGTGTTGATCCTAGCTTGCTTTCAAGTGATGTATTGTACCATTTTGGAGACTTATGGGCGGTTGCTACTTTTTTTGACAAACACATCCCAGTCTATGAGAGAGGGGCGCACAGCATCCCGGGGAAGGAAGCAATTAACAGCCCCACACTGAGGGGTCTGAACACCATTGCGTCATACGTTTTATTGAACACTGCCTTTTTCTTGTGTGTTCTGGTGGCTTATTTTTTTTTTCCAACCAAAGGAAATGAGCCTTTCTAATCCATCACTCTGAGCAGCATCAGAGGCAGAGGGGAAAATGAAAAGGCTTCATTGAGCATCACTGAGCTTTGCCTCCCCTCCCTGTTGCCATGACTCTGCAGGCTGTTTTGTGAATGGACTTTTCTTTCTTTAGATTGTGGCCCTGCCTTTCCAGGGAGGAGCCCATGGCTTCTCAGCACACTTCTATGCCAGATAGCAATCTTCCAGGCAAGGACACATGCTCAATGTGTCCAGGTTCCAAATGAGAATATAAGTCAACGACACAGTCAGGTATAAGACACAGGAGCGCTGGCTGCTGTTGCTCAGTGGTTGGAGCATTGTCCCATTCATTGAAAGGTTGCAGGTTTGATTCCTTTCAGGGCGGGTTCAATATCCAGTTGGGGTACTTGTGTGAGGCATCTGATTGAGGTCTCTCTCTCTCTCTTTAGAATCAATGAAAAAAAAATATCATGGGATGAGGATTTTTTATAAAAAGACATTAAGGAGTGATGAGTACTATGGCAAATTGCAGAACCCATACCCCGGCCTCCAGGGGCTGCCACTACTCAAAGCCACACAATGGCTATTTTGGCACCATTTTCAAGAGAAGTTGGAAGTGTGTGTGTGTGTGTGTGTGTGTGTGTGTGTGTGAACTTAAAAATACTACGCAGGCCAAAAAGTCACCAGTTTAAAAGCCTTGCTCTCTGGCTGAGCCTCCTAAACCATAGCATGTTTAGCCTCTAAAACAAATCAGTGGGTGAAGGAGTCAAGCCCCAGAAGAAATGAGGTATATCCTTGGGGAACATTCATTTTATTAGAAGTTTTTTTGGGATGGAAAGTTTGTGTAATTTCACTGATAGACCATTAAAAACATCATGTTTATATTAAAACCAACTGAGATATAGAGCAGAGTGTAAAAAAACATATCAACATTAAAAATCCCAGAAATTTTGCTTTTGTAGCAGATGGATTTGGGAAGCTCCCATTCCCCAAATTCCTACTTCATATGCTCCTTTTATTCTATGATCAGGAGCGTTTTGATAGAAAAGGTTGGGATACCAAGAGACTTAATTTTCTCATCTGTGAAATGGGTATAGTAATTTAACCTACCTTGTGGAATTATTTTGAAGAATCAATGAGATAATGAGTATGAGGTTTCTGGTCTCTCCAACCTGCTACCCTTTCTTCCAATCCTCTCTCCGAAGATGCCACTCAGTCCCTGCACTGTCTCCCACTACCTTCCACAGGCACAGCAGGACATGCCACTCAAAGCTTATCCTGGATTTGCTCTTCTGTCTCCGTGAGAAATTTGTGATTTTAAACTGCATTAGACCAGACAGGCGTTGTCCTGTGTTTCACAGTATTCGTGGCCGGTTTCCTGTATCTGAGCATCTTCTGCTCCCAGCTGTTGCAGTTCTGGCTTCCTCTGGGATGCAGACTCGTATGTCCGCAGCTCCCCTCAGTCCCTTCCAGTCCTAGGTGTAGGTGGACACACAGTAGGAGCTCATCTAAATTCGGTGGGGATAAAAGCATGCCAAATTAGCTCCCCAAACAGGCCATCTGCTTTAGTGAAATCATTTCTGGCAGAATTTTGATGAGATTCAAGGATGTTGAGTGATTTATGGAGCTGTTAAACATACCCTAAATCAATCTCGCTCTTTTTTTTTTTTAAAGGGTGGGGGTGGAGAAGTAACATCCTTTGGGGAAAAATAAAGTCTCTGAGCTTGAATTTGCAACCTGGGGCCTGACATTGCACAGAAAATGGCCAGGGCTGTAACACGAAGCCAGCCAGTCGACTGGAGTCTGACAGTTTTAATGTTCCCCAAACCTTGCAAAATGTGCATCCAATTAACCACTACTGAAGGGCCTTATTTATAAAATAATACTTTTGTGGTCAGGTTGCACTTTTCCCATTCATTTCTGGAGCGTGGAGCTCAAGTTGCAGCCTCCTCCTGTGATTAATAGACAAACGTGGGGTTCCTGCTGTAGCCATGGCACTGGGTGCGGTCGGCCAGAGCAGATTTCCATGTGGAACCCAAATCCAGAGACTTCTCTTCTCCTGGCGGCCTCTCAGTGACACGGGGGTGAGGGAGTTGTAAGAAGTGCTTGGGTGGGGCTGGTGGGAGGAAGAGAAAAAGTCAAGAGGAATGAATGGGCTCAGTGCGGTGTGATCTGGGCAGCCTCACACAGCTCTTGGGTGGGCGTGCTGAAGGGACCTCTGAAGAATGGTGTGGTATGTGGGAAACAGCTCGCTGGCCACTCAGGGTATGGTTTCCTCTCATAAAACCCACTTTATTCCTGTTCATGCATGTGCAGCATCCTGATAGTGGCAGCCAGTCCAGTAGGTGGAGAGTTAGAATCTGGAGCCGGTAAGAAAGTCAGGGATGGTTAGGAGCAGATGTTGACAAGCAAAGGGCCAGGTTATGAATATATTTGCCTCAGTCCTGCCTTTGTAGCTGTGGACAGCATTTAAACAAACAGGCATGGCTATGTTCCAATAAAACTTTACACAAACAGATAATGGGTCAGATTGGGCCCTGGGCCTGCGTTTACCAGTCCTGGTTCATCCCACTGGGGACACAGACACCTCAAAATGAAGCCAGCTGCTCCTTGGCACACCTAGCAAGTGTTGGCAGATGCCAGCAGTGAAACTGCTGGGGTTTTGCACCCAGGAAGTGTGAAAGATCAAGGGGTTCGGGGAGCCTAGCAGCACTTGCTAGGGTGGTTCTCATGAATCCCTCTACCACCTCCCTTTGGACACAGACAGTTTTCCAGGTCAGTGAATACATGGTAGTAGCATCTATTTGCACATGGCCTTTGAAGGCCATGTGAGCCATGCCGGATTTGCCTCTCCTGTTTGCCTTCGTTGCATGAGATCTGCAATATCTGTATCTTAGAGGCTTCTGAAAGTTCCTAGCCGCTGACAATGCAGCACAGGTTCTCTCCAGGTCCCCGCTGAGGGAGTGTGCCCACCCTCCCTCCCCCTCCTTCTGGCCCCTGTGAGTGGAGCCTGCATAGAAACTGCAGAAGCCCTGGGAGAGGGGCTGCACTCCCTGGGGAGGGAGCAGTGGGCTGGTCCTTCAGGGAAGGACAGTGTAGCTCCGAGAATTGCTCCATCTCTGGTTGGAAGGGACATGTACATGGAGATTTCCTGAAGAACCATGTAATGTAATACCTTTGTTTTTTTGGTGGGATGAGAGGGACCCCATGAAACTCACAGCTCTCTTCAGGCTTTGGAATATGTGTGGCCTAAGGCAGGGCTGGGGGATGTCTGGCCATGGGTCGGATAGGGCCGAGAAATCATTCAGTCCGGCCCTGCCAAGGCATGAAGGGGAGGTAGTTAAATGTTTGACCAAATAGAGCAGCTAATTTTTAAGTTGATAATTTTGTATGGCCCACGAAAGACGTTATAAATACCCAATGGCCCTTGTCCTGCTCTAGGAGGTGATCAAGAGAGAGTGTTGAGGGAATTACAACCCCTTGGGAGTAAAGGTTGGCACCAGTCTTCCTTGTGCTGGAGTCATTAAGAGTCCTTGACTGGCATGGGGCTGACATCTCCCTGTGAGGGTTCCCTGTGCATGCTCCGACTTGAATCTCTCAGGACAATATCCTCCTTCTGCTCCCGCCTGCTCGGCACAGCTTCCCAGGACTTCAAAGAGCCACTGGGCCCCTAGAAGTTTCTCTATACATGCTCTTGTTACCAAAAGACCATGAGCACCCAGCTAGGTAGTTTTCCTTCCTTCCTCCCTCCCTCCCTCCCTCCCTCCCTCCCTCCCTCCTTCCCTTCCTCCCTCCCTTCCTTCCTTCCTTCCTTCTCTTCCCCCTCCTTCTCTCCCTTTCTCTCTCCCTCCTTCCATCCTTCCTTTCTCCCTCCTTCCCTCCCTTCCTTCTTCCTTTCTTCCTTCCACTGGTCCCAAATTTCCATGTCAAGTTCGCTGGTAGCCCTGGGTGTCCCAAGTCCAAGGTGGAAGTTGTTCTGCCCGCTTCTTCATTCATTGGATCAGTAATTGTAGACGGGTTATGTGTGTGTGCGACCTCCGAGGGCTGTGGGCTGCAGAGGAGTAGAGCTGACTGCAGGCAGCTGTGACTTCCTGGGCCAGGAGGTAGAGGACAAACACAATCTGCCTCCAGCACAATATTCAAGGCCATGCAGCTAATAAGCATAACGATGGACCAGGTTTTATTTTAGGAAGGTGGTCAGTCTGGGAAGGAGTCGCGAGCACTATCCTTCTGATGGCCTTCTTTATCCTCATGTGTTTCCTGAGCAGCTACTCGGTCAGGCACCCTGACGTCAGAGCAGGGCTCACCGGGGAAAAAAGCCCTGCGACATGGAGCCTGTATTCCAAAGCAGGGGTTCTGACTTGGGGGGCCAGTGACTCTCTGTGGGGACAGTCCCATGCATTGTCGGTGTTTAGTGGCATCCCTGGCCTCTACCCACCAGATGTGATAGTGGCATCCACTTCTGGGCTGTGACAGCCAAAATGTCCACAGACATTGCCACCTGTGCCCTGGATAGGAGCACTCTGCTCTAGGCCCTGATGGCCTCCCTCAAACATGCAGAAAGTCTTAGGTTTCTGAGAGAACAATCTGCCTGGGGGAGACCATGTACAGGGAGTGAGGATAGCAGATGGGACTGAGGACCTCTTAGTGATGTGGAGGCATCAGAGACTCTTAGGGGCCCAGGGGGCTCTGCAGCTGGGTTGCTCCTCAGAGGGTCCTGCCTTGAGCAAGGGCTGGCCTGCGAGCCTATCACTTGCGCAGTGGACCCACGAGTGGCAGCTGTCCAGGGGTGGGGTGATGTGGGGGTAAGACTGCCTTCAACCAAGGGCAAGTCCCAGAGAGACTCTATGAGAGTTGAGGCCACCAAGTCCTCCAGCAACTGGGGAACGAAGGCCAGGCGTGGGCAGAGGGGGTAGGGTGAGCATCATGGCATCTGGAGAGCAACTATCTATGCACTGACTGTGCCTGGGCACTTGAGTTGGCACAGAGAGGCCTTTTGCATGCAAGCAGAACACTAGGGACATCCCATTTCATCTTAGGGCTACTTTGGAGCATCCTGGCCTCAAAACAGCCTCTGACATTTCTGCACTGGGAGGCGATGTACTTTTTAAAAGTGGGGGGAAGCCTGGCCACAGTGGCTCAGCTGGTTGAGCATCAGCCGGTGCACTGAAAGGTTACCAGTTCGATCCCTGGTCAGGGCACATGCCTGGGTTCTGGGTTTGATCCCTGGTTAGGGCATGGAAGGTAACTGATTGATGTTTCTCCCACACAACAACGTTTCTCTCTTCCTTCCTTTCTCTAAGCATGTCCTTGGAGGCAAAATTCACGTAACATAAACCATTTTAAAGTGTGTGATTCAGTGGCATTTAATAGATTAACAACGTTGAGCAAACATCACCTCTATCAGTTCCAAACAATTTCTTCACCACCGAAGGAAACCAGCCCTGGGGAGCAGGCTAACCCCTTCCACCTGCCCCCCTCAGCCTGCTTCCTGTCTGTGCAGATTGGCCCAGTGTGGACATTCATGAAAGTGGGATCACACACCCTGTAGCTGTGTTGCTTTGTGCGCTACTGTAGATGTGCCACCAGGAAGTGGTGCAGCGCCCTGATGGACGGGTGCTGGGTCTTTGCTGGAGAGCAGGAACCTAGTGGCCCCAGTTTCCCTTCAAATGGAGCCTGCCAATGGGCTTGCGGAGGACCCTTCCCAGCATCTCTGGTCTTTCTCACAGGCAACCTGAGGATGTTCTCAGGCTAAGAAGTCCTGAAAAATGGCTTTATTTTATAGCCATCATGTAATTTGGCACTTTATTTTTGCGTTCAATGACACCATGATTTTGGAAGCTACCTAATCCCTGCAGGAAGAAGGCCCCCGGGTGATGGAGTTTCAGACAGGTTCTTCCAACAGGGAGAGCTCCACTTGCAGACCTGCCTGCAGAAGGCCCCGGGCAGAGGCCTGGGAGCCTGGCCCTCCCACTTGTAGACCAGCTTCTAAATGACAGGTTTCAAATTTCCCTCCCTCCACTTGGAGATGGGGGAGGACTAGTCACTTTTACAACCATGGAATACAAATAATATTTCTCTTGGAGGATTTTCTCATTCCCAAGACTATTTCCCTGAGATCCAAGTTCAAAGAATTGTATTTCTTAAACTCACAGAGCCCACTTAATGTTCACGAGTGCCTGAGGGCTCCCCTTTTATTCTTCCTGGTTTAGAGTGTTTCCTCCCCACCCCCACAGCCACTGCAGCTCTCTGTTCCCTTGTTTCTCTCTTTGGATCATCCCAATTAAAGGGATTCTGGGTCATGGATCTCTTCGTTTGTGAAAGCTAGTCTTTCTTCTCTCTCTCTCCTCTCTCTCTCTCTCTCTCTCTTTCATGTCTGTGTGCTATTGAAACATCTTTGCCTACCTTTTTTTCCTGCATTAGCTGCAATCTTTAGAGTGTTTTACCCATGATTTGTTTAAGAGTCATATTTTTAAAAACAGGGTTTGCCCATGATCAGGTCCTACTTACAGAGTGGACATTTGTGAAGTCCAAATCAAATTATATGACAGTGGCTATTTCAGGCACAGCTCTGGGGTGGCTGTAAGTTTAATGACTTTGGATAAGTTATTGAATCTTCCTGAGCCTCAAATTCATCCAAAAATAAAGAAGATAATAATACCTATTTGTGGCAAAATCTGCTAATTATCTCTCCCTATACTTCTTTTCTTCTTCCCTAGTAAGAATCTTTTTTTAAAAAAAAATATTTTATTGATTTTTTTACAGAGAGGAAGGATAGGGATAGAGAGTTAGAAACATCAATGAGAGAGAAACATCCATCAGCTGCCTCCTGCCCACCCCCCACTGGGGATGTGCCTGAAACCAAGGCACATGCCCTTGACCGGAATTGAACCCGGGACCCTTCAGTCCACAGGCCAATGCACTATCCACTGAGCCAAATCGGTTTTGGCAAGAATCTTGATTCTTACCTGGACCTGTAACCAGCTGGAATGAAAACTATATTTTGCAGCTTTTCAAAAATGCCACAACCACATGACTGCATTCTGTTAAAAGGGGCATTAATAGATATTATCGTGCAACTTCTAGAAAGTGCCCTTAGGGAGGAAGTGTGCCCCTTTTTGTTTCTTCTTTCTTTTTGCTGGTGGAATAATATGTGTGGGCTGGCACTCCAGCAGCTATTTTGGGCCATGGAGGTGACCTTGGGAATGGAGGCCACAGATGTTAGAAAAGGGAAGGGGTGGGGGTTCACTAATCCCAGCCTTGCACTGCTTATCTTTGAATTTTAAATTTTCTTTGAACCACTGAAAGCTTCTCTTTTCTGTCATTTACAGTAGACTTGATCTAACTGGTACATTTAGCTCAAAAGATTGTTGTGAAGGTTGAGTGAGTTAAGAGATGGTTAAGAGCTTTAAAATGCTTAGTATGTGGTCCTGGACAGAGTTCTTCCTCAATATAAGGTGGGTATGACTTTTTATTATTCCTGTAAGCAAATGTAAGATCACTTTGAGTTGTTACATTTCTCCCGAGAAAAGCCCAAGCTGACTTGCTTATAGGACATAAGTCTGAGATGCTCTGAATGTGTGACATGGCCCTCGACCCACTGGGACCTGGACCCCATCTTTCATACCCCACGGTCCAACTGGGCTGCCAGAGAACACAGAAAGCAGCCAGTCAGACTTCAGATCTACAACAAATCACGTTAACGTCTGAATATATCCCAACTATTGCGTGCAACATATTTTCACTAAAACGTTATTGGTTGTTGATTAATATTGGCTAAATTCACATTTCACTGGGAGTCCTAAATCAGGCAACCCTAGACCTCACTCCTCTCTCACTGATTGTCATGGGGATTGTCACGGAGCAGGTCCTAAGGAAGCAGACCTGGGACAAAACTACTGTACATGAAGCTCACTGGGAGTGTTCGGGGTGAACAGGTGTGTGAGGGAAGGTGGGCCGGGGGCCAGTCACAACAGAGGCCTCCACTGACCCCTGGGAGGTCTGAGCTGGGCTGCCCTGCAAAGTGGTCAAGGAGGGCAGTGGGCCTGGGTTTTCTACCTTTTCTCCAGCCACTCAAGGAGGGGCCTGGCCTTGGGGGCTGTAGCCGTCAGAGGCCAAAGCATTTCCTGGAAAGGGACTCAGCTGAGGATGGTCAGCCATTGATACTGGTGGCCCTGAAGCGACACTCCTAGTGGCACATCATGGCACCTCCTGAGGCCTAAGTGACTTTCTCAAAAGAAGCCCCTGATGACCTTGCCAGAACATCTGTGTCCAGCAAAGACAGGCAGTGCTGCTGGTGATGGCCAGCAATCAGGTTATCTCAGGAAGCTCCACAAAGGAACATTCTGAAAGAAAGCCCTTGGCTGACTCGCAATGGTGGCACTGCAGAGCAGGAACATGGCAAAGCCCAGTTCCATGTGGGAAACTAACCCCAGAGCTACCTGGAACCCCAAATAGGATTCCTCCTGGGAGGCTGCCTCTGGAAGTGGACCACTGAACATCCGGAAAACAGACCCCCTCATTGGAGGTAACCTCAAGGGCCTTCTTCCCCCTGTACCCCAAAAGGAATTAGCTCTGTAGCCCTAATAACATTTGGGTCCCACAGGCTCACCTCAGAGCAGAGACTCCCATAACGAAACACAGTCCAGGGACCAGAAGTTCTTCATAGGAATTCCAACCTTCAGCATCTCAAAAGGAACATCAGTGAGCATTTAATTCACGGCCCGTGACCTCATTTCTCCAGCTCTTCCCTCTGTTGGTCTCCCAATTCCCTGGTGCCCTCGGCTGGTCTGGAGCCCCTCATCTACCCACCGCCCAACATGTCACACTCCTTCACTCCCCCATGATGTTCATTGTGCCGGTCGCCGGCTTTTCTGGTAGGCGATAACTCTTTTGTCTCTCCTCTCTTGTCCTGTCTCTTGTCCCATTCTTTTTACATATATTTTCTTTCTTTTATTTTTCTTTTTATTAATTTTTTATACATATCTCCCCATTGCCCCCCCTCCCTCCCAGGCATACCCCAACCCCCCAGTGTCTGTGATCATTGGTTATGCTTATATGCATGCATACAAGTCCTTTGGTTGATCACTTATCTACCTCACCTAACTTTAATCTTTCTGCTGTAATTTCACAGTCTGTTTGATGCTTTATGATTTTTGTCCCCCTGAGAATTATCAGTCTACTCCCTTTCTGTGCTCCTGATTCTATTATATTCACCAGTTTATTCTGTTGATCAAATTTTTAATTCACTTAATTTTTAGATTCACTTGTTGATAGATATGTATTTGTTGTTCATAATTTTTTGGCTTTTACCTTTTTCTTCTTCCTCTTCTAAAAGAGTACCTTTCAGCATTTCATATAATACTGGTTTGGAGTTGATGAACTCCTTAGGCTTTTTCTTCTCTGTGAAGCTCTTTATCTGCCCTTCAATTCTGAATGATAGCTTTGCTGGATAGATTATTCTTGGTTGTAGGTTCTTGCTATTCATCACGTTGAATATTTCTTGCCACTCCCATCTGGCCTGCATCGTTTCTGTTGAGAAATCAGCTGACAGTCGTATGGGTGCTCCCTTGTAGGTAATGAACAGTTTTTCTCTTGCTGCTTTTAATATTCTCTCTTTGTCTTTTGCTCTTGGTATTTTAATTATGATGTGTCTTGGTGTGGTCCTCTTTGGATTCCTTTTATTTGGGGTTCTATGTGCTTCCTGGACTTGTAAGTCTATTTCTTTTACCAGATGTGGGAAGTTTTCAGTCATTATTTCTTCAAATAGGTTTTCAGTATCTTGCTCTCTCTCTTCTTCTGGCACCCCCACAATTCTGATGTTGGTATGCTTGAAGCTGTCCCAGAGTCTCCTTACATTATGTTCACATTTTTGGATTCTTTTATCTTCTTGCTTTTCCAGTTGAATGTTTTCTGCTTCTTCATATTTCAAATTTTTTACTTGATTCTTGCCTTTCTCTAGTCTGCTGTTAGGACTCTGTATAATATTTTTTATTTCAGTCAGTGTCTCTAGTATGTCCTTTTTCATCTCCTCTTGGGTCTCACTAAATTTATCCAACTTTTCTAGCATATTCTTGAAAAACCTTATAAGCGTGGTTTTGAACTCTATATCCAGTCGTTTTTTTCCCTCCATTTCTTTTGTTTGTAATCCCTTCCCTTGTCTCGGCATTTTCACTATGCTGTGAGAATTTCTATGTTGGATTCAGCCTTATGATACCAGACTTGCAAAACCGAAGAAGCCTCTGTTGAGCTTGGGATGGGTGGAGTCTCAGGGCTTAAGGGACCGCCTTGCCTTCCAGTCGGCCCTGCCCTCCACGGCCCCTGAGTCTCACGTGACTGGGTAATTGCTGGAGTGGTCCTTGTGCCCGGGCGCCCACAGTGCCTCTAGACCGCTGCCCCTCCGGCTCTCCTGCGCACCAGGACCACACGAAACTAGGTTCCCAGGGTTTCGCCCAAAACAGGGGCTTAGTGGAGTCAGAAGTGGCACAGTTGGGAGGGTCTGTCTCCCGCCCACTTGCGAAATCCAGCAGCACAATCAGCAATCTGTCCTGTGCGCAGTGCCGTGCTCGCCACCAGGCCTTTGATCTTTTGCAACTCCCCTAAATTTACGTGCACTTCTCCCTTTTCACAGTCCAAACTCCCCCCGTATGAGTTTCGGCTGGATCTGAGGTTTAGTGTTGTAAGATAAGGGGTTCAATGCCTTTGAGAGTCTCCGTTTCCCTCCTGCCAGAGAAAACCAGCCAGGTCCTCTGGCACCCGCTCTCTCCACGTGCGCGTCTTCATACCTCAGCTTTTTGCAGCTCCTCTGGGTCTCTGTGAGCCCCTCTCTTTCCCTCTAGTTGTAGAACTTCCACTCAGCCAGCTTTCCTGTGGTTCTGGATGATGTCCGTTCTGTCTTTTAGTTGTAGTTTTGAAATTGTTGTGCAAGGCAGCAGTGTAGGTGTTTACCTATGCCACCATCTTGGATACTCCTCCATATATTTTCTTTTTATTGATTTCAGCAAGTAAGTGAGATGGGGAGAAAGATAGAAACATCAATAATGAGAGAGAATCTTTAATTCCTTGCCTCCTGCATGCCCCTACTGGGGATCAAGCCAGCAACCCAGGCATGTGCCCTTGCTGGAATTGAAACCCAGGATCCTTCAGTCTGCAGGCTGATGCTTTATCCACTGAACCAAACCAGCCTTGTCCTCTTCTTTCATTTTCCCAAACACCTGGCAAATGTATCATTTTGAATTGATGTGGGAGGTCAGGGTGCAGCTGGGGCACAGACATTTCCACACCAACACATCTTACCCTCACATCAACTCTACCTTTTGCCCTGGCTTGGGGGCTCAGTTGATTCGATCATTGTCCCATACACCAAAAGGTTTCTATTCGATTCCTGGTCAGGGCATGTCCAGGAGGCTACCCATCAGTATTTGTCCTCTCTCTCTCTCTCTCTCTCTCTCTCTCTCTCTCTCTCTCTCTCTCCCAAATCAATAAAAAATAGCCTTGGGTAAGGATTTAAAAGTTCCTATCATTTATTTTTTTTAAATATATTTTATTGACTTTTTACAGATAGGAAGGGAAAGGGATAGAAAGTTAGAAACATCGATGAAAGAGAAACATCAATCAGTTGACCAGAATCAAACTTGGGACCTTTCAGTCCATAGGCTGACGCTCTATCCACTGAGCCAAACCGGTTAGGGCTAAAAAGTCCTACCATTTAATAAGCACATACTTTGTGTCTGGTGCTGACCCTAGTATTTTTCATTGAATATACCATTAATCCCTGACTTGGAGGGAATGGCTGGCTTGGAGGCCAGGTCACTGAACTCTGAAGCCACCCACACTATGCCTCACCAAGAAATAAACAAAGGCCTTGTGGGAATGAATTTCAGGCTGTTCTTCTGCTGTAAAGTGATTTTCATGCAGTTATGGGTTAACCACTTCCAGTGTTGGCCTTCTAAAATGGCAGTGATAAATGGAATCATTTTCAGAAAATTCTCTGAAATCTACTTTCTCTAGAGCTCTCACTCTGGTTAGGGTTGGAAGGATGAGGGCCAGGCTGTGTGTAAACATAGCCTTGTTCATGTCCAGAGGAGAAGACAGTACGGGCCTTGAGGGTGGGGAGGAGCAGTGAGAGGTGGGAGGTTCTAGAAGGGGCTTGGTGTGGCCTTTGGGGAGGACTTCCAAAAAAGCCCCCCAATTTAAAAAATCAGAGGCCTGGAGACCAGTGGGGTGGGTTCAAGGGCAGAGAAGCCTTAAGCTGCATTTTCCAGGTGGCAGGTCAGGCAATGTCCCCGCGGGGTAAGTCCTAGTAAAATGTGAGTCAAGAAGTGGCTGCTCTAACTGACAAGCTCTCCCTCTCTCCCTCGCTCTGAGCAGGAACAAGAGAGGCCAGTTCCTCCTGGGTCTCCAATGGATGCTCAGAGGTTCCTGAGATCACTGTGGACTCAGAGAGCCTGGAGCCTAGGCCTGTGGGAGGAAGATGTGGGGGTGATGCAGCTGTGCCTGAGGAGGACAGGCTGTCACCTATCGGAGTAGAACCTGCCTACAGATGGGACCTGCAGTCCCAAGTGCCTCTACCTCCAACTCTAGCACGTGATCTATGAGGCCTCCAGAAATGTGGACGCAGGACCTCCGAGGAGCATGTGGGGGAGGGATCCTGCCCAGGGAGGGAGGTGCTGCCCTCGCTGGCATGAGGGGCCCTGACCCTGCAGGTACAGTTGCAGCATATGAGCACCCTCTCCCTCGTCCCCAGGGGAATGACCTTTGTCTCTGATTCCCGTGGGGCTAGTCCAGTTCACAGGTTTCCAGCAGGAGGTACATTTTGCTCATTTTGAATAAACATACATGTTTCTATTTAATTGGGGATTGCCCAATGCCTCCTCCGCCCAGGGGTTGCCAGCAACGCTTGGGTCTGAGGTTGAAATGAGTTTGGTACCACAGTTTGATGGCCAGAGCCTGTCTTTCCTGGCCCAGTGCTGCCCATCTTGGCCTCCACCCCTTCCACTCTGGCCACTCCCCAATTCCCAGCTCCAAATTCTCCCCAAGTTCTGCCCAGCTCAGGTCCCACAATCACCTCTCCTCCGAAGCTCCAAAGGCATCCAGAATGCACAGCCCTCCATCTAACCAAGCCCCCCACAGCAACCAGGGGGATTCCCAAGGCCGCACCAAAAGCAGCAATTACCCTGTGCCCAGAGCAGGTGTCAGCAGGTGCTGGTTCCCTGGTGGCCAGCTTGCAACCTGCCCCCTCTCTTTAGTCTCTCCGCCTTGCCTTCTGGGCTCCCTCACAGCTCAGGGTGAAAGGTGTGCCCTTCCAGGCATGGGAACCTCTCCCCCGGTATTGATGGAGCCCAGGATAAGGGAGACCTCACTGCCAGCATCCTCGTCCTGGCCCCCACAGCTGGCCTTCTGCACCTTGAACCGCAGGCTCAGTCGCCCTCACATGGATTCATTCAGGGCAGCAAGGCAAGGAAGGGCTTGCAGGGGTGGAGGCCTGGGAGGTTCTGCGGTGGGGGGAGCCCTGTGTACACAGAGCTGAGCCACAAACCTGGAGAATTAACCCCTGTTTTTTCCTCCACAGTTTATTCCTCAGGAAGGGATGAAAATTCAGCTTCTAGGAGCTCCCATGTCAGGAGTGGGGACTGCATGGTGGGATTCCTGGCTGAAGCGAAGGGGTCGAAACCCTAGGCTCTCCTTGTTAAAGGCTGGAATAGTTTCTCCCCTCAGCTGACCTTTGCCTTTCAGAGCCCCCCCGGAGGCACAAGGTTAAAGACAGTCCTGCAAACAGCAGGTGTTGAACCAAAAACAGCGCAAGAAGTATTCAGCATATATCGGGGCTCAGAGTAATCCAACCTGAAAATGCCACAGGTGCCAGCAATGGCACACCTTTAAAAGCAGCCAAGTCACAGAACAGTGGCCTCACTGAAACCTGGTGCCGGGTTTGGTGGGACAGGGTGACGTTGCCAATTCTGGGTGCCATGCCCAGAATAGGTCTGTGTTTACACCAATGTCCACGATGACGTGAGTGGGGCAGGCAGGTCAGTTTTGTACAACAAGTGCACTTACATGTCCATATAAAGTATACAAAGTATAGATAGGTAGGGAGAGAGCCACCGAGTGGGTGGCCAATATAAGCAATTTACAGATGCGTTTATACCTTTTAGTATTAGATTCACCTGTTTTTGCAGTGTAAATGTATAATTCTTACAATCAGAAAGTAATATTTTATACACTGAGTGGCCAGATTATGATGATCTCTGAATGCATAATAATCTGACCACTCAGCGTATATTCTATATAATAAAAGGCTAATATGCAAATTGTCCCCTTGGCCAGGAGTTCATCCAAGAGGAAGGCCAGCCAACCACCCATGTCTCCTCCCCCTGGCCAGGTCAGGTTGGCCAGACCCTACCCAAGCATGAATTCATAAACCGGGCATTTAATACATATGTGTGTGTGTGTGTGTGTATTAGAGTAATCCAACCTGAAAATGCCATAGGTGCCAGCAATGAGCACATCTTTAAATATATGTATAGCCGAGACCAGTTTGGCTCAGTGGATAGAGCGTCAGCTTGCGGACTGAAAGGTCCCAGGTTCGATTCTGGTTGAGGGCATGTACCTTGCTTTCGGGCACATCTCCACTGTGGGGCGTGCAGGAGGCGGCTGATCGATGTCTCTCTCTCATTGATGTTTCTGACTTTCTATCTCTCTCCCTTCCTTTCTGTAAAAAATCATAAAATATATTTAAATATATATATATATTAGAGGCCCGGTGCATGAATTCATGCTTAGGTAGGGTCTGGCCAGCCTGGCCAGGGGGAGGAGACATGGGTGGTTGGCTGGCCTTCCTCTTGGTTGAACTCCTGGCTGAGGGGATAATTTGCATATTAGCCTTTTATTATATAGTATATATGATGAGTAGCCAGATTATTATGCATTCAGAGATCATCATAATCTGGCCACTCAGTGTAATTAGCATCAAAGATACAGCAGAAGCCTGTAAGATTTCTGAGCACCCTCCCTCCCCCCTCCAAGTTTGGGGATCCCCTCCCTCCACTGCCTTCCTGGTCACAGCTGGCTCCCAGGAGCCATACTTACACTACGGACCTCCTCCTCCTCTGGTGACTGCTGATTGGTCAAGGGTGGGCACGACCCAAGCTGGCCAATCAGAGTCTCTTCCATGAGAACTGGAACGTGGGACTAGGAAGAGGTTGTCAGGTGGCTTTGAACCATAATTTGGGTTGTGGGACAGCCACTGGCAACACCACCACCAACAGCAAAGACACCAAAGTTCATGTGCTTAGAGCCTTTACTCTGTCCCAGATACTAAGTGCCTTTCATCCAAACTCCCTGTTTTGAAGACAGGATGCTGACAAGGGCTAGGTAATTACCCTAGCTCATTTCGCTGGCCCTGGTGCAGCTGAGAGCCCCCCCCCCCCGCCTCCCAACTCCATCCCCAGTGCTTTAGGAAGCAGAGTGTAGGCCTTCACTACAGAGGCCCTGACTCAGGAGCCACCGAAGGCGTTTGTGGAGGGGCCAGGGAGGGAGCTCAGGGGCAGGGGATGGTGGTGGGGTGGCAGGGGTGGTGGTGCAGCTGGATCCCTCACCGTGCCTGCGGTCAAAGTCTCCACCATTTGCCTCCTATTTCCCTTCTCACTTCCCAGTCAATCAGGCCTCCTGGCTCCTCCAAGAGACATCTTGGATCTGGCTGCCCATCTCCAAGTCCCCTGCACAGCCTGCTCCTGGGTGACCCCAGCAGTCTACCCGGCCTCCCGACCTCACCAGATGAGCAGATGCCAATGTGCCCCCATGAACAAACCTTCAAGGGACTCATGGTTGTCCCTGAGATAAAGTCCACTGCAGGGCTCAAGGTGTGGGGGGCCTGGCCTGTCTTCCAGCTCCTGCCCAGCTCCCCACTTTCCCCCTCGCCCCTTGCAGCTTGCACTTCCGGAGGAGAAGGCTGTGTTCTGCTTGGCCTCCAGGATTTCCCACACACTGCCCCCTGCAGGGAACCTGGACTAGGCCAGATGCTCATCACCTGCTGGGCGTTTATCTGAGCCAAGCCCAGTTCTGACTCTTCCCATTCATGGTCCCGTTAAATCCTCACAATGCCTCCATCACATCCCTGGTGTATTTCAGGAAACCAAGGATTCCAGTGCTGGTGGGAGGAATCGGGCAGCCTGGCTCCAGGCCCCTCAGAGCCCAGCTGAGATTCTATGTATTTGCAGCTTGGAGTGCAGCCAGGTGAAAGCCTCATGGGCGCCGCCACGCAGAGGGCCCAGGGTTTGGTGTCTGGGCTGCTGCCAGGCTCTGTTGCTTCTCTGGGCCTCAGTTTCCCCTTCTGTGTAATGGGAGTTAAAAACGTTGCCTCACTGCCATGGGTGAGTGGAGGGAAAGTGGGCTCATGCAGCTGGAATATTTCATGCCTGGCACTAAGGAGGTCGAGCTCTTGGCAAATGGCAGCATTACGGTCACTTTGCATGTTACGGCTGTGGGGCGGAGGGCGCCTGCCCGGAGCACTGTCTTCAGGGGCCATCTTTTCTTTCTGGACTTGCTTTGATCCCACGGGTCTCCTCAAATGAAGCTACCATTTTCTGAACATTTTTTCTAGGTTGGGAGAGGGGCTGTTTGTGGGAGCAGAGCACCCCTACCTCAAACCCCACTCTCACTCGTCCCCTTGTCCAAGGCACAGTGCCAGGTGGCATTACATCCTTGGAGCCCAGGCGGTGACATGCCTTTTGGGGGTCCCACCTCTTCCTCATCTGCGGGCCAGCAGGCTGAGGGGACAGGAAAGGAGATGACGCAGGCGGAGGGCCCAGCCAGCGCCCTGAGGGGCTTCAGTGGGTGCTGCTGGTGCTATCGGTTACAGGCTGCCTTCAAGGTGGGTGGCCCCGCTCTTGGCCTGGTCTCTGTTGGTAAAGGAGATGAGTCCTCTTTTCCAGGGTGTGTCCCCGAGTCTCTGGAACCAGAATTGGAACCAGAACATAGCTTCCTCGCTGCTGCGAGCGAGGCTCCCCAGTGCTGCGGTGTGGCCCAGCCTGCTGTCAGTTATAGTGAACATTTCTGGGCCCTGGCATGTCCCCTTCCTCCCCTAACACCTTTCCATGATGACCAGCAGGCATTTACATACCAGAGCTGGGAGTGGCAGGTGGGGACCCCAGGTGGTCGGCTCTGGAGAACCCTGTGAAGAGCCACAATGTCCTGTGTGTCCGAATGGCCCCGCGGGCCGCTCAGACGCCCACCGCCCTCGGCTTCTCCCAGCTCAGCATTTCCACCTCCTGTGGCCAGAGACCTGAAGTCTGTTTCCCAAACTGCCGCCCCCCCAGCTACCCTCGAGGCTCTGTGGGGACTAGGCAGGACACTGAGATCACTCGGAGGGGCTGGCCCCATGGTCGGCCAAAGGCCTCGCCCCAAAGCAGCTCTGGGACTGACCGCAGGGCCTTGTCAGCTCACGTACTCATTAAACTGGGTTGAACCAAAGGTCGGATTTTGCTGCAAATCCAGAAAGATCCTCCCTAGTTTGCCTGCTCAGGACCCAACTCTGCGAGAGGGCGACGGCTTTCCTGGCATTTCCACAGGAGCCTCTTTGCCCATGGGTGGAAAATCAGAGGCAGAGCCAGGAGCTCTCTGGTCCCTTTGAGTTGGCAGCAAGCTGGCATCAGGAGCCGGAAACCTTGGGCCGGGGGATGCTTGAGCCTGGCAGGGCCGTGGCCCTCTGTTCTCAGCTCCTGGAGGCAGGTTTGCCCTGCAAAGGTGACCAGGGCTGGAAGGAGAGGTGAACCAGGGGCTGCTGCCAGAAGACCTCACCAGCAGAGGAGTTCCTCCCCATGGTCAGATATGGGGTGCTGCTAGAAGCTTCCCACAGACAAGAGCTCCTGGGCAGGTTCTCACATCTCTAGCTTCATTGGTGGAGACCACCCTAGGTCAGCAGAACTCTGCAGTGACCTCCACACCTCTGGGGAATTATGAGGGGGTGCTGCAGGAAGTGTCAGTGTGTAATGGACAGGTAGCCCCTCTCCCCTTTCCTTTGGTCAACACTCCCATCTGCACTGGTCCCTCTTTTCATCCAACCCTCCTTTGTCATTGCTTGTTTAATTGTCTATATGCCACCTCAGAGTTCACCCTCCATGAGGACAGGGACAGGGACTGCCTTCTTTAGGGCTGGTGTATTTCAGGCATTTGATAAGTACAGGTTGAGTGGATTAATTCATGAATTGATGGATAGTTACTTGGTTTGATGTTTATATCCCATATTGGACAGTAACCTCCATAGGAGAGACCCTGTATATCTTTGTATCACACCCTTGTGTTAAGTTTAGTGCCTGGCACATAGTAGATACTTCATAAGTGTTCATTGAATGAATGAGTGAATGTGTGTGTGAGTGATTTGTGTGTGAGTGCCATACACTGTAGGCAACCTAGAGAAGGCAAGGAGTATGTGAGTGTGTGTGTGTGTGTGCGCGCGTGCGTGCGTGCGTGTTCCGACCCCTTGCAAACCTCAGTTTGTAACCTAAAGCAAATTTTCACTGGCATGGTCTAGATAAAGAAGCAGACAAAAGGGGAGTGAATGGAATGATCCTTGGCATAGGTGTAATAATGGCCTTCAAGAATGTCCACAGCCTAATCCCATGAAGATGTGACCTCACATGATGAAAGGGACTTTGCAGATGTGACTAAGCACCTTGAGATGACAAGGCTTTCCTGAATTCCCCGGATGGGCTCCATGCAACCACAAGGGCCCTTCTAGGAGGCTGGCAGAGGCGACCCTGCTAGCGGTTCTCAACCATAGCTGTAGAGCCTAAGACCATCAGAAAACACAGATATGTACATTCCGATTCATAACAGTAGCAAAATTACAGTTATGAAGTAGCAATGAAAGTAATTTTATGGTTGGGAGTGACCACAACATGAGGAGCTGTATTAAAGGGTCGCAGTATTAGGAAGGTTGAGAACCATTGCAGGTTGAAGGAGGCAGGAAACCCATGCTCCCTGGAGCCTCCAGAGAGAAACGGGCTGCTAACACCGTAATTTTGGTCCAAGAATCCCCCTTTTCTGATCTCCAGAGCTGTATGAAAATAAGTTATGTTGTTTTAAGCCACTAGTGGTAATTTTTACAGCAGCCGTAGAAAGCACCTATAACCATCTTCCTCAGTAAAAGTTACTCAGGTGCCTCCCAGGCTGTTCTAAGGGTAAGTGCAGCCTTCAGGGACCTCTTAGAAGGGCCTCATATACCACCTGCTTCTGAGGAAGCAAGCCTGGGCACTCCCCGGAGGGCTGGGGAGGAGCAGGGAGATGCTTTTTGAGATGAAAATATTGCAGTAGAGAGAGAGAGAAGAAATCCAAGCATGTGGGATTGTCCCTACAGGCAATTCCTGGCTGGCTTTGGTGCCCAGTGGGCATCTCTGGACCCGCAGAGAAACACATTTGCAGAGAGCAAACCTCTGTGATGGTTGATTGCAAAAGTGTAATTCCAACTCTGCCATGAATTTTTTAAATGTTTCTTGGTCCAGCATCTGTTCCCCTCTGTCTAGAAACAACTCTGGGATTTTCTTTGAGAAACAACTTACCCCAGCTTCAGTCCACCATCCAGGTGTGGTCCCATGACACAGGCTCAGCCAAGGGGTGGTGAATATTATCCACCCCTTTGGCTACAGGGATTGGTTCAGGTGTGAGCATGTAACCCAGGTTTAACCAATCAGAGCCAACAAGGGCCCTTCTGCATTAGCTCTGGGGGAAAGAGAATTGCTCTTCCTGTTGGGGACTTTGGGGGGACAGCATGAAAGCTGGAGTGCTGGCAGCCACCCTGCCATCCAGGGAAAAGTCTGTATGAGAATGTAAAAGGAAAGCAGAGCTGACAGCTGGAGGGAAATACACTAGACTAAAAGGATGATATTGTCAGAGCCCCTGGATCAAGCCATACATGAATCAGTATCCTTCTCAGCTCCTCCAACAGTCCTTTTTGCTCCTCTCTAATGGGTGTGAGCGGAGTGCTCTGTCACTCTCAGTCAAGAAGTCCTCATTGATACAGAACCACAGTGCAGAACTGCAAGGACTCTTTCATTCCATTAGATGTGAGGCCCTCTTTCATTTTGCACTTGGAGCAACAAAGCCCAGAGAGGCCATGACACCTGCAGGAGGTCCCACAGTGCTTTGTGCCCAAGTCAGGACTGGATCTGGAGATTCAGAGTCTCAATTTAGGGCTCCCTCCTCTACCCTGTGGTGAGGAGGGCCCATTGGCCTTGTATTCACGCTACCCCCCACCCCCCACTCCCCAAGCATCTTTTTCACGGATGCCCATGAACCTGAGAAGCAGGAGGCTGTGCAGAGACCCCGCCCAGGAGGGCCTTGGGCTCTCAGAGATCTGAGCCACTTGATCAATGTGTATTGAGCTGCTGCTGTCAGTCAGGCACTGTGCTGGGCAGTGGAACCCAGAGCCTGGAGAGGAAGAGCCCCTGTTCTGTGCATACAGCTTGGGGGTCACTGACAGGGGGGCGGGGGTCTCAGGGTTGATGTGAGAGGGAGGAATTTTGGGATGTTTTGGACAGGTGCACTTCTGCTGGGGTAGGTAGGCTTATTCTGCAAGTCAAGGAGAAACACTTTGCATACAAGGTAGACGCATTACCACGAAAAATGAGTTTACAGAAGCAAAAGGTGATGTCAAATGCTCCTGTACACTCAGGACCTAATACAGCCATCGGGATCCAGTATAGCTATAGGGACCCAGTACAGCTGAGGGTACCCAGTACAGCCAAGGGGACCCAGTACAGCTGAGGGGACCCAGTACAATTGAGGGGACCCAGTGCAACTGAGGGACCCCAGTACAATTGAGGGGACCTAGAAGAGTTGAGGGGACCCAGTGCAGCTGACGGGACCCAGTATAGCCAAGGGGACCCAGTACAGCCACAAGGACCCAGTACAGCTGAGGGGACCCAGTACAACCGCAGGGACCCAGTACAGCCAAGAAGACCCAGTACAGCTGCAGGGACCCAGTATAGCCGAGGAGACCCAGTACAGTTGAGGTGACCCAGAATAGCCGAGGAGACCCAGTACAGCCATGGGGACCCAGTACAGTTGAGGTGACCCAGTACAATTGAGGGTACCCAATACAGCTGAGGGGATCCAATACAGCTGAGGGGACCCAGTACAGCCGAGGGGACCCAGTACAATTGAAGGGACCCAAAAGAGTTGATGGGACCCAGTACAGCTGAGGGGACCCAGTACAATTGAGGGGACCCAGAACAGCCGCAGGACCGAGTCAGTCGCCCACACTGGTCGTTGCTGTCAGCAGCTCCTAGGTCCCAGCTGTTTCCGATTAGCTGTGCCATGACTCCCCTCCCTGGGCTGAGATCACCGAGGAGGGACCAGAGCTCGGAGCCCACGCCTGCGAGCTTTGAAATGCCGCCGAGCTGACACATGGAGCAGCACTAAAACCATAGCGAGGGAGGTCAGGCCTAGGGCGCCAGCCAGCCCCCGACACCACCTGGACCTCTTGGCTGGAGACGCGGGAATAGGCCAGCTCCCCATCTTCCCTGCTGACCCTCATAACCTTCCTTGCAGCTCAGGGTCCGGGCTGGGACAGGCCCAGCAGGAGCTCGGGAGGGCAGGGGCTGTGGCTGGGCCCACCCTGTTCTTTAATGTCTCTTTGCTGCCTGATCCTCTGGGAGGCCGGAGGTGTTGGGAATCAAGTGTGGGCTTCGACTCCCAAGGCTAGGCGAAAATTAAGCATCCAACCTGTGACACAGAGAAGCGAGGCGGGTACCAGGGAGGCCCTTCTGAGGAGATGACATTCTCAAGCAGGAGCTAGCAGTTTAGGTCTGTGGGATATTTGGAGGAATAAACCCCAGGTGGAAGGAACAGCTCTACAAAGGCCCTGGGCGGGAACATGCCTGCTGTTCCAGGCCCCATATGGCTGGGCCCAGAGGGCAGGAGCTGGGTCAGAGACACAGCCGGGAAGCTGGAGCATGACAACGAGGGCCCAAGAGCAGGACGTTGGTGTTTATTCAGAGTAAGATGGGACCTGAGCTGTAAAGAGGGAGTGAGAGGCACAGGGCATGTTATAAACCAGCCCTCACCCCTGTTGGAGTGATCCACGCTTCCTTCCCGCCTAAGTTCTCTAGCTCAGGAAACAACACTGGGATTTACTTTTCTTTCTTCTAACAACGTAAAAAGTTGGCTAATGAGAAGGGGCCGTCCCCCTGGCAGGACCCACGGCTGTCTGAGCGTATCAGTGCAAAGATCACCTGCCGGAAACTTGAGACCAGGGTCCGGGCGCGCATCAGTTGGACGGTGCGGCATGTCAGCACTATACACCTTCGTATTTGCCAACAAGGGGGGACATGCTGTTTCTTTCGATCTAGGATTTACACAGGGCGCTCCTGCAGGTGTCACCTTTCTCCCCTGCCCATCCCAGCAGTCATCTCAAATTCTGCTCCAAACAAAGCACTCCCTGTTGGCAGTCAGTCCTCAAAGGGAGGGCTTTGTTCCAGACTGAAGAACCTCATTCAACTGCGTTGGCAAGGGGCTGCCATTCCTCGTGCCAGCTCTGCCTGGTATTTCCAGCTCTGACCGGGGCCTTCACTTGAGAGCTTCAGTTGGCCTTTTTTTCCACCTCTAGCCAGGAGAGCTCCCGGTCACATGGCATATTTGTTGAGCAGGTTTCGTAGGGGAAGAGGGGAATTAGAGCAGTGGCCAGGAGTTGAGGTTGGGGGGAGAGAGGGGAGGTTTCTGGATGTGCAGGGAGGGGTGGAGGTGAGGGTGAGGGGTGGAGAAAGTGGGGGTGCTGGGTCTTCTGTGAGCTTCCTCCCAGCTCAATGGCTACATGAAAGCCCCCCCCCCTTTTTTTTATCTGTTTGCCACACTGCATAACAGATTGCCACAAACAACGCCTGCTTGTTCTGGCCTCCTGTGCAGGGCAGAAGTGCAGGCGGAGTGGGCCCTGTTCTCTGCTCAAGGTGTTGCCGGCCAAATGATGTCAATGCTGGTGTCTCTATGATGCCCTTGGCCTTTTCCTGAAGGTCACAAGATACAATATTCTTGTATTGAGGGGAAATTCACATAACATTAAATTAAGCATTTTAAAGCAAACCAAGTCAGTGACATTTAGTATATTCACGGCGTTGTGTAACCATCCCGTCTGTCTAGTTCCAAAACATGTCAGGGCCCCAAAAGGACACCTGTGCCCTGGAAGCAGTGACTCCCCCTCTTTCCCTTCCTCCCAGGCCCTGGAAGCCACCAATCTGCCTCTTGTGTCCACGGATTCACCTTTTCTGGACATTTGTACCTGGTTCCTTTCACTGAGCAACATACTTTGGGGCTGGTCCTTTCCACAGCGTTCACCACAGGTGTTCATCCCCTCATCGGTTCTTGGACTTTTGGCTGCTTCCTTCACTTGCTGGCTGGCTGCTGTGAACAGCGCTGCCCTGCACGTGCATGCTCATGTATTTGTTTTGAGTACCTGTTTTCGATTCTTTGCAGGTGTGCCCTGAAATGGTGTTGCTGGTCATGGGTAGTTCTCTGTTTAACTTTTTGAGACCCACTAGACTGGTTTTCAGTGGCACCTTTTACATTCCCTCCAGCAATGCACAGGCTTCCAAGTTCTCCACATCCTTGCCAACCCTTGCTATTTTCCAGTTTTCAAAAATGATAGCCTTCCTACTGGGTGGGATATTGTGGCTTCGATTTGCATTTCCCTAATGACGTGGAGAACCTTTTCATGTGCATGTTGGGCACCTGTATGTCTTCTTTGGAGAAATGTCAAGTCCTTGGCTCGAGATTTAAAGGCAGATGCTGCAGGCCAGGGAGGAGAAGGGGGGAGGGCTTCATACCTCACTCTCTAGCCTGTCCCTCTCTGTGGCTCTTATATTTATCATTTTATGAGGTTCTTACTCCCATTTTGCAGCTTGAAACACTTGTCCAGAACCCCCATATTAGTTAGGGTCCAACCAGAGCAGCAGAACTAGGGGAAATACATAAGAGTTTATTGCAAGGATTTGGCTTAGGCAGCCGTGGGGCGGGTTGGGCAGGCCAGGAATCCATGGGGCAGGTGGGCAGGAGGGGCTGGAACTCTCAGGCAGCAGCCAAACCTACTGTCCACAGGTGGAACTTCTTCAGGAAAGCCCTGCTCTCCGGACCTTTCAACTGGACCAGGCCCACCAGATCCTCTGGACCAGTGGTTCTCAACCTGTGGGTCGCGACCCCTTTGGAGATCGAATGACCCTTTCACAGGGGTCGCCTAAGACTATTGGAAAACACCTATTTCCCATGGTCTTAGGAACCAACACACCCTTCCTCAGTGTAGCAAAATGTAGCAATGTAGTTTACTGTTGTCATATTAAGACTGTTACACATGCTACACCACGATTCAAGACAAAATTTCATTTATTTGTAATTAGAAATAAATATTTCACAATATATAATTACATATTGTATGCTTTAATTGTGTTCAATTTGTAACAACGAAAATACATCCTGCATATCAGATATTTACATTACAGTTCATAACAGTAGCAAAATTACAGCTATGAAGTAGCAATGAAAATAATTTTATGGTTGGGGGTCACCACCACATGAGGAGCTGTCTTAAAGGGCTGCGACATTAGGAAGGTTGAGAACCACTGCTCTGACCCTCCTTTACTGATTTGGGACTTGAATCTCATCTGTAAAACACTCCCACACTCAAAGAACCTAGAAGAGTGATTGATTGGATAACTGATAGTGGGTACTTGGCTGAGTTGGCACATAAATTGACCATCAGACCATCAGACCCCCATCCAGCAAATGGTGGAGCTGAGGCTGAACTGGAACCTGACCTGCAGCTGATTTTGATTGTCATGAATAGTTAAATTTTGATTGTCATGAATAATTAGTTAATCCTTCCTGCAGCTTCAGCAGATAGGGAGCATCTCTGCCTTACCAATGAGGAAAGCTTGGCTCAGGCTTACACCTCGTCTCCCAAACAATTCTCCAGAAGCACTATTTTGAAGAATGAATTTGTTTTGCTCACCCCCCACATGCTCACCTCCCCACCAGGAGCTGCCACTTGATCTGAGCAATGGGGACTTTTATTCTGGTGAGGGAACCTGGAGCAGGAGAAAGTTTTGTAGAGGGAAATGAGGGCTGCAGCCCAGGCCAGGGTGCGAATGGCGCTCTTATGAGGGCTGTCGGGGTCTGTGGTGGAGGCTCACAGTCAACAGAGACCCTGAGTCTATGGCCTCCAGTCTCCCTGTCACTCATGGGGCCCCAGTGGGGAAGGCCACCCTCCTGCAGATAGTCATCGGGGATGGCACGTTGTCACTTAGTGCCTGATATCCTCAAGCAGAAGAAACACGCTCTCCTGCCCTGGTGTAGCTTCCTGACTACCCAGCAGCATGGGGCTGGGGACTCAGCGGGGTTGTGCCCAGCAGTTACCCAGACGATTGGCTTGTGAAATCAAATATGTGGGGCTGGGAGACTTTTACGGGGGGCTTTTTTGTTTCCAACAAATTCCAGGACACGATTTTACAGTCCCTGATTCCAGGCCTCCCTGCCCCTACCCCAAATCAGCAAAAGGGAAGGATAGGGGGAATTTCTACAGAGGGTGCGGTCACAGGGCCACAGGGGATGGCTAGTGAGGAGTGGGCAGAGTCAGGAAAGCGCAGTGGGACTGCCTCAGGGATCAGGCCTGAATCCATCCGTGGAGAGTCCTGTCAGGAGACTCCAGCCAGTGTCCTTGGATAACCAGGGGCCCTTTTGTCCTCCACCGAGACCCTGGACGTGGTCCACATCGAAGGGAAACCGGAGCGGTATGGGCCTGAGGGACTTCAGATCCCCGGGCGCTGCCTGCTCTGCACTGGCTGGCGCTGGCAGCCTGGCTGCAGGGACACGGAAACACATGTGGAGATGTGCAAGCTGGGACCAAGTTGGAGACGGTTCAGAGACAGACAGACATGGGGACAGAGAGAGGCTGAGAAACAGCAATTCAGACACAAAGCGACATGCATGGAGGAATAGAGAGGGACGAAGGGACAGAGAAGTGCCCACAACAGACAGTACAATGGACAGAAACATGGAGAGATGTCACAGCAGAGACAGGGCACAGAGGTAACAGAAAGACAGAGAGAGGAAGATGATGAAGACAGCAGAGAGTGTGGCTGGGAGCAAGGGGCATGAGGGCAGAGAGCTCAGCACCATCTCACCTCAGATTCCGAGGACACCAGTTCATTCTCACCTCCAGACCTAACCCAGGACACTAGTCCATTCTCACCTCCAGACCTAACCCAGGACACCAGTCCATTCTCACCTCCAGACCTAACCCAGGACACCAGTCCAGTCTTACCTCCAGACTCACGGGGAACACCAGTCCATTCTCACATCCAGACAGACAGGACACCAGTCCATTCTCACCTCAAGAACCCACTAGGGACACCATCCATTCTCTCCCCCAGATCCCTGGACACCAGTCCATTCTCTCAAGAATCAACTGGGTCACCAGTCCATTCTCACCTCTAGAACCCAAAAGGGACGCCAGTTCGTTCTCACTTCCAGAACTCACCAGTCTCTTCTGAACTCCAAAATTGACTGGGACAATTGGTCCATGGCTGAAGGCACCAGTTCCCAGGAATTCATTACAGCAGCTGGAGCAACTCCACAAACACAGGAACTTAGGGAGATGATACGGCCACATGCTCTGTGCCAGGACACTGGGTGCTGGGACACCTCCCCGTGAGGCCGCTGCTATGCTGTACTGTGTAGTATTCAGTGCTGTGTGGTGTGGTGTGCTGTGTGGTATGCTGTGCTGTGCTGTGTGGTGTTCTGTGCTATGTAGTGTGGTGTGCTATGTGGTGTGCTGTGTGCTGTGCGGTGTGGTGTGCTGTGTAGTGTTCTGTGTTGTGTGG
>JAAGEH010000006.1:2813533-2910224 GCA_011751065.1 Lasiurus cinereus
TGTGCTGTGTGGTGTTGTGTGCTGTGTTTTGTGTTGTGCTGTGTGCTGTGCTCAGTGGTGTACTGTGCTGTGTTCTGTGCTGTACTGTGTGCTGTGCTCAGTGGTGTGCTCTGCTCAGTGGTGTGGTGTGCTGTGTGCTGTGCTGTGTGGTGTTCTGTGCTTGGTGCTGTGTTGTGCTGTTGCTGTGACTCAGAGACACTGATTGTTAACAGTTGAGCAAGTCCCGTAACTTCTCTGTGTCTCAGCTTCCTTCCCTGAACAGAGGACTGTGACAGCCTTTCCCTCTCTCCTAAGGGTCCTGTTAAGATTAAATGAATGACAGACACTGGCCAGTCCCTGGCCCTCGTGGCAGGTCTGAGGATCTGTGGTCACCAGTCAAATCAGGGCAGATGTTGTGGCAGAGGCCAGGCCAGGCTGAGGGGAGCAGATGGCTGCCCGCCTTGGTGGGGTCAGCGTGAGTGAGGGCTAGCCCTGGCAGGAGCAAGTGTGAGGGTGAGTGTGTGAGCAAAGGTGTGAGAATATGTGCAGGGGCTGGGGGAAGTATGCGTGGGGTCTGAGTGTGTGTGTGTGTGAGCGTGAGCATGTCTGTGTGTGTATGTGACTGTGTGTGAGAGTCCAGGACGGGGCCCCGCAAGTGCAGACTCCTCCTGGTGGGTGTGTAGAGTGGTCTCTATCAGTAACAGGAAACCTACTGAAAAATCCCAAGTCAGTCTTTGCAGGGCGTTGTTAACTTTACACTTGTTCCAGGATTTATAGTATGCAGATAGTAATAGTAATAAAACAACAGCAACAAAGCAGCCATCCACAGAGCAAGCCTACAGACTACTCACTCATTCACCCAGCAGTTATTCATTGAGTGCCTACTATGCATCAGGTGCCACAACACCTACAAGACAATGAGACTCATTTCCATTTCATAGATGAAGAAACTGATTCTCAGGGAAGTTACTGTCTTCACACGGCTATACCCATGGGTCTGAGCTGAGGTCCAAACCCAGGTTGTCACCCCTCAGCCTATGCTCTCGCCATGCTGCTTTGGTGGGTGCCCCCATAAGCCTCTTAGCCCTGCCCCTGCTGTGCACCCCTAGAGTCCCACCATCAGGGCCCTGAGCACAGCACTGCAGATGTTCACGCCCTGCCTGTTGTCCCTGCTGGGCCCTGAATCTGAGGGTGTCTCTGTCCCCACTCCCACTGCTGTATAGGTGGCTCTTAAATGGCTGGGTGAGGGAAAACTACCCGCTCCCTGTGACTGGCTCCTCAGCTCCTGGTCCGTAAACCCTCCTCCTCCAGAAAGCCTTCCTTGATGCTGCCTGCCCCAGCTCTCAGAGCCCTCTGGCTCCTCTGCTCAGCCCATCACAATGCACATGCCTGCCTACCCCACTAGACTGTCTAGTTCACTATTGTTTGCCTAGTACCTAGAGGTGCTTAGTAAATATATATTTGTAAATAAATTGGAGAATGGACACACGAATGAAGGAATGAGCGGAGGCTTCCTATGAGGTGTGGAGGTGAGTGCTGAGGGAAGGCTAAGAACTTTGTCTGACAGGGAAGGGACAATAAGGACAACCTTGGTGACCTCCCTTGCCCTGCCCTGCCCTGCTGAGGTCCAGGAGCAGCTGACCTGGGCCCAGTCTTAGATCATGCTGGGCAGAGGCTTCCACAGGACTCAGAGCCAGAGGCCCAGGTTCAAGTCCCCACTTCACCACTCACCAGGGTGCGCTGGGAGGGGGAGGCACCTGGGTGTCTGAGTTCCCTGTGGCTCCTCAACCTGGGGTGCCCTCCCTTACAGATGCATTTGCTGCCCTCTGGTGGCCATAAGGAGGTCTGCTGGGCTCCTTGGAGGCTGCCTCTCCCTGGTCCTCCTGGTTGGCTGGTTGACCTTCCTCTAGGTACTCCCACCTTGGGGTGGGCTCAGGCATATGCCCCTACAAGCTACTGTTGGTGCTGTAAAGAGAGGAAGGCCATTTCCTAGGTTGAGGTAATGATCACGACTCAGGGGTTCTCCTCATCTCACTAACCCAGGGGCACCATAGCCTGCTGTCACTCACTGGCATTCTAGGGCCACGCAGACCCATGCACCAATTCTGGCCCTGCCCCTGCCCCTGCCCCTGCCCCTTCCTGGCTGTGTGCCCTTGGAAAAATTACTTAACCTCTCTGAGTCTCAATCTTTTCTTCTGAGAAATGGGACTATAATCTACCTTGCCGTGTTGGAGCTAATACTGAACATTTTTTGAGCATACACAATATACAAGAGCTTGGACTGGACACTTTAATTGATCTTATCAAATTTTCTCCAGAACCTCAGGAAGGAAGCACTATTGTGACCTCCATTTACAGAGGAGGAAATGGAGTCTCAGAGAGGCCAGGTTACCTGCCCAGGCAGATGAGGCCCCAATGAGAGAAACAGGATACAAATTTGGGTCCGTATAACCCCTCAGAGTGTTCTTTTGTTTTATGTCCCTTGCAGAAGTCCACAGTGGCCGATGCATATGTTCTTGATTGTTTTTCAGCAAAATAAAGAAAAATAAATGAGTTAATGAAAGCATTTTGTTTTGGCAGTCATTTTCTCTCAAAATGAGGTGGCTGTGATATGTAAAAAGGTTCTTGAGGGCGCAGAGTTGGGAGCCCAGCCTTTGATGCTGGTGCATCTTGTCCAGCCCCATGCCTCAACTTGGCGGCCCATAGCGAAGAGACACCCCTGAGTTCTGAAGGCCCAAGAAAATACACCCATGGACTCCTGCCCCCCTTCTGCACCCCTCCACACCCCCCGCCAATCCCCTCCCACACACACACCACATGTTGCACAACTCTCCCTTGGAGTTTACTGGAGGCTCTTTCTGCTTTTCAGACAGCTCCTAAAACCAATCGACTTTGGGTCATTTGCCTTTTGTGAACAGGAGCAGTGTTTTATTCTAATTAGTAAACCACAAACCCCATTGGCAGCCTCTCTTCTGGGGGGGGGGTCCAATAGCATAAAATTCACTAGGAAATTCTTGAAGGAGATAGAACACTCTAGGGTCTATTTTGTACCGGGTGCTTTTGGTCTATCACCTCGTTGAGTCCTTGCAACAGCAGCAAAAGGGTTTACCACATTACAAATGGGGAACTGAGCTTCAGAATGAGGACTTCCCAAAGACACGCAGCTCACAGCTCATCTGATGCAAAGCTGGGTTTACACTGGACACTGCTGGGTTCCTGTCCAAATCATCTGCCTTCCTCCCTCCCCCTCCTCCACTGTCCGGAATCCATCTTCATCCACTTAAACCAGAGGAAGCAGAGGACCTCTGTGAAGGACCATCTAGTAACACGTTAGGCAAACCAGCTAAGACACAGCAGCAGGAAGGTGGCCATCAACAGGACTGAAGTGCATGGAGGTGGCTATTGACAAATGTGAAAGGCTTTGGCCTCCAGGCTCTAGTTTGCCCATCCCTTGTTTTAGCCAACCAGGGCACTTGATTCTCCTGGCCAAGTGTTGGTAGGAAGGGATTTGGGCTATGGTTTTGACTGTAAACCTCAAGGGAATGTTGCTGAAGGGATTCTGGGAATGGGTTTCTTTAGTCTTAAAAAAAATAAAGAAGACACTCTATGGAAACTTCTCTTCTCTGCATTCAGATGCAGCTTGTGAGGAGGTGATGGCTGGGGCTGGTGCAGCCCTCTTGTGCCTGAGATCAGCCTGAAGACCAAAGCTGACCTTGGGCAAGTAGAAGAATCCTGGGTCTTCAATGATGCTGAAAGTCCCAGAGGGAGCCATCTGGCATTGCCCACCCTCTGGTCTTGTGATGTGAAATGATGAAGATTTATTTTAAATCACCTAGGCGAGACATTTTGGTTTCTTTTTTAGCTAAAAGTCTCTCCTAAGTTTATTCTTTTCCTATTTTCCCACATGGTTTTCCTGGCCTGACTGAATTTCTTTTATATGGTATCAAGTAGAAAAACAACAATCTGCTTCATGCCCCAGGAAAATTAGCTGCAGGCTATGAGCTGGCCTGCAGGAGCAAACCACAGGTACTGACGTATGCAGCCATGGATAGCTTCCCAGTGAGATTTTCATTTAGGCAATGTTTGCCTTCCTGATGCTGAAACATTCATCTTATATAAATTTTAACCCTGCTATTTTGGCTTCTGTAAACCCTTGCTTGCTTAAAAAATAAGGAAAATAAGACTATTCCCATTCCAGAGAGGCTATGAACTATGCTCTAGACAGGGTTGTGAGTGTGGATACCAGGCCAGATCTTGAGATATGGTCTCATGGCCCCTTCCCAGCACATAGGCCTTCTTTCCCAGAAGGCCTGGAAGTCTCATTCCAAATTTGGGAGACAAAAGAGCTAGAAAAAGTGTAAATACAAAAGGTTTCTTTCAAGTGGGGGTTGGGGAGCCAGAATTTGAAAGGCACATTTTTCTCTGGCCCTGCCCTTAATAAAATGTAACTCCCTTTCTCTAAGCATGGCTTGTTTTTTTTTTTCTGGTCTTCTGTAACATAATGGTTCCCTGACTGAGAAGACAGCCAAACATTGGCCTTTTGGGCTCCAGTGAGTGGACCGGGTTTGGAGTCCAGGAGAGCAGGACAGGCCTTCAGGAGGCACTGCTCTGCTGATTTAAGAAAATTGAACCAGAAGACTCTGGGTGCTCCCGGACCTCAGCCTAGGACCCAGTTGGCATCTGGAGAGAGTGTACAGACACTTCTGGACCTGACGCCAGAATCGGTAAGGTAGGGGCCCTGTCAGTCAGGCCCACTCCGAGTGAGTGGAAGGGGGAGTTTGATCACCTACCAGAAGTTAAGGACTTCCTCAGGCAAATTAATCAGGAATCAGATGGACTATTTAAACTCTGAGTAAATATCTGGTAGAAGTCAAAAACTCAGACTGTCTGGTGTATAAATGTAAGTGTGAGAGTCTGTATGAAAGATAGTGCAAACTCTGCTTTAGGGGGAAGACAATAGAGAACTTTTAATTGCTTTTCCTTGGTTTCCTTTGCTGTATTAGTTTAAAATTTTGGAATTCTAGGGTTAATTTAAGGGTATGAAATTTGTGAAGGTTGCCAATCCAAAGAAGTTTAATCAAAGGTTTCTTAAGATTAGTCATAACTACTTTGTAGGCTGCCTTTTTCAGCCCTACTAGCAAACAGATAATCATGTGGTCCTGAGAATTGCAACCTACCTGCCCTTCCGGGTAGATTTACAGCGGGTCTCTGGGAGAGGAAGAGAGCCGAAAACTGCTCCGGAGCAAGTGTGAGAGAGGGTAGAGATGGTGGAATTCACTTTCAGCCTGCTGAGATAGAGAAGCTCTAGGCTGTGGGACAGAGGGATGGTTGGAGATAACAGAAGTGGTGAAGGTTGAGATCTTCTGGGGCCTTGGAGTAAAGAAAGAAAATTTGGGAGAGAGAGCAGCTGTTCCTTAAGTGTAAAAAGCCTGGTTATACAGGATCTCAGAACACTTACCTTATTTCCTCTACTAAAGACAGAGAAAATGGTTAATGCAGAAAAGGGGGGGAGTGTCGGCGGGGAGAGCAGGGAGAGATAGGTTTTTGTTGATTTTGCTGGCTACAACCCACTTTGCTGGGATCCTTGGTTTCTTACTTATCTGAAGTATGCTGGACTCAAGGCTTTCTGCAAAACACAGTGGTTTTTCCTCTGCCATTTTCTTCTTTTTAATCCTTCCAATACACATAAAGAAAATCTCATTGTTCAAGCCTGGCAGGGAGGGTTACTGGGTACTTCTTGGGTAGGGGTGGAATGTTCAGTAGAGGAACTTTAAGATATAATACCTTTAATGTTACAACTAGTTTAAGTTTTAAAAATCTCTGTCTCTCAAAAAGAAATATATTTACCTACACTTAATTTTATCACAGAAGGTCTAAATCATAAATATTAATCTAAGAAATTCTGGCTGTTTACTTTTTAGGAATCATTAAAGGATTGAGGTTTCAAAGAAGAAATACTGAGTAGAAGGTCTGAGGCATGGTTATGTATTTTTAAAGGACATAGAAAGAAGGTTTGAAGGCTAATTTGGAAGTGTAAAATTTATAAAGGTTGTATATATAATAATAATAATAATAATAATAATAATAATAAGAGAAATGTTGAAGGGAAATTAAATAATACAAGCCAGTAAGCCAGGAAGAGTAAATAATTTACATTCTGCCTCCTTAAACAAAAGTTAAATAGTTATGCCAAAGTACTTAGGGAGAGACTGATAAAAGAAATTTAACAGTTATTGCTTGTTATAATACATTCAGAAAATATTACTTTGGAAAGTCCATAAAAAGGACTAACAAGAAAAATTCTATCTTAAAGCAGTTCAGTATATATTTCTCCTTATACAATTCCTCCAAAATTTGGCAATACTTAATAAATAAATCATGGCAATACATTTCTTTGCATAAATTCAATAAGATTAGTTTCTAATAGTGGTTTTATTAACCAGAAACTTTGACTGAAGTACACCTGAACTCTGAAGACTTAAGAGACTTAAAGCCACTAAGAGTGCCATGGAGAAAGTCTGGTATCCTGCTTTGTAGTCCTGAAAATAGCTGGTGCTGGAGTGTCAGGCCCATGCCCTATCATCACTGGTAGTTGGTCAGAGTGCAACGGAAGCAATAAGGATGCCTCTGCCTCCCTGTGGGACCCCCCACACACTCGGAACCGTGATGAGTAGGAGGGCTGAGATGGGCCTTGAAGCCTAAGGCATGGGCCTGGATAGAGCCACTACTGGTGAGGACTTCACCTAACTCAGCAGATACTACAGGCAGGCCTGACGGCAGCTGGATGGCTTGGATTCCTGGCCCTGTGGGACACATAAAGATTCAATCATGAAATTCCTACAAAGATAGTCAGTTATCATTCTTATTATATTTATGCAAACAATCAGGCCAAATTAATACAATAGATAAATTAGTCTTGATTTGGCTCTTTTGATAAACATAGGGGTAATTTTGAGGAGAACAGTTCTATTTCAATAGAAGTTATTAAAACTGAAATGTTTCCTTTCTCTTCCACCACCATTTGTTAGTGGTGGTGGAAGAAGCACACCTTCTTCTGTGCCCAGGCCTCATTGTCCCTCTGACAGACAGCAAGGATCTCTTGGCTCTGAGAGAAACCTCTGACCCACCTCAGCAGGAAGTAGCTAGAAGAGCTCACCAACATCCATTTTCCCTAAAATAATTCAGAGCCAGGATCCTTGAGGTAATATGTTAGGCAGTTAGACAGATACGAGCAGAGCAAGGACTATGGGCCAACTAGCACCAGATGTAATTAAGTCTTCCCATCTCTACCTATGTGAGACAAGGGGACTCCCCAGAAGCAAGAGGGAATGAGGCTGCAGATGAAGCAGCCCAGGAAGCTGCCCTACAACCAGTGGGCTTCTACAGATTCTAGTGACTCTTCCAAACCCTGGCCTACCCACCTCACCAGCTTAAATGAAAACCCAATCTAGAAAAGCTGAAATCCATAACCAATCTTTACCAAGTTCTTACAGGCTTTACAGTCCACCCAGAAAGCAATCCAGAAGCATGTCCAAGGTACTCTGCCTATACCAGCTTCTGATCTGGTCCATCCTTCCACCCTGGTGACTCCATTTGGGTAAAGAAATTTGCTATACAAAGACTGACTCCTACCTGGAAAGGACCACCTCCACAGCAGTCAAGGTCGACGGGATCCACACGTGGCTTCATCACACCTGGCTTAAGACAGTCCAGGCAAAATAGAGAGTCCAGGACTCTTTGGACCCTCTAAAAATTAGTCCTGGCCCTCATTCTGGGCCTTTATCTTATAAACAGGCTCACTGAGTTTATTCAGCAGAGAATTAATTCTATCAAGCTTATAGTCCTCATGGGTCAATATAACTCCCTTGCCAACAATGATCCAAAAGAGTCAATGATTTGACTCATGTACATAAAACCAATGGAGAATGAAGCATTCCTCTTATATAAAAACTGCTGTTTGAAATTTTAATCCTGCTATTTTGGCTTTTGTAAACACTTGCTTGCTTAAATAATAAAGAAAATAAGACTACTCCCATTCTAGAGAGGCTGTGGACTATGCCCTAGACAGAGTTGTCAGTGCTGACACCAGGCCAGACCTTGAGATATGGTCTCATGGCCCCTTCCCAGACTGTAGGCCTTCTTTCTCAGAAGTCTCATTCCAAATTTGGGAGACAAAAGAGCTAGGGAAAGTATAAATACAAAAGATTTCCTCCGTGTGTGTGTGTGAAAGTGGGGGGAAGGGGAGGGGGGGGGGGAAGGGGGCAGAATTTGAAAGACACATTTTTCTCTGGCCCTGCCCTTAATAAAATGTAACTCTGTTTCTCTAAGCATGGCTTGTTTTTTTTCTGGTCTTCTGTAACAATGCCAGTTCTCATGCAGTTAAGTCTCAACCCCAGAGCAGGTATGTTCCTGATTACTGGGAGATGAGGCCAGCTGCCTCCCAAATCCTGGGTGGGCAGGTAGGTGGCCAGGAGCTCACGGGAAACCAGAGTGCACACAGGTGTTTGTGAAAGAAGCTAGCAGAGAGACTGGAGCACAATATCGCCTGCTGGATGCTTCCAGCGCAGACCAAGCAATAAAAACAGGCAGCCCTATGAGGTCAGGGATGCCTGCCTGGAGGAGGAGGCAGCCCATCAAGCCTAGGGGCAGGGGACTCGTGGCTTGTGCAAAGGCCACGTGTGCTGATAAGACAGCTGAGATTTCTCCTGGAAATAATGATCTGATGCCAAGATTTGCATTCTGTTAGCACAGTTGCTGAAAACCTCTGTAAGTGCCCACAAGTAAAAACATCCATAGAGTTGTGTTCACAATTGGAGCCAGACGGGCCTCGCTCGACCTGGGCCCTGTGGGCCTGCAGGCCCCAGAGGACACGCTTCTCCTGGCTGGCCGGAGGTGAGGGAGTGCTGGCAGGACCACTGCAAAGCGACCCCCGGGCTGATGCTCAACTAGAGATAATGGGACATTAAACCCAGGCTGAAGTGAGGGCAGACCTACTGGCTGCCCTGGGGACATGCCAGCTCTTCCTCCTGTACAAAAGAATCACTTCCCACGGTTCATTAAGGGTTTTATGTTCCCTTTTCATTAAAATTGAAAACAAAATGTGTCAAAAAAAAAAAAAAGGCTAAAAACAAGAAAGAGCCCCTCTCTGAAGCTGCAGGCTTGCCTGATTGCCCAACCAGCTGAAGCCCCCAGGCAGGGTCTGTACTCAGATGGGAGGGAGGGTGGGTGCAAACTAAATCCAGGCTTTTTATGCTGAAGGCTGAGTCCCCAACTGCCCCCATCTGGGCTCAGAGCAGGGGGTGGAGCCTGCAGGCCTCAACAGCCGCCCAAGGCCTGCAGGCTCCACCCCCACCCAACCTCTTTCCTGCATGTAGTGGAGCAGCCTTTAGTGGGGCCCCCGCGTGTACCCCCTCTTGGCTTCCCAGGCTGGTGGATGTGCCTAACTTGGGGTGGCTTTACCCTCCCCCATGTTGAGGTCTGTGGAGTCCAGCTAATAGCCAGCACATGTTCCCAGAGGTTGGGAAGCTGCCCCTCATCCCCACCAAAGGTCACCCAGATGCCAGTGGCTTCGCTTGTCCCCCATGTCTGATGCCAGAAACGCTTAGTGTCCTGCGTTTCTTCAGGCTGTTTCCCACCCACAGCCCAGCTCTGCTCCTCAGACATCCCCTCTCCATCACTCCTTGGTCAGAGAAGGCACCCCCCTTTAAAGGTCCCTATTTGATGGTCCTCAGGCTGTGGGAATTGTCTGTCAATCAACAAGCATTTAATTGACTCTGTGAAAGGCATTATGGGGAGCGTGAAGGATGTTACAGAAAATGGGATTGTGTTCATTTCATTTCCTGGCATTTTAGTAACCAATTCCCACAAACTGAATGGCTTAAAGCAACAACCTGTTCTCTCATGTCCTCAAGGCCAAGTCCAAAATCAAGGGGTCAGCAGGGCCATGCTCCCTCCATAGGCTCCAGAGGAGGATCTTTCTGAGTCTTTCCCACCTGCTGGGGACTCTTGGCTTTCCTTGGCTTGTGGCCACATCACTCCCATCTTGGCCTCCATCGTCACATGGCCACCTCCTGCTCTTTCTCTCTCTTCTGTGTGTCTCTCATAAGGACACTTGTCACTGGATTTAGAGTCTACCTGGATAATCCAGGATGATCTCATCTCGGTAGCCTTAACTTAATCACATCTGCAAAGACTTTTTTCCAAATAAGGTCCCATTCACAGTCTCCAGAGATTAGGGAATGGACATGCTTTTGGGGGGCCACCATTCAACCCCCTAAGAGCTGTAATTATCTTTACTGCAAACAGATGAGAACAAAATGACCTGGACAGAGTGGGATGTATGGTCAGAACAATTGTGAGTGAGACACATGTGAGCCAGATGCTATGCAGCCATGGAACCCCTACCTGTCCTTTTCAGAAGAGTTCATATCACCAAAGACGAAGATCATCTTCAAGGAGGCTCAGAGACATGGGCACAAAAGGCATCGCCTAGGCCTGGACCAGCTCCTGGATGGAGAGAATTGCTGTAAAAGCAGCATCTCTCCCTCCACAGCTGCATTGGCTGCCTCGCTGGCACCTCCCTGGACTCTCCATTCTCATTTTCACATGGGGTCAGAGTGGCCACTGTCACTCCTGCTTAAAGTCCTCCAATAGCTTCTCATTGTCTAGGACAAAATTACAACCCCTCCCCCAGCCTCCAAGCCCTGTGTCATTGTTTCTCTGAGAAGCATCTTCCTCCCTGTTCCCAGGGTCCTTCATCCCAGCTACACAGATGTGCCCACGCCTCAGCTCCCCAGCTCCTTCCCATCACAGGGCCTTTGCATGTGCTTCCCCCTCTGCCTAGAGTGCTTTCTTCCAGATGCCCACATGTCATCACCTTGCTATTTAAGTCTCACAGTCTAAATGATTGCCTCCCAGAAGACTTCCCTGACTACCTGGTCCATGCCCGACCCCTCAGAGCCACTCTTCCCTATATTCCTTCATCTTGCTGGTTTCCAAGCCCTTAGTGTCCTGTGTGTTTGTGTCCATCTCCCCTAGCTCCTGCAGGCTCCCATGGGAGCAGTTTGACAGTGACACCCTTGGGGCAGGGCCGTGAGCACAGATGGACATGATGCTTAGCTGACCTCGGAGGTCTCACTTGGCAGACAACCTTTCTAAAGCCAGGCCCCAGGGCACCATTGCTTTCATGGGCCAAGGAGATGCACCATCTTATGTACTGAAGAGAAGCCAATGGATTGGATACTAGAACCACAGAACCACCTGGCTAGTTTTTAGCATGTGACCGGGAGCACAGAATGGGCATCCCAAGTTCAGTTCCTTGGGGTCAGGGCTAAGGGGGCGGGGGCCAGTAGAGTGCAGGGAAGGGTTGTCTTGCTGGTATATTTTTTATTTCTTTTTTTAAATCACTAGATGTCCCAACTGGGCCTCTTTTTTGCCTCCTCTTCTCCCTCCCTTCATGTATTCATCCATTTGCTTTCTTACTTGTTCGTTCGTTTGTTCATTCATTCTTTCATTCATTCATTCATTCATTCATTCATTCATTCATTGTTAATATCAATAGACATCATGTGGGATGGTGTCAGGAGTCATAAAATGGACTGTTCAAGAGTTTGAAATGCTGAGGAAGAGGCTCTGGCTGGGTGGCTCAGTTGGTTAGAGCATCATCCTCATACACCAAGGTTGTGGGTTTGATCCTTGGTCAAACTAGTACAAGAATCGACCAATGAACACATAAATAAATGGAACAGCAATGCCTCTCTCTCTCTCTCTCTAAAAAAAAAAAAATCAATAAAACATGGAGAACTCCATGTACAGCCCTCAGGGTGGATAAGCCAGGTCAGGTGAGGTCCCATTAGGTCACACAGGGCGGGTCCTGGGTCAACCTCTGCTGTCATCCCCATACAGAACAATGCTGTCTCTGTTACAGAGCTTTGGATAATTTTCATTTTCTTCTTTGTGTTTTTTTTGGGAGCATTCTCTAAGTGTGTAATATTTTATTTTAAAATTGCTTTTTGTTAAACCATGTGCATTTAGAAATAGGCTATCAGAAGGGAAGGATTCACCAGTGGCCCCTTAACCCACTGTCCTGTCATCCTCAGAACATGCTCCCAACAAGCATCCTCTCCACCACTAGGCCTCCCTCCGCTGGTGCTTCCAACATCCATCCCAGGCCACCCCACCCACTCCAACACTGGGCCTGAGTGGGGATAAGTCAGTGCCAGCCAGGACACCCAGCAACCAATGGGGATGCCCAGGCTTCTGGTCCTGCTCTGCATCCCAGACCTCATGTCTGGTCTCAATCTGCACCCCAAGCCTGGAGTCTTGTCCTAATCTGCACCCTAGGCCTCATGTCTGGTCCCGATCTGCACCCAGGCCTAGAATCAGGTCCATCTCTGAACCCAGGCCTGGTGTCTGGTCCCGATCTGCCCCAGGGCCTCAAGGTCCTGACTATGGATGAGCCAAGGTCTTGGTGGTGCTGCTGTGACTCAAGCACTGGGAACCATCCCTAAATGCTGCTGTCTCCCCTGCTACTTCTCAGGCAGTAACTCCTTCCCTGAGGCAACAAGACCCAAAGGGTGACTTGGCTAACATGCACTAACCAGAGATCAAAGGTCACCTCAAATTCCTTTGTGGTGGGCTCTGGAGCAGGTTCAGTCTTTTAAACTGCGAAGATGCCCCCACAGAGTCAGATTGAGAGAGGACTCAGCAGAGGCCAAGTTTCTCTTCATCTGACAGGAAAGTTGGTGACATGGAGGGTGGGGCTGGAAGAAAGCGCCAGTCTTCTGAGGGGTAGCTGAAAGGTCAAGTCCCCGCCTGGGGGGAGGGAGCTGGCAGGGTGCCAGGACCCCATGAAAACAGTAGCCTGGGGCTGGCTCCAGTGTTTATTAGTTTATTAAGTACTGGCTGTTCTAGGCCAGGAAGAGACTAAACAAAATCTGGTTTTCCTCTGTGATCCGAAGGCCTCTGTTCCCCAAGAGACTTGCCTTCAGGTACACTTCCCCAGGGCTTGCCCACAGGCCCCTGGCCTGGCCCAGAGGGTCTGTCCCTTGACCCTGGTCTGGGGTCACTGAGAAGGACAGGATGGATGCAGCGGCCACAGCGCAGAGAGAAGGTGAGGCTGATGTGGGGCTGGACAGTTTGTCTCAGGACAAACCCTGGGACATCTGCCTTGAGAGAGTCACAAGGCAAAGAAAGGGTCCCCCCAAAGAGCTGAAGAATGGGGTGGGCTGAGTGCTGCATTCTGCCTGGAATGTGTATCATTTGAATCAGAAAAAAAAAAAAACAATTACAATATAGGACCATGTTATGGCGCAGTCTTATTTTTTTGTGTAAAACTATTTTTAAAGTTTGATATACTTTTCACATTAATTTTTTCACTGTCACTACAACCCAAGAAAACATTAATGAGTTAGAGGAGAATGAGAAAGGACCCTGAGATTCTGACACACAGAGGGTCAGCAGAATTCATCCCAGATGTGGTGGCTACTTCGAGGAAGAAATCTGTGGTGCGATTCATACGAGGCAGCAAAGGAGGAAAACCAGGTTATTACCTTGACAGATGTCAAAAGGAATTTCATAAATTCGGCATCCATTCCTATCTTTAAAGAAAACCTTTACAACCAGAGAAGCCAGTAGAGATTTCATATAAATAAGTGTTTCCAAATAGAACACTGAATGGGAAGACCCACAGACCTCTGGTCACTACACAGGCAGAGGTGTCCACAAGTCTCAGTGCTCACCTGCAAGACAGAGATGAAGACCCAAGGCTAAGTTCTAGGGCCTCACCCCCTCCTTGGTTCCGCACCTACTGTGAAGACTGAGAGGACCCAGAATCCCAGGGTGGATGGAGGTCAAGTGTCCCCAGGAGGCAGGGCACAGAGAGGTCTGACTGATCAGCAGACGCCCCTGCCTCTTCCACCAGATTGGCGAGGGGTGCGGGTAGCAGCTGTGATGTTGCTCCAAAGGGGAAGCCACAGCCCTTAGTTCGGGTAGCTGTCGGGCAGTGAACTTGCCATGAGCAACCCTAACCTGGAGCTTCCTCACCCAGAAAATGAGGCATCTCCCACAGCATCGGGGTGGTGTCTGCTCCCTCCTCCCGGGCAGCACAAGCAGAGGGTGTTTCTTTACTGGTCTCACACATGGTGCAGACAGAACTTGGACAAGGAGAAAGGGCCTAGGGGTCTGTAAGAGGTGAGCTGAGGGGACTCAGCAGCACCAGTGGGTGTGGGGACATGGAGGAGTATAGGACCATGGCCCCCATCTGAGGGCTGTCCTTGCTGGACACTCTTAATTCCACAGCCAGGGAGAGATGTAAGGCCATACCAGCAACTTTCAGAGGCAACTTGGGCCTCCGTCTGTGGGCTGAAAAAAAGAACTAGAAAGGAGGTTGGCTCAGGTGAAAAAAATCATTTTCAGAATTCTCTTTGGCCACCCTGCCACCCCTCCCCAAGCCCAGGTGGAAATTCCGGGGGCATCTGCACTGTCTCCCACCCACTGGAACCTTCAGGTCCCAGGTCTGGGTGCCCCAGGCCATGCAAGCACTGAAGAAATGCTGACTAATCCTGCAAAGCTGATTAGAGATGACACCCTGGCACAGTTGCCATAGCTACACACACCCACCGACCTCAGCTGTGCAAGCCCTTGAGGTTTCTTCTCACTCAGCAGACACTTGAGCATGGTCTGCCCGGCTTCCATGCCTCTTCTTCTTGTTACAGATTCTACCCTCTGCCCCTCCCCACAAGTTGCCAGGAAGGTAAGCTTGGCACAGTGGCAAATGGCCTGGGGGATGAACTCAGCTGAAGAAAGAGAAGCAGAGATGCAGTGAGGCAAATTTCTGACAGCATTGTTCAAACACCTGGACTCAGCTGTGCCTGAAGTCCACTACTGGACTTTCAACCAGGCGCACCCACAGATCTGACTTCTGCTTAAGCCAATACACTTTGTGCTTCTGTTATTTAACTGAAAGACTCACAACTACTACACTAGGCCACAGGCAAATCGCTGCCCTCTAAGGAGCGCCTCGAGCATGCCAAGCCCTCTGTCAGCCTAGATATAAAGTCCACAATTTTGGTTATTCCAGTGATAACAGCCACCTCCCCCTCCACACACACACACACACACACACACACACACACACACACGCTTACTTCTGCCTATACTAGTAAGCTCACAAATGAGAATGTCAGTCCCACGGAAGCTGGCAGGACACAGGAGACTCCAGCCAATGCCCTGCCCCCTCACACTGCCCCCAAAGCCAGGTGCCAGTAGACAGTTCACTAGCCCGAAGCCAAATAATGGAGCAAGATTTTTCTGAAGGCTACATGTATTCCTAATGCCTAAATATTTCTATTCTGCAAATGCTTTCCTTTTGTATTTTTACCGGGAAATGCCTTCTCTTTTCTGAAACGGTGGCACTGGTGAAATAAAAGGCTGACCCCACCACACCCCCAACATATTTGGTGTTTCCCTTGGAAACTTCCCTGCAGCATGGACCCCAGCATCTGAGAAGCACCACCCAAATAGGGAGGTTCTTTGCACATCCTTTTGTGGGGAGAATGGGCTGATTTTCCTGGCCAGCAGAGGGGGCCCCAGGAGTGCCTAATCTCCTTGGCTGGGCCCCACACAAATTTGGCTCTTCCCTCTCTCAGCTACTTGGGATGCCCTTAGTTAGCAGCGGGGAGCTTTGGGATCCAGAAACTCACCTGGTGACTATTTCTTTTGACATTCTGAAATAAAGATGGAAAGGACAGTGTATTTAAATCAATCACAGATGAACACTTTGAAGTGTCTTCCTGAGTGAAAGCCTCTTTGCTTTGAATGCTCCCTTGTCAGCTGCATGGTAAATCCTCACCCACCAGACTGTCGAAAAGCAAAAATAAAAATGTCCAGAAATTCTGACTCTGCTGGCCAGGGGTGAGGAGGGAGAGTGGGGGGCGGGGAGGACCCAGCATCAGATCTTTTCTCCTCCCGCACACCTGCCCTGGTTCTGATTCTATCAAGTTAACTGGCTATGGAAAATTGTTGTTCATGATTTTTACGAAGTGTTTTGTTTGGGGTTTGCGTTTGTTTTAACTGCCGGAGCAAGAGTCTGCATCCCTTTCTTAGCGGACAGATTTCAGCAGAGAGAGTGGGAGCAGAGCCTTCCTGCTGAGGCAGGAGGGCTGGGGGCAGGGCTGTCCCGCTGACAGGTGGAGACTGGCACAGCGGGGATTGGCACAGTGGTCTTGGGTCTCTGCAGACAGTGCCCTGTTTACCTGACTTGCCTGTGTCTTAGGCAGATCCATCTAGGAGCCTAGGGGCCAGGCAGCCGGCCAGGCTCTAGCGAGAGCGGTTAGACATGCTGCCTTTTCCCAAACTCACATGTGATGACTGTCCAAACGGCTTGCAAAGGTGTTCCCGAATAATAATATGCTCAACAAAGCAGTAACTCATAGTTCATGCAAGGCGATAGAAACCCCAAATGAGTCCCAAGGTATTTGGAGGTGGGGGGGCGGTCCTTCCCTGGGTCGGAATGAGTAATTCCTTTGAGAAGCTACATATAATCTACCAAGAAAACTGTCTCCAGGGCGAAGGTTCAAAATAAGGAAAAACTAGACAGGAAGGCTTGACTAAGATGCCGGTCTGGGGAGATGTTCATAGGTAGGACTCCAGCCCCAGGTATGTAGAGAGCTTCCTCCACTAGCCTTTTACCCAGAACCAGAGGACAGGTGAGCTGCAGAGCCTGGAGGGAGCGGCAGTGCCACGGGCCAGCAGCACTCCCGCTGCCGGGGGGCCTGGGGAAATGGGGCATTTGCCCTGGCATGTCAGGGTCCCATCTTGCAGCTAGGAGTGTGGATTCGGCTCTTTGCTACATATAAGATCCCGAGTCAGTGACAGCGCAGCTTGGCCTTTGTCCCAGTGGTAGAGGCAAACGTAGTAGTCCTACAGCCCTGCTCACTACCCTGGTCGCCTGCCCTTTCCTGAGAGCACCCCAATTCTCTTCTTCCTCAAGAGAGCTTACCGCCAGACTTCCTCTGCCCAGAGAGTCCCAACTGCAGACACACAGAGCACACACCGTTGGGCCTCCTCTCCTTCAGAGCAAGGCACGGATGGAGTCAGACCAGCAGGGTTTGGGAACGGTCACTCGGAGACTTCAACCCCCAGTGCTGGAAGCCTATTCCAGCATGTCATAATTGCAAGAGTTTTATTGAAAGGTTGATGGAACTTGGGGACTCAACAAGGGCTGAGTCACATATGTTATCGTGTGTTGGGAATGGCTAAAGGCATTTCCCCAAACCTGAAAAGGATACATAAATTGATTGTTTGCTGCCAGACAGCTCAGGGCAGTGGTTGGCAAACTGCAGCTCACGAGCTATGGTTTGTTGCTCTGTTGACTAATGAGTTTGCCAACCACTACCTTAGGGAAAAACACTCAAAAAACATTTTAATAATGTATTAATGTCTTTAACCTGAAGTCAAAACTTCTGGGTAAGGGTAATGCCTTACAGAGTGGTCGGCAAACTCATTAGTCATTAGAGTGGCAATCCGTGGCTTTCGAGCCACAGATTGCTGACCACTGGTTCAGGGCATCTCAATCTACATGTTATTGCCTCCTATTGACCAAACACTTGAACAGCAATAGGCTATTCCCCAATCTGACAATGGATTCTGTACCAAACCCTACACTTTGATGTGCATGTCTCCAACTTCCCTTAGGACAATTTGTGTTAATAAAAAGCAAGGGGTCCTGAGACAAGGGGAACTTGGTTTCTTCAGCCAAGCTCCTCTGCCCCCCGCCCCCAAATGCCTTTCAAAATTATGTTTTGTCTCTTGCCTCTTATTTAATTTATGCACAGCCCCTTCTCCAGATTTCCTGAACCCTTCTAGATGCTGGATCAAAACCACCAATGTTACCCCAGTGCTCTCTTTTTTACCAGTCCCTCTTCTTTTACTCATGTGCAGGGGGTTCTACTCAGTTCAGAGGTTCTTTTTCTATTGGCATAGGCAGAGTGAAGCCTGTTCCTAAAACTCTTGATGTGCAGAAGAAAGGTGAACAATGAGAAGAAACCCAGACTGGAGCACCTGGCTCCAACCCCCAGGAGGGCTAGGGCTTCACCTAAAATTATCGCTCCTGAGCCTTGTATCTGGGGTCTGGGGTGTAACGCCATTTTGCGAACACCTGTCACTGTGAAGAAATAAAGATGGAAAGGACAGTGCATTTAAATCAATCACAGATGAAGCCTGGTTCCTTCTGAGTGTCCAAGTTGTAAAAATTGGTTCCAATATAATTCCGCCCACATCAAAAGCCAGGCTTGAAGGAGGCTTGCAGGCAAGCTGCCGATTACATTTTTAAAGATTGGCTCATAATTATAGGCTTAATTAATTACACGAGGGATTTGTTCTTAAAACGGTGTATAAACTGTGTCCTGTTTGCACCAGGTGCTGGCTTGTGGGAAGGAAGGAGCCCCATGCTCTGAGACCTGTGAACACGGGTTTATTAGTTAGAAAGTCCATCTCTTCTTTTTATGAGAAAGGAAGCAGCACAGGCTTTTTAGGGAGAGAAAGTTAGCCCAGGGCAGAGAGTAGGTTTAAAAGTACAAACTTCCACCTTAGCTTTCTCCCAGGTACAAACTGACATTCAAATCTTGGTGTGTAACATCCCAGAGCTTTTTGGACAAATACCTGCAACAGATAGATCTATTTTCATTGCAATGTTTTGACATTCTGCCTGCGACAAACTCTCTCTACCCAGCACACATCCTAGCCCGCAGCATCCTTTCTCCGCCGATGATTGGCATTCTGTGCAAAATGGTTTCAATTTAAAGAAGTTCCAGTTCTGTTTTAAACTCTTGCAGGTGTGAAGTCTATCTTAAAGTAGGTCAGTATATATTTCTTCTTATACAATTCCTCCAAAATTTGGCAATACTTAATAAATAAATCATGGCAATACATTTCTTTGCATAAATTCAATAAGATTAGTTTCTAATAGTGGTTTTATTAACCAGAAACTTTGACTGAAGTACACCTGAACTCTGAAGACTTAAGAGACTTAAAGCCACTAAGAGTGCCATGGAGAAAGTCTGGTATCCTGCTTTGTAGTCCTGAAAATAGCTGGTGCTGGAGTGTCAGGCCCATGCCCTATCATCACTGGTAGTTGGTCAGAGTGCAACGGAAGCAATAAGGATGCCTCTGCCTCCCTGCGGGACCCCCCACACACTCGGAACCGTGATGAGCAGGAGGGCTGAGATGGGCCTTGAAGCCTAAGGCATGGGCCTGGATAGAGCCACTACTGGTGAGGACTTCACCTAACTCAGCAGATACTACAGGCAGGCCTGACGGCAGCTGGATGGCTTGGATTCCTGGCCCTGTGGGACACATAAAGATTCAATCATGAAATTCCTACAAAGATAGTCAGTTATCATTCTTATTATATTTATGCAAACAATCAGGCCAAATTGAATACAATAGATAAATTAGTCTTGATTTGGCTCTTTTGATAAACATAGGGGTAATTTTGAGGAGAACAGTTCTATTTCAATAGAAGTTATTAAAACTGAAATGTTTCCTTTCTCTTCCACCACCATTTGTTAGTGGTGGTGGAAGAAGCACACCTTCTTCTGTGCCCAGGCCTCATTGTCCCTCTGACAGACAGCAAGGATCTCTTGGCTCTGAGAGAAACCTCTGACCCACCTCAGCAGGAAGTAGCTAGAAGAGCTCACCAACATCCATTTTCCCTAAAATAATTCAGAGCCAGGATCCTTGAGGTAATATGTTAGGCAGTTAGACAGATACGAGCAGAGCAAGGACTATGGGCCAACTAGCACCAGATGTAATTAAGTCTTCCCATCTCTACCTATGTGAGACAAGGGGACTCCCCAGAAGCAAGAGGGAATGAGGCTGCAGATGAAGCAGCCCAGGAAGCTGCCCTACAACCAGTGGGCTTCTACAGATTCTAGTGACTCTTCCAAACCCTGGCCTACCCACCTCACCAGCTTAAATGAAAACCCAATCTAGAAAAGCTGAAATCCATAACCAATCTTTACCAAGTTCTTACAGGCTTTACAGTCCACCCAGAAAGCAATCCAGAAGCATGTCCAAGGTACTCTGCCTATACCAGCTTCTGATCTGGTCCATCCTTCCACCCTGGTGACTCCATTTGGGTAAAGAAATTTGCTATACAAAGACTGACTCCTACCTGGAAAGGACCACCTCCACAGCAGTCAAGGTCGACGGGATCCACACGTGGCTTCATCACACCTGGCTTAAGACAGTCCTGGCAAAATAGAGAGTTCAGGATTTTTCAGATGGTCTCAAGATTAGTCTTGGCCTCATTCTGGGCCCTTATCTTATAAACAGGCCCACTGACTTTATTCAGCAGAGAATTAATTCTATAAAGTTTATAATCCTCATGGGTCAATATAATTCCTTCTCCAACAATGACCCAAAAGAGTCAATGATTTGATTCTCCCATGAAAACCAGTGGGGAATGTTAGAGAGTAGAAATTTTTTGAGCATGCTTCCTCCTAGTCGACTTAGCCTTGAATCTCAACTGCACCTCACAAAATAGCCTTGCAAGCTAGAACACTATCAGCTTTCTGAAGAATAGGATGACCCTTTAAATAACATGGTCATCAATAATATGACCGTGACATTACTTAAGAAAAACTGCTTTGTCTTAAATTGCTTGCTCTGCTAAAACAAGATGTGGTAAATGTGCTTAAAAGCGATCCTGCACAAAAAGTCTGGGCTGCTCTCTGGACTCTCTGGGTGGAGAAAGGCAGAGCAGTTGCCAGCTGGCTAATAAAGGCTCCCTAAATTTTAATTTAGTCTGGACTCCAGTGGTCGTTTACTCATGTTTACTGCCTTCATGGGAGGGGGCTGGAACCTTGCTGTAGTTCATGACATAACGGTTGTATGTGTGACTGGCACTTAGCAGGTGATGAAGGACATACTGAGGCATTGGTGCTGTGCCTGACACTTTGGCTGAAGCTCAGGGTCCCCTTCCCTCTAATTTGTCTTCAAGGTTTGCCCCTCTGACCTTCAACTTCTATGTGTAATGTGGACTCTAAGATCTCCAACCCTCATTTTAAGATCTGGCTCAATCCCAAAGGAATCCACCCAGAATCTGGGAAGAGGTCAGGCTGCAGGCAGCCTCAGATTTGACCAGGTTTTGCCTTTCTCCAAGGCACATGAGAGATGAAGCCATGTGACATTCCTCCACATGGCCTAGGCCCAGCTGGCTAGGAGGTTGGGAGACTTTGCAACATATAGGAAGGCTGATGGGAGGCTGAGGGCTCCTGGTCACTCCCATGTGGCCTGGCCCCCAATCCTGCAGGCAGCCCTGCACCATCCCCCTGCTATCATGGCAAGCACCCAAATCACAGACATCTGCCGACATTGGAGGATCTGAGTATGTTTAGTTATCCCTTCCCCCTTAACACTGATACACTTTCACTAGATAATGCCATGTAATGAGGGTATTGTATTTTCCTGTCTACAATCAGAAGATAAAAATTCATAACCTCCTTTGGATAAAAACATGCAAAACATTTGCCATTCTTATTGTTCACATTTTTTTAAAAAGTTGATGACTTGGCACTTAGAAATAAAGAGATCATCTTTTACAATCTAGATTTATTGATGCTCCTGAAAAACAAACAAATCAAAATCCCAACAAACAAACAAAATGGAAACCAGTGGGGCTGGCTCCAATAATCCGCAGGGCTGAAGGGCAGAGGCTTCCTGGAATGGGATGTGGATCTGCTAGTTGCCACACTCTGCACCACTCCCTATTGCTCTGTGTTGCCTCTGCATGCACTGCCATGTCAGTGAGCAGACAGAATCTCCTGAGATGCTCCTCTGTGTTTGCAGGCAAAGCAGCTATGATGTGTGACCTGTGCCATGTGTAACTGGAACTGCTAAGTGCCTAGACAATATCACTTCTCTTTCTCTCCCTCCCTCCTGCCTGCCCTCCTGCCCTTCTTCCTTCCCTCCCTCCTAAGAGAACTCTGCTTTTATTCTGAGTGGTTCTATACTAAATGACTCTATTCCTAGACTAGAGGCCCACTGCATGAAATTCATGCACAGGTGGGATCCTAGGGCCTGGCAAACAATTAGGGCCTATTGGAACTGTCTTGCTGGCTGCCAGTAAGGGCCTGGGAGCCTGCTGGCTGCTGGCCAGGGCCTGCCAACTGCTGCACGGGGCCTGCTGGATGGGGGAAGGTGAGGAAGGGGAGTGACTGTGGGAGGTTGACTGGCCATGGGAGGTTGGCTGTGGGAGCACAATGACCACCAGGGGCAGCTCCTACATTGAATGTCTGCCCCCTGGTGTTCAGAGTGCATCATAGTGACTGGTTGACCAGTTGTTCCCATCATTCAGGTTGTTCAGTCACTTAGGCTTTTATATATATAGACTAGAGGCCTGATGCATGAAGATTTGTGTAAGAATGGGCCTTCCTTCCCCTGGCTGCTGGGAGGCACCTTTCTACCTTCCCATTCTGTCCAGAGGCCCTGAGTGGCTTGGGGTGGTGTGGATTGCCTGGTAAGCATCCCACTCCGCCCCCAGCTGCTCGGTGCCTGTGTATGCAAAGTAATCTTCCATCTTTGTTAGGTTAATTTGCATACTTGCTCCTGATTGGCTGGTAGGCATCACAAAGCTACAGTCAATTAGCATGTTACTCTTTTATTAGGCAGATTCCTTGCAGGTAGAAGTGGCTCGGAGAGGTGAGGAGAAGGAAGTCATTGCATGGGCTGTTTGGTAAGTTCCTTAAAGGAGAGCTGACTCAGCTGAAACATGGGTCCTTTTTCTCAGGGCAACACCCTAGCTCCTTTCTTCTGCCAGAGTAAGTCATCATGGCTGGAGCTCCAGTAGCTGTCTTGGACCATGAGGAGGCCTAAGACTGGAAGTCTCATGCTAAGAACGACAAGCAGAAAAACAGAAGGAGCCTGGACTCCCTATGAAGGTTTGTCAGTGCCAGTCTGCCCTTTCTCCTCCAGGTGTCTTTCACATGAGAAGGAAATGGGCTCAACCTTAGTTAAGTCACTTTTTTGAGTTCTCTGTTATAGGCAACCAAATGTAATTCTGACAACATACTTCTCTCCTTCATTTCCCTTCCACATGGATGTATGTTGCAACTCACTCCAGATACTCATATGGTCTCCAGCCTTTGCAGTTTGGATCTAGCATCAAAGTCAACGCCTGTGCCCAGGAGCTGGTGAATCATGGTTCCTATAGACCCCGATGCATCTTAACATAGTCATTTCATCAGAAAGGCGCTAAGAGGTGTTTTAAAAAGGCTAAAGTGGAAATGTACTTTATTTTAAGAGTTCTGAATTGCTTCCTTAGAGTCCTGGGACTTTCAGGACGGAGTGCTAGGGCCTGTGCTCTGCGCCAGCATCCAGACCACCCACCCTGAGCCTCCAAGGGCCCTGGGCCTCCTCTCAGGACCCCAGAACTTGGATTTTGTCCTTTGACTGAAGCAAACCCAAATATTTACATAGGGTTAAATTTTTCATTTGGGGCCCATGGTATATTTTTTTGTAAGGTCTTGGAAAATTTTGCTTTGGAGTCAAGAAAATTTTCTTTAGTCTCTAGAGTAGCAGGGCCATCCCACAGCAGCCACTGGCCACACGTGGTTGTTGAGCTCTCAAAAAGTGGCCAATGCAACTGAGAAATGGGAATTCAAATAATACTTGATGCTAATTCATTTAAATGAAAATAGCCACGAGTGTCTTGTGACCACCGTATTGGGTTGGTTGGCTCTGGCTTCTCTCCTGTAGGCGGTTGGGATGCCCCCTTGGGGTTTTAGAGGGATGAACTTCTTGCCTTGAATACCAGCATCTCTGCTTCTCCTACACCTCAATGTGGCCAAGTTCCCTGGTTAAATCTGAGGTCCCACCTCACTCCCGAGGAGCGCATGCTCTCTGAGCTGAAGTCCCCTCCACACACAGCCTGCAGAGCTGACCTGAGGGCTGTGTTAAAGAACATGCCATATGCAAATAGCATCTGGCAAGTAATAGTTGCTCAATGAATAGAATAAAAGGTAATAGTTGCTCCCTCCCTGCCCTGATGTCCCGTTGTTTGAGTTCAGGCTTATCTTTCCTCCCACAGATCAGCCCAGGAGGAAAGAGTTCTGATCCTACCTTGAATCTGGTCCAGCACTCGCTGGGAGCCACGGGGAAATCCACTGGGACAGTTGTGGAATGGAATCGCTACAGGTCCTGGTGGGATGTGTCCTGGGATTACCTCGCACCTGGTCTCGGCCCAGGAATGCTGTCTCTACATAGAGGGTTGACTTTTTTTTTTCTTTTCTTTTCTTTTTGGTATAGCAAAGGTGGAGATTTATTGAAGTACAAGTACAGACTCCCACGTGGGGAGGGGCATGAGTCCCACAGAATGAACTCCCATGTGGACTCCCTGGTTTTTCCTTTTTCAGGTGCCTTTCCAGTTAACCCCTTTGCCTTTGAGAGCCAAAGGCCCCAACCTTTTGGGTTGTGCCAGTGCCCCTGGGGCCATGTTTTGTCTGACACAGGCACTTTGATCTTGACCCTTAAACAGAAGATGATCGAGTGGTTTGGTATGAATTCCATAGTAGTGAAGTTTAACAGAATAATTCTCAGGTACGTGTGCTTGGGGTTTGCTAAGTGCTTCCTATGAAACATATCATGACATCTTTTAAATGCCCTATCATCATGCCCATTTCACATGGAGACAAACTGAGGTTCACAGAGGTTAGGTAACACCCCAAGATCACCCAGCGGAAAAGTCACAGCAGCAGGACTCACCCCCACACAACCACCAGGTGACCCTCTGCCTGCCACAGGCTCACAGGACAGGCTCCCTCCAAATCACACCCCTGAATTGTGATGAGGAAGGGCATGTGATCATTGCTTGGCTTGTTCCCCAGGTATAAATATTTTCAAATGGGTCTTATCCTGGGAGTAGAATTCCAGATGAAATATAGACACACAATGAAACTTGAATTTCAGATAAACAGTGAGTCACTTTCTTAAGTATAAGTGTATCCCATGCAATATTTGGGACACATTTATACTAAAACAGCTGTTTGCTGCTTATCTGAAACTCACAGCACCTGGGCGTCCTGCACTTGACCTGCTCTATCTGGCAGCCTGGCAAGGTCGGTGTGTCCCCACCCTCCCCGAGCAGTGGTCTTTTGTCCGGCTGTGTGCACATCAGGCAGGTTACTCCTACCCACATCTGTGTCAGAATCAAAGGAAAAGGAAGCAAGATCTCCCAGGAAGCCACGAAGCCCAGAGCTGCTGACTGGTTGTGGATTCACTGCTCAGTAGCCTGCTTCACCAGCTCTCACTTGTGCTTTGCTGCCATAGTTTGCAGATGGGGAAGGCAGGATAGGGGGCCCTGTGCCTCTCATTTGCTGCCAAGATTTGCGGCTCCAGTTACTCCTGTCAATCTTGGGTTTAACCATTTAGCAGCTGTAAAAAACTCATTAAAAACACCGAAATTTATTGGAAACACCTCCCGCCCATTGGGAGGTAGGCCAGCCCGGATTCCTGTACCCACCTCTTCTGTATGAGCCATAATGAAACTGCTGACTGTAATTTTATAGGATGGGCTGGGAAAGGATGTGTGTGGGGCAGTGGGTGGGAGGCAGGAGGAGGGCTGGGCAGGAAGGGAGAGGAGGAGAGACCCGCAACTCCAGGAGCCAGGCCTCTAGAAAGGCTATGTCTAGTGCTAACCCCCTACTCAGACCCATGCCCACTGGGGCGCAGACTCTGCCTGCCCCTGCCTCCCTGAGGCTGGCCTGCTCACTGGGGCCCCCAAACTGCTGCCTGTCTCTCAGGTGTCTCTCCTTTGTGAAGGCATATTGTGCAGATGCTCTAGCTACCTACCCTGGCACAGAGCACACTGCCTGCTGTGATTGGTCAGGTGACATGTAATGATGGAGCCCCCACCAGGCATGGGGGACACAGTGACCAACAGCGTTCCCTTTGCCAGCTCCACACCCTCAACTTTACCTGGCGAGGTCCTTATTATGAGATGTGGCTATTGCACCCAAATTTTCTCTGTATGTCATAATGCTGGCATTTTCATCTAATCCCTTCTTGATCTCACCCACCCCTTTTATTTATTTATTTTTCTTTTTATTTTTTATTTAAATCTTTATTATTCAGATTATTACATTTGTTTTTCTTTTTTCCCCTCCCTAGCACCCCTCTACCCAGCTCCCACCCTTCCCTCTGCCCTTACCTCCCTCCCATTGATCTCATGTATGCTTTTTGTCCAGTCTCTCCCTGTACACCCGTCACCTCTTTCCCCCTGAGAATTATCAGTCCACTCCCTTTCTGTGCTCCTGATTCTATTATATTCACCAGTTTATTCTGTTGATCAAATTTTTAATTCACTTAATTTTTAGATTCACTTGTTGATAGATATGTATTTGTTGTTCATAATTTTTTGGCTTTTACCTTTTTCTTCTTCCTCTTCTAAAAGATTACCTTTCAGCATTTCATATAATACTGGTTTGGAGTTGATGAACTCCTTTAGCTTCTTCTTCTCTGTGAAGCTCTTTATCTGACCTTCAATTCTGAATGATAGCTTTGCTGGATAGATTATTCTTGGTTGTAGGTTCTTGCTATTCATCACGTTGAATATTTCTTGCCACTCCCATCTGGCCTGCATCATTCCTGTTGAGAAATCAGCTGACAGTCGTATGGGTGCTCCCTTGTAGGTAATGAACTGTTTTTCTCTTGCTGCTTTTAATATTCTCTCTTTGTCTTTTGCTCTTGGTATTTTAATTATGATGTGTCTTGGTGTGGTCCTCTTTGGATTCCTTTTATATGGGGTTCTGTGTGCTTCCTGGACTTGTAAGTCTATTTCTTTTACCAGATGTGGGAAGTTTTCAGTCATTATTTCTTTAAGAATATTTCTTTTAAGAATAGGTTTTCAGTATCTTGCTCTCTCTCTTCTTCTGGCACACCCACAATTCTGATGTTGGTATGCTTGAAGCTGTCCCAGAGTCTCCTTACATTATGTTCACATTTTTGGATTCTTTTCTCTTCTTGCTTTTCCAGTTGAATGTTTTCTGCTTCTTTATATTTCAAACTTTTGACTTGATTCTTGCCTTTCTCTAATCTGCTGTTAAGACTCTGTATTATTTCAGTCAGTGTATGTTTAATTTCTAGTTGGTCCTTTATCATCTTTAGTTGGACCTTTTCCATCTCTAGTTGGCTCTTTTGCATCTCTAGTTGGTCCTTTTTCATCTCCTCTTGGCTCTCGCTAACTTTATCCAATTTTTCTAGCATATTCTTGAAAAACCTTATAAGCGTGGTTTTGAACTCTATATCCAGTCATTTTTTTTTTTCCTCCATTTCTTTTGTTTGTGATCCCTTCCCTTGTCTCGGCATTTTCACTATGCTGGGAGAACTTCTGTGTTGGATTCAGCCTTATGATACCAGACTTGCAAAAGTGCAAAAGCCTCTCTGTTGAGCTTGAGATGGGTGGAGTCTCAGGGCTTAAGGGACCGCCTTGCCTTCCATCAGCCGCCCTCCATGGCCCCTGAGTCTCATGTGACTGGGTAATAGCTGGAGCGGTCTTGTGCCTCTAGACTGCTGCCTTTCCAGCTCCCCTGCGCACCAGCACCACACGAGTCTAGGTCTCCAGGGTTTCGCCTGAAACAGGGGCTTAGTGGAGTCAGAAGTGGCACAGTTGGGAGGGTCTGTCTCCTGCCCAGTCTCAAAAGCCAGCGGCACAATCAGCAATCTGTCCTCTGCGCAGTGCCGTGCCTGCCACCAGACCTGATCTTTTGCGACTCCCCTAAATTTCCGTGCACCTCTCCCTTTTCACAGTCCAAACTCCCCCCGTATGAGTTTTGGCTGGATCTGGGGTTTACTGTCATAAGATAAGGGGTTCAATGCCGTTGGGAGTCTCCGTTTCCCTCCCGCCAGAGAAAGCCAGCCAGGTACTCCGGCACCCGCTCTCTCAGGGCGCGCGCGTCTCTGTACCTCAGCTTTTTGCAGCTCCTCTGGGTTTCTGTGAGCTCCTCTCTTTCCTTCTAGCTGTAGAACTTACACTCAACCAGCTTTCCTGTGGTTCTGGATGATGTTTGTTCTGTCTTTTAGTTGTAGTTTTGAAATTGTTGTGCGAGGCAGCAGTGTAGGTGTTTAACTATGCCGCCATCTTGGATTCTCCTTTCACCCACCCCTTTTAAATCTAGTTTAAGTTTTGTGGGGCTTGGGGGCTATTTCTTTAGTCTGGATCCCAGGTGTGAAATGAGATTGTTATAGTAATAATAATAAGGATAAAATATAAATATAAAATGAGAACTGAGTGTGCATATTAGAGAGTAAAATGAAGTTTAAACACCCTTAAAAGAGATGTGCATGTAAGAGATAAAGAAGTTTGTACCCCACATCTGAGACCAGATAGCAGAACACCTGGGACCCGCTGATAAGACACACTGAAGATGTCTGCTTGAGCACATAAAAAGAGAGCAAGTTCCGAAGGAGATTAGAGCCGCTTGTCTGCCCCTCCACAGATGGTTGCTCTCCACTCCCCTTCCTGCATCCTGCTGGAGCTCTGCTCTCTGCCGTGGACCCTGGTTCCGAACCGTGAGCCACAAGCCGAGGCCTCTACAAGACACCGAGCCGCAGCTGCAACGTCCAATATCCAGTGTGTGTGTCTGTCATCGCGGATCTCCGGGTGGCCTGCTGAGGTCTGGAAACCACCAGGACTCTGGTAAATAAATTGCGTGTGATTCGTGCATTGCATGTCTGTCTCCTGTGTAATTTATTCTCGGCCAATATTTAATAAGTGCCTTGAGTCATCCGTATAAGTCCAATCTATTTGCAGAGAATACTCTTGGCCACCTGTGCTTATGTCCCTGGAGGAGAAATTCTGGGACAGAGATCACAGGTAGGGAGGCCCCTCCCAGGCCTCCCTCCTCTCACCTGGGCATCCCTCCCTCCCCGCCTTCTCTCTGCTGCTATCCTGGCCCTTGTGCCTTCTGTTCCAAGCACAGCACCAGAGGGCGCTGTTGAAATCTAAATCGGACCATGTCACTGGCTGGAACCCTTGCAATGCTCCTTCTGCCTCAGGATGACAGCCAAGGTCATTGCAATGACTTCTAAAGGCCCTAGAGCACAATCTTGCAACTCTTGTGAGGCAGGAGGCTGGGGGTGGCCGCAGCGGTGAGCTCCCTCTGCCTGGAATCCCATCTGAACTGCTGCAGAAAACTGCACCTTCCAAAAATTAGAACCCCAACTTCCATTTGGAACACAGATAGAGGAAAGTTCAAGCATGTGGGGAATTGCTTCAAACCAACATAGGGAAATGTCATATTTCACAAATGTCATTTTAAAAAATCTTTGAGTTACTTTTTTATTATTATTGAGAGAAACGACCATGAATCAGTTGCCTCAGAACCAGGGATTGAACCTGAAACCTAGTTTTGTGCCCTGATGGGGAACATGCTCTGGACCTCCTGTGCACAGGGCAGTGCTCCCATGAGCCGAGACGTGCCAGCCAGGCCTGGAATTCTTTAAATGTAATCTCACCTGTTGTTGTTTTCTTCCTTTTTTGAATATTGTTTTTTAATTGATTTTTATGATTTCATTCCTTATTCATTGGAAGTTTTTTTTTGTTTTTAAAGATGGTGACAATGAAGAACTTGAAGACATCTCCAGCAAAATTTTCACTCAGGGATCATGTGTTGTCATGCCAATTATAAAGTGACTGAGACCAGGTACTTTTTTAAACGTAAGTTCAAAGTTTTCCTTTAGAAGGCGGCAGAGTTTTAATGGAAAGTGTTAAACATACCTCAGTGTTAAATACACCCATAATCCTTTCTGTTTGGTCCTCCTTATCGTAATTATAGGGTCTGGTAAGTGAATGTAGGCTGTCCCACAGCGCCATGCGGCCGCCCATGCCTGTCTGCTTGACCCACAGCTGTGTCTACATTTCACAGTTCCTGTATGCTCGTCGCCTGAAAGGGGAGGGGAATAGAGAACAGAGGCCAGAGAGGCTCCTGGTGTCCATACAGGGCTGAGCTGGGGGAAGTGCTGAGACCCGGGAAACAGGTCCTGCTGCAAAGGGTAGGAAGGGAGACATTCAGGCTCTCTTCTGAGTAAGCAGCAAGCAGCAGCTCATCTTTGGTCTCTAATAGAGACCCACACCTGCACGAGGCCAATGCACAGGGCGCTGGTGAGCTGGGTGCATGCATTCAATGCACACTTCCACTGCTTTCAGCTCCCAGCATGCTGGGGCGGCCAAAGGGACAGAGCCTGGTGCCTGAGACTCACACATCCATGGTCAAAATAATGACTCCCTGGCAAGCTGTTAGGGTTGCATATGCTTGAACCCGCTTTGTCCTCACATGGACCCTCCTGATCTGAGAGGCCAGGAGGCCACCCAAGGCAGGCAGGAGGACCTGGCTTTGGAGCAGGTGCTAAGTTCCTGTCTCTCTCAGGGTGGGAGTGAAGGTGGCACGGGGCATGAGAACAGTGTGGAGCCAGGCATCTTCGGAAAGGCCAGGTGCTCTAAGCTGGGGGTCTTGGCAGGGAGCTGCATGCTGGGGCAGGACCACGCCACGCTCCCTCGTCAGCAGTTTCACCCCTGTGCTTCCCTTTCATCCCAGGATACCTGGCATTATTCCTTGGAGATACAGATCAGCGGCTCAACCCACTCCAGATCCCAGCTGGCGGGCTGGGCCGGTGCTTGGCTCCAGGCAGTGGGCGTGGAGTAGGGCACAGCGGACATATTTGGGAAGCTCCAGGCCAACGTTTTGCAAGCCTATCTTTCTGGGAACAGAGTCCAACGTCCCGGGAGTATCTCTGGCGAGCTCACTGTCTTGCTTCCGTGCGAGGACTGAGTGTGGGTGGGTTGTGGTTTCATTGCACCAACGTTTGTGTTGGAAGCGTGAAGTATGCACAGGTGTTTCAGGTAGAACCAAATCCCCTTCCTCTTTCTTGAGGGTGACTTCCAACAACTCCCACGAGGCCGTTAACCGTCGAATTTCTGAGAGATTCCTAACCCTGTTCTCCTCTATCCCCTCCTCTCCTCCACCCCCTGGGCTCCAGTTAGCTCTGCAAGCATCAACACTGAATTAGAAGATGCATATTTAATTCCTTTTAACTTTAAAATAAATGCACTTATTCTCTGAAGACTCACTTGTCTGAAAAGTCTGTCCTTGGGCCATCATCAGGAATGTGGGTGCCGATGAGTGGCCGGGTCTCGGTGAGCATCTGAGGGGGTGGAAAGCTACAAGCAAGCTAAATGCTTGACACTGGGGAAGCTGGCACCATGGCCAAACCACAGGAAGGAGCGGGCCTGGTACAACCACAGCAGCGATTGTATTCCAGGACAAAAGGACATGGGAAAATTCTCATGGTTCGAAATGAGATGATTAAAACCTGCCGTCTAAGCTGTAAGTAATGAAAGGAGTTTGTGTAATTCCATCTCAAATGTGGAGAGAGAATGGAAGGAACTGCGCTGAAATAGTAATGGGCATTATCCCCGGGTAGTGGGATTTTCTTTCCTCTGTCATATCTTTATTTTCCAAAGTTCCACTTCAGTAACCTTTGATTTCAGATAACAATGAGGAACAAAAATGTTATTTTAAAAGAATGAGTATCTCTTTGAGTGGCCTGAATCTAAGCAATTTTCTGTTCTCATTTATTGCCCTGTGACTTGCAGCATAAGCATACTACTCTTCTAAAGGATATGTGTTTTACTCACTTTGTTTTCTGGGGAAAGAGCAGAATATATATTCCATAATGCAGGGGGGCTGGGAAGTGACATGAAATCAACACAGAGGGAAGGGATTCACAGCTGGAGGTAGAGTACAGATGGATTTGGAAGCATCAGCAGGTTCATAACCCTGAACCCCTGCGAGATACTGAACCGCAAAGCGCATGAAACACACTGCCAACTACAAAAAAGCTGAATTTACTTAGATCTTCAAAAGCACGGAAACCAGACTTTATCTGTTTCTTGCTAAAGTTGCTCCCTTTCCCTCATCCCCCTCCTGCTGTGGAAACCAGAACAAGCTGCACAGCTTTCAAGGTGGCTGGCTTTTACCAGCATATCCCTGAAGCCCATTTCGGATCTGCATTGTTTCAGCCCAGTGGTCTGGGTGCTCCGCTGTGACCTGCCCTCACCAAAGTAGGGCCCCGCCACCATGCCCCTCCCACGCACTCCAGTGCCCCAAACGCTTGCAATGGGGCTCCTTTATGCAGACCTCACAGCAAGGTCAGGATGAAGGGGCCAGGTTTCTTATTATGCCCACTTCACAGAAAGGGAAGCTGAGGCTTGGGAATAGAAGAACTGGCGAAAGCTCCCTCAGCTGGGAAGAGGTGAAGCAAGTTCAGTGTTCATCTCTTCTCCCAAACCTTTATAGAATCGAGCAAATGAGAATGGATGAACGGGATGAACGAGAACCCCAGGTAGGCGTTTACCTGGACAACAGGTAAACACTCTGCTGTTATGAAGCAACAGCTAGATTTAGCTTGGCCCATGGGTAGCAAACAAAGATCGCAGCGACGGACTGAACCTGCCCAGTGCAGCTAGTGGGTTTGCAAGGAGGCCAGCATGCTGGTAGCCTCCGTAAGTGAGGGCAGCGTCAGCATCCCCGGTGCCCTGCTGGTGAGAAGGGCTGGGTGGTTGGCCCAGCAGAAAGCTGTCAATCAAGCGCAGTCCAGGCACCAACATTTTTATTGGTCACTTCCATTTTTATTTTTTCTGAAACTAATCAGTTCAGCATGAGTCACTTCCTAGAAGCTGAGAAGTAAAGGTGGCCCACATAATGGGCACATCTCAAAGTGGACACCCAGCTTCCAGAAGATTCCAAAGAAAGGAATCATGACCCAACCAGCTCAGGGCGCTGGGGATAGGAGTGGGGAGGGAAACAAGGACTGAATTTGGAGGTTGTGGCAGGGTTGCCAGATGAAACACAACACATACTATGTATGGGACATACTTAGATTGAAAAAGTATTTGTTTTTCTGAAATTCAAATTTTACTGAGCATCCTGTCCTATGTTTTATCCGGCAACCATGCCTTCATTGTCCCTTCCTGAGCAAAGAAAACACACACCTAGAAAACTCTACATGACAGAAGAGACTTGCAGAATGATCTGATCCCCTTGCTTCCTTGATTAAAACCCTCTTACTGTGTCCTGCTATTCTTCACAAGGTCTGACTGTGTGAAACTGATGTGCCTGAGGACCTGTTACAAGATGGGTGGTGGCTTAGTCCTTCTGCTAGTTGCCTACTCAGCAGATCTGAGTGGGCCTGAGCATTTGCATTTATAACAAGTTCCTAGAGGACCATGATGCTGGTCCCAGGTCCACACCTGGCCACCCTCCGACATCCTCCATGTCTGTGCCCCACATGCCTTGGTGGTGCAGCTCCTGGCAACCTCTCAGCTAATCCCACACTCTCTCCCTCCCTCACTAGCCCACTGGCCTCGCTGTAGGCCCTCAAGAAAACTCTTCCCAGTCCCCACAGGGCCTTTGCTATAAACTTTGCCCCACCCCATTCCCATGACCCCAGGAGGGAAGTAGTCTGATTCCTGCCATATTTTACAAGTGTAGAAACAGATGACTTGGGACACCTAAGTCACTTGCCCCAAATCAAATATCTGATAAGAGGTTGAGTCAGGGGCTAGGATTTCACCTTCCTGTCTCCAAAGTCGGCCTCGTTTGCCATGCTGCTGATGCCAAGACCAGTGTTCCGAACCACTCTTGCATGCTGATCTTTGTGCGGTTGTTACTGGTTAGCTATTTATTTTTTCTTAAGCCAAGCTCCAGAGACTTGGTACATTGGGTTTTGGGAAATTAGTTCAAGTCCACCCTTGACACCCTTCAACACCCAACAGACTTAGCTCACATACTTTGTATACAGCATTTGTCTGAACTTAAAAGTGCATCTTCCCACCCCAAACACACACACACACACACACACACACACACACACACACACACACACGCATGCACACCCCTAAAGGCTATGTAGAGAGGTCTGACACTTAAATTGCCATGACAACTGAAAGCATGTTCCCTGAATCTTTCCCCATGGTAGGATGATGTCCATTTCCTTTCTCCTTCTAGGCAACAGTTCTGCTCTTGGCCTCTGCAGTGACGGTGAGGCAAGGACATAGGTCCAGATGGTGAGTAGAGGCCAGGTCCCTAGGATGGCCGAGGGCATCCCTGTGCCTACCATCATCTTCAAGCTCTCTTGGTTCCCAGAAGCTCTGGTTTTACCTTCCTGCTTTCAATTCATTCATTCATTTGTCCATTCATTCCACATCACTCACTAAGCATACTGGCCACACCCATGAAGCTGGAGTCCAGCAGTGAAAAGAACACTTGAGGCCTCCAGCCCCTCTGCCCCAGCAACCACATCACCCAGTGACACAGGGGCACCTGCCTGGACTGAGCTCAGTGCCACCCAGGAGGACAGGGCCCTGTGGGAAGCATGCCAGTTGTCTCCAGGCCTGTGGGTTGGACAGAAGCAAGGTCGCAGTTAGCCAGGTAGAGGATAGGAAGCTCCAGATTGGGACCTGAGGAAGACAAAGCCTCTCCAGCCTGAACAGTGCCCTGCAGCTTCGTCAGCTGGATGCCCTCCCCCATCTTCACACAGTGGCTCCTTCTGTAGGGTCAGTGACCCACTGGATGTTACCTGCCCAGTGATGGGTGAGCAGCTACATGAGGCTGGGGCTGGGCTTCTGCTTTGTTCCACCTCTTGGTCCTGGGCCCGGGCACCACCAGGTCAGTGGTGGGCGAGTGAGGCCATACTGTCTGGGTGTGGAGAGCACAGTATCATAGGGCCCCTGTTCCAGACCAAGAGCCTATCTCCCTCACGCTCCTCCCATACCTTCTATGGGTGTATTTCCCAGAGGGGTTTTCCCATTCATTTTCATTTTCCTAACAGCCACATACTGAGGTGTCTTCGTTCCAGGTTGGGTGTTTCCTGGTTATTTGGGTTTGAGTCTCTGGAGAATGAATAAGAAAGTCTCCAGTCTCCCAGGTAGAGTTGGGGGGTGGGGGTTGAGGAGCATTTCCCTTTGCTTGGAAAAGGCACACAAGCCCTTCCTTGGGATTAGCAAAGGCACACAGCATCCTTCCCTGGGATCAGCAAAGGCACACAGGCCCTTCCATTGCCAGGGTTTTTTCTCTAGCATTATGAAGGGTTCAGCAATCTGGAGAAAGGAGCTGATGCATAGATTCAAGAAGGTGTCCAAGGATGAAAGATAATTTTGAAAGGCATTGGGGTTCAGAGGATCTTCAACTAAAGGAGCTGAAAGACTACCCCTTGTCTAAGGACCCCATGCTATTTATTAACACAATTTGTCCTAAGGCACGATGGAGATAATACACCTCAAAGGGTAAGGTTACAGAAGCATTGTCAGTTTGGGGAACAGCCTACAGCTGTTCAAGTGTTTGGCCAACAGGAGGCAATAACATGCAGATTTAAGATGCCCTGAACTATCTGGCATCGGACAATCCTATTCAGGTTTGGGGGAAGTGCTCTTTAGCCATACCAACAGATAACTACATGCTGCCTGCTCCTTGTTGAGCTGCTCAAGCCTCACCAATCTTTTGGTGAACTCTTGTAATTATTACATGCTGGAATTGGTTCCTGGCATTCCCTGCAATCAACAAAGGCACACAGGCTCTTCCCTAGGATCAGAAAAGACACACAGGCCCTTCTATGTGATCAGCAAAGGCACACAGGCCCTTGAATAAGCTCTCAACTGCCCCCCCTCCCCACCACTTATTTTTAACCTGAGAAACAAGACCTGAGTTTGATGCTTAAAAAATGCTCCATGCCATCTCTGTCCCTTCTCCCCCTCATTCCCCCCCCCTCCCCTGCTCCAAACTGGGCCTTTAAGCTGGGAGCCCTTGGCAGCAGAGTGGAATGGGGGAGGGTTGGGTTTTCAAAGAAGGAGTGAGCAGGCTAAAGCCAGGTGACACCATGTGAGGGCACAACCAGGGAGCCCCATGCCCATGTTCTGTTTATCCAACTGGTTATGTTCCCTCAGATTGGCTCTTCACTGCATCCTCACAGGCTAGGCTGCCCTTTTTCCCCAGCACAGTGCACTGGGCCTTCTCTGCTTGGGATGGTCCCCGGCCTCCACTAACTGGATGCCAGTGGCCATGCTTCCCCTCTGCTCCACCTTGCAGCCCTTCCCTCCCCCCCACCCCCCAATTCTGACAACTAAGTATGTCTCCAGATGTTCCTCTGGGAGAAGACAAAGCTGTCCTGGGTGGGCCCCACTAGCTGAGCCCATGCTCTCTCCTCTCTGTCCCGTTCCTTCCTTGGTGGCCTCCCAGCTGCCACCAGCAGGTGCTGCACATGGGCTCCTGACACCTGTTTCTGACTCAGGATAGGAGCCCCAGGCCTGTGTCTGAAGGGCCTAGGTGACATGGGAGGTAGGAGGCAGGGTGTGCTCAGTCAGTGCTGCTGAGGGAGGCAGGGGTCCTGTGGGCATGGCCTTCCTGCTCTGTGCCAGTGCCTGCCTACAGGCCCGGGGCTTTTCTGTTGCTTACAGCCATCCTACCCAGGAGCAGCCACAAGGCCCGGGATAGCCCACTTCTAATGCGTGGCACCATCCCCCATTTTACAGGTGGGGAACCAAGGCTGAGGATTCTTAGATAATCTTCCAGGGTCTCAGTGGCTAGTCCAGTGTTTTAGCCCAGACCTGTCTGACCCTCAGCAAAAAGGGACTAAAAGGAACTTACCTGAAAGAAACCCACACCCAGGAAGTGATGAAATCATGGCAACTCCTTCCTCTGACAGTTTGGATGACACATGACTGGTCTCATCATCTCTAGGGGTTCTCAGTTTCTCCCTTTCAAACACGCCAGGGTAGCCGAGATACATCCACATGCCTGTAGCTCTGAAGGTGTGGACTGCATGTCCTGCCCCTCTCCCTGCCCTAACCCCTGCCATCATTTCCCAGGTACCCACTGGGCTGGAGTTGGTAGAAACTGGGATGAAGTATATGCCTTTGGGGAAATAAACAGGAGTCTCTCTCCCTGCCCATTTGGTTTCAATTCTCCACATTCCTCAGCACATTTTCCTCTCCCAATGCAATAGATAAAATTGCACAAATGTAAACTGAGAGCGGAGGGCCTGGAAAAGCTCAGATGGCTAAGGAAGAGCATTTGGAGTTGCTGTTTGTCCTGGCAGGGCTTTACCTGGGCCTAGGGAAGGAGCGATGGGTGGGGTCAGAAGGAGTGTTCCTTCTGAACCCAGGGACTATTTCCAGTCCAGGGCCCCTGAAAGGTTGGGGCTCCAGAGGCCAGGGGTATTTTCCAGGAGATGGGAGGGAGCTGCCCGAATTCTGTTCCAGGTTAAGGCCCAGCAGGGCCAACACACAAATGCAGCCAGTGGTCAGCAGGGACTGGATGGATGCCAGCTCTGCCAGCTCTTTAAACAAAATCAGGAATTGACATTTTCTGTGAAGCCTTCCAACTTTTTTGTTGACTTTAGAGAAGGAGAGAGAGGAGAGAGAGAGAGAGAGAGAGAGAGAGAGAGAGAGAGAGAGAGAGAGAGAGAGAGAATGAGAGAGAATCATTGATCGGCTGCCTCCTGCATGCCCCACACAAGGGCTTGAGCCCACAACCTCGGCATGTGCCCTTGACCAGAATCAAAGCCAGGACCTTTCAGTCCACTGGCCAATGCTCCATCCACTGAGCCAACTTAGTGAGAGCAAGCCTTTTAATTTTAAATGTGAGGGGTCTGACCAAAGACACTGTGATCCCCTGGGCTTATGGTTGCTGGCTGCTGCCTTGGCCATCAGTCCTCCTTTGATCTCTTGCTCTGGGACACACTTGTACGACTGATTGAATGAGCAATTACTATGGTCCAGACTTGGAGCTAAGGGCATGACAAATCTTAGTTCATTCAATTTCCATAACAGCTGTACAAGTGGGTACTGTTATCATTACCCTTCTCACAAATGGGGAAACTGAGGTGAAGCAGTTTCTTATCTTTGCCAGTATGCCATAACCCTTTGGGCTTCCAGTTAGGAAAGGTTGATTTTCCCTTTCAGTTTTGAAAAGTTTACTAGGGTGCCTGCTTCTAAAGCACCGTGCTGGGTGCTGGTGAGGGTGAGGGAAGGGCGCCAAGTGGGAGAGGCCCTGCCCAGTCCAACACCTGCCTCCTTCTGCCTGGCAATGTTGTGGGACCCAGAACAGGGCGAGGAGGCACTTTCGTGCCTTCTCCCTGCTGAGCACATCTGGCAATATCTGGGTACACTTTGGTTTAATAAGAGGTCTTGTGGATGAAGCGGAGAGGCAATTCCACAGTAACGGTCCCTTTTGATTTCAAGGTGCACCTTACCTTAGTTCTGCCGCAAATTAAAGTAAATTAAACGGAGTTTCGGCTTGCGCCTCACTGCTGGCCGTGTGGTCAATGCTAAGCAAGTCCCCAATCTTTGAAAAGCCATGTTTATCTTCATGAGAAACTGCTTAAGGTTTGAGAGGAGAGTTCTCAGCAGGTCAAACAGCAAAAATTTCTAAGAATAAATGATTCATAGCCTGGTCTTAGCTCTCACTGTGAAGAATCATGGTACAGAACAGCATCTACTTGGGGGCCGAGCTGAGGGAGTCAACCAAACATCCCTCAAAGACCTGCAGATTAGATAGATGAAAGCCATGAAGATGTGAGGAACAGACAGAGCATTTAGAGGATGGGTGGGTGGGTGGGCAGATGGACAGACAGATGGATGGACAGAATCAGCAAAGGCATACAGGATGGATGAATGAATGGGGATGAACATATGAACAGTGAGATAGAAGCAGATATATTCGTGTACAGGACATCTCTTCATAGGCATACATAATCCATTAAGGTAGAAAAAATAGTGCAAGAATAAAAATAAAGTCCCAGCCCTCTCTCTCTCTGTTCACACTCTCCTCTCTCGCTGCCCTGGTCACTGGCCCTGTCTATCTACAGCCTGGGGATGGAGTCGGGGGGGGGGGGGCTCCGCTCAGTAGAGAAAAGCCTGACCTTACTGTTGGCTGCCTGCATCCATTCTTCTCTGCGTCTAGTAGAAAGGGCAGTATTGCCTGTGGATGCCTCCCCATCCTCAGCTCACTGCCCTGGAGATACCCTGGGACTTCTCCCAAGGGCCCAGGTGGGGAGGTGTCATGGAACTGCAGAGATGTTGGCTGAGGCTAAAGCCCTCTCTTCCCCAGGAGGGTGAGAGGAGCATCTACAGCCACTTTGTAAGGAAAGATTCCGATCCTGGAGGCATTGTTCGCTCTGGAATAAAGCGGCATCAGACCCCAGTGGGTGAACTGCATCCTGTTTTATTTTGTTTGTTTGTTTTATATATTTTTGTTGATTTCAGAGAGGAATGATTTCACCCCCCTCTCCCAATCTCTCTTGGGGAGAGAGGAGATGGAGAGAGAGAATAGAAACATCAATGATGAGAGAGATCGGCTGCCTCCTGAACTCCCCACACTGGGGACTGAGCCCGAAACCCAGGCATGTGCCTTTGACTGGAATCAAACCCGGGACTTTCCAGTCTGCAGTACAATGCTTTATCCACTGAGCCAAACCAGCTAGGGCCTCAGCCTGTTTTTGCACTGAGCAGACACTATATGGCTTGTTCAGAAACAACCATGCACTCCCCTATCTCATGCTCCCTGAGGAGATGTAGCCCTACCCCCAATTAGAGGGTGGGCAAACCTTGGTCATCTAAGACAATGGTGGCAATCCCCTTCCACTAAGTCATGGCTGCTCACGTGTGGTCAGGGAGGCAGGCAGACAGGCTGCTGGAAGGCTCCTGAGAAGCACCCATTGCTCTTCACTCCCAGGCACAACTCATATTAAATTTGGTTTATATCCTTAAGTGTTTTACTCTATGCACATAAATTCGCTACTAAATTTCTTTCAAAAATACATATTACTTTAAAGTTGGTCCAGGAAATACATTGACAGTGGCTTTCCAGCTTATTGGATGCATTTGTAAGAATTCATGACCTTGAAGATTTCTGTAAACTCTCTGCATCTCACTTTATCCAGCTGTAAATGGGTGTTTGTGGCATCTTTGTCACAGTGCAGTTGGGGGGATTAAATAGGATGATGTTCATTCAGGACTTAGCATGTGGACCAGACATTGATGCACGCTGGTTATTCATGTTGGTTCTACTACACCATTTTCGTGGCTGCAGAGTATCTCATTTCGTTTATTCAACCTTTTGTTATCAGACAATTGAACCTGTGTTTGTTTTTTAAATGAACAGTGCTGCAGTGAAAGCCCCTAAACCAGAAACTAAAATGGGGAGTGCCTGGGGTCTCGCTCAGGATGGAGAGCAGAGGATCCTGGAATTAAACAAGGGGGTGTTCAGCTGAGCCAGCCCAGCCTGCCCCAGCCCCGGCCCCACAGGTCTGCTGTCATCTCCCCAATTGAATTTGCCCAAAATGTCTTTTTCTTCTTAAGTCACTGGAGCAGGACACCCCCTGGGACAATCCTGAGGGTTTTAAACATGCAATAGGATCATACAACATAAATTGTGCTGTTTAATTCCGAGACAATAATTAAATTTGCGATGGTGAGCAACCATTGCCCCTGTGATTTTCAAAATTTTTTTCATCACCCCAAACAGAAGCTGAACTTGCTATGCAGTGCTTCCCGTCCTCCCTCTCTATCCCATTCCCCGGGGGACTCTAATCTACTTTTTATATTTATGAATTTCCCTCCTCTGACATCTCACCTAATGGAACTCATAACATATTTGTCCTTGTGTTTGGTTGTTTCACCGGCATTAAGATTTCAAAGTTCGGTATCACACTATCAGAACTGCATTATTTTCTATGGCAGGATAATATTCCATTTTGTGTTTGTACCACATTTGTCTAGCCACGCATCTGTTTGTGGACATGGCTTCCTTCCACCTTTTGGCCATTGTGAATGGTGCTGCATGAATGTTGGTGTGCAAGTACCTGTTTGAGCCTACTTTGTTTGGCATACAGGTTGGAGGGAATTGCTGGGTCATAGGTTGAGTCTATTTAACTTTGGAGGATCTGCCAAACTGTTCTCTATGGTGGCTGCACTGTTTTGCACTCCCACCAGCAATGTGGCAGATCCCAAATTAATCAGACCCTTATCAACACTTATTTCCCTTCTTTCTTTAATTATAGCCATCCTACTGGGTATAATTAAATGCAGTAGTACTTCATTATGGCTTTGGTTTGCATTTTCCTAATGGTTAACAATATTGGGAATATGTTCAGGTACCAGTTGATCATTTGCGTATTTTCTTTGGAGAAATGCCCATTCTGCCTATTTTCAAAATGTGGTTGAGGTGTAGGAGTCCTTTCTACATGCTGGGTAAGAAACCCTCATCAGAGAGTTGAGTCACAAACATTTTCCCTCATCTGTAGGTTGCTGTTTCACTTTCCTGATAGTGTTCTTTGAGGCATAAACGTTTCTAATGTTGCTAAATCCAATGTATATATTGTACTTTTGTTGCTCATGCTTTTGATGTCAAACCTAAAAATCCATTGCTGAATTACCAAGGTTGGAGGTCATTTTATTATTTTTTTCTTCCATCCAACTCTTTTTTATTTTGTTTATTAAATCTTTATTGTTGAAAGTATTACATATGTCCCCCATTTGCCCCCATTGACCCCCTCCAACTTACCCCCAACCCCCACCCCGGCCTTTACCACCCTATTGTCTGTGTCCATGGATTTTTGCATATATGCATGCAGGTTCTTTGGTTGATCTCTTCTCACCCATTCACCTACCTCTACCTTCCCTCTGAGATTCAACAGCTTCCATATCTCTGGATTTACTTTGTTCATCAGTTTATTTTGTTCATTAGATTCCACATATGAGTGAGATCATGTGATACTTGTCTTTCTCTGACTGAGTTATTTCATTCTTCATGATACTCTCTAGGTCTCTCAATGCCATCTAAAATGGTAAGAGTTTCTTCTTTTTTACTGCTGCATAATTATTCCATGGTATAAATGTACCACAGCTTTTTTATCTACTCATCTACTGATGGGCACTTGGGCTGTTTCTAGATCTTAGTTATTGTAAATTGTGCTGCTATGCACACAGGGGTGCATATATTCTTCCTGATCAGTGTTTCAGGACTCAGGATATATTCCTAGAAGTGGGGTCACTGGGTCAAATGGTAGTTCCATATTTAATTTTTTGAGGAAACTCCATACTGTTTTCCATAATGGTTGCACTAGTCTGCATTCCTATCAGTGGTATTCTAGGGTTCCCATTTCTCCACATCCTCACCAGCTCTTGCCATTTGTTGATTTGTTGATGGTAGCCATTCTGACAGGTGTGAGATTGTACCTCATTGTTGTTTTAGTTTGCATCTCTCTCTGATGATCAGTGATTTTGAGAAATTTTCTATGTCTCTTGGCCATCTATATGTCTTCTTTGGAGAAATGTCTATTTAGATCCTTTGTTCATTTTTTAATTCAATTGTTTGCCTTCCTTTTGTTAAGTTGTATGAGTTCCTTATATATTTTGGATACTAAACCTTTATCAGATGTATTATTGCCAAATATGTTCTCCCATACAGTGGGCTCCCTTTTCATTTTGTTGGTTTCTTTTGCTGTGCAGAAGCCTTTTATTTTAATGTAGTCCCATTTGTTAATTTCTCCTTAGTTTCTTTTGTCCTAAGAGATGTAACAATGAACATAATGCTAACAGAGATGTCTGAGATTTTGCTGCCCATTGTTTCTTCTAGGATTTTTATGGTTTCATGATGTACATTTTGTTGGAAGCTGCCCATTGCCTTCAGTAGCAGAAAGGGGTGGACAACGAGTCCTGAAGGCAAGGATACACCCACTATCTAGTGGAGACAAAGGTAGCTGAAGCAACTTCCACCTTTTAGTCTTATGTAAATCCTTGCTGATAGGCTATCACCTAGCTATTACTGGAATTGCCTGCCTAAGGGCTATGGGTGTATCCCACACCTGAATAAAAGGTATGGCAAGGTCAGAGCAAAAAGGGAGTCCTGTGGGCTTCCACCTGGCCCCCAATTTTCAAATTAGTATTCTTGTCTTGTCTTTCATTTGCGCATGGCCTCCTCCAGAGCCTGAACCTGAACCCTGAACCGTGGGACATGGGGCCATCGCACATTTAAGTCCTTTATCCATTTTGAGTTTATTCTTGTGTATGGTGTAAGTTGGCTGTCTAGTTTCATTGTTTTTTCATGTATCTATCCAATTTTCTCCACACCATTTATTGAAGAGACTGTCTTGAATCCATTGTGTGCTCTTGCCTCCTTTGTCAAATATTAATTGAGTATAATGTCTTGGGTCAATTTCTGAAGTCTCTGTTCTGTTCCATTGCTCTATATGCCTGTTCTTGTGCTAGAACTAGGCTGTTTTGATTATGTTAGCTTTGTAGTATAACTTTAAATCTAGTACTGTGATCCCTCCAGCTTTGTTCTTCTTACTCAAGATTGCTGCAGCTATTCAGGGTCTTTTTGGTTCCATGTAAATTTTTGGAGTATTTGTGCTAGACCTGTGAAATATACCATTGGTGTTTTAATGGGGATTGCATTGAATCTGTAGATGGCTTTGGGTAGTATGGACATTTTAATGATGTTAATTCTACCAATCCATGAACACAATATATTTTTTCAGTTGTTTATATCTTCCTCTATCTCTTTTTTTGTTATGCCCAGATTTCAAGATCCCCAAAGACCACCAGGGAGCTGAGTCTGATGCAAAAGCAAAGAGCCTTTATTCAAGCCCGGGCTTGGCTCCCCACCTCCACTGTCACAGCGGAGGATGCAGGAAGAGAGCGAGTCTTGAAATCACAAAGGTTTCATATGGCTAGTCATGTGAGTGGGCTTAGGTGGATGAGGGGAGTGACAGTGATTGGTCGGTTCCTGGTCAGGTTTTTATTCCAGGGTTTTACAGCAGGGACTTACAGCAGGAATTTACAGCAGAGATTTATGGCAGGAATTAATGGCAGGGAATGATTAACTCATTCCTGGGTCTGAGCTATGTCCCGCTACCTCCTGATTAGTCAAGAGTGGCTGTTGGGGAACCGGGACATTTCTAGCATTTTTGCCGTGTTTCCCGGAAGGGAGATCAGGTCGGGGACACAGCTTTACAAGATGGAGGACATGGTAAGAAATGGAGTCAGTCATGCTCTGCCCTTTCACTTTCAATGTCCTGTTATTTTTCAAGTACAAATCTTTTGCCTTCTTGGTTAAGTTTATTCCAAATATCTTATTTTGTTGTTGTCGTTGTTGCAATGGTAAATGGGATTGTTTAGTTTCTTTGTCTGAGAATTCATTATTGGTGTATAAAAATATAATTGATTGCTGGGTGTTAATATTGTATCCTGCTCCATTGCCAAATTCTTTTATTAAAACTAGTAAATTTTGGTGGAGTCTTTAGGGTTTTCCATGTACAATATCATGTTATCTTCAAATGAGAGTTTTACTTCCTCCTTTCCAATTTAGATGCCTTTTATTTCTTCTTCTCTGACTGCTGTGGTTAGGACTTCTAGTATTATGTTGAATAAGAGTGGTGAGAGTGGGCATCCCTGTCTTGTCCCTGTTCTTGGGGAAATAGTTTTAGTTTTTGCCCATTGAGTATAATGTTGGCTGTAGGTTTGTTTTATAGCCTTTATTATCTTGAGCTATGACCCCTCTATTCCCACTTTGCTGAGATTTTTTTGTTGTTAAAAATAAGTTGTTGGATTTTGTCAAATGCTTTCGGTGAGTCTACTGATATGATCATGTGATTTTTGTCTTTCAATTTGTTTATTACATTTATTGATTTGCAAAAATTGTAACAGCCTTGCATTCTTGGAATAAATCCCACTTGGTCATGTTTATGATCTTTTTAATGTATTGCTGGATCCAATTTGGTTTGAGGATATTAGCATCTATCTTCACCAGGGATACTGGCCTATAATTCTCTTTCTTTGTGGTGTCATCTGGTTTGGCATAGGATAGTGCTGGCCTCATAAAAAGAGGTTGAAAGTGTTTCTTCCTCTTGGATGTTTTGAATAGTTATAGAAGTAGAGGTGTTAATTCTTCTTTGAATGTTTGGTAAAACTTCCCCATGAAGCCATCCAGACCAGGGTTTTTGTTTGCTGAGAATTTTTTGATTACTGCTCCTATTTCATCAGTTGTTGTTAGTCTATTCAGGTTTTTTATTCTTCCTGATTTAGTTTTGGGAAATTGTATTTTTCTAGGAATTTATCCATTTTATCCACATTGTCCAACTTGTTGGCATATAGTTGTTCATAGTATTTTTTTTAAATTATTTGTATTTCTGTGGTATCAGTTGTTACTTCACCACTTTCATTTCTGATTTTATTTATTTGTGTCCTCTCTCTTTGCTTCTTGTTTATCTTTTCAAATAACCAGATCTTATTTTCATTGATTTTTTTGTATTATTTTTTAGCCTCTATGTCATTTATTTCTGTTCTAATCTTTATTATTTCCTTCTCTCTAGCTACTCTGGACTTTTCTTGTTCTCTTTCTAATGTTTTAAGTAGTAGGGTTAAATAGTTTATTATTAATTTTTCTTGCTTTTTGGAGGTATACCTGTAGTGCTATGAACTTCCCTCTCAGAACTGCTTTTTCTGTGTTCCATAGGTTTGGAGTAGTTGTATGTTTATTTTCACTTGTTTCTAGTACATTTTTATTTCTTTTATTTTCTTTTTTTATCTCTTTGGTAACCATTTATTGTTTAATAACAATGCTATTTAGCTTCCATGTGTTTGAATGTTTTGGGGTGTTTTTACTGTAATTGATTTCTAATTTCATTCCACTGTGATCTGAGAAGATGCTTGATATAATTTTAATCTTCTTGAACTTGTAGAGACTTGTTTTGTGTCCTAATATGTGTCTAAGAAAAATACATATTCTGTCGCTTTGGGGTGAAATATTCTATAAATATCAATTAAATCCATCTGACTCAGTGTATCATTTAGATTCTGTGTTTTCTTGTCAATTTTTTTTCTGGAAGATCTATCCAATGAAATGAATGAGGTGTTAAAGTCCCTTACTATGACTGTATAGCTGTTGATCTCTCCCTTATAGTACTCCACAAGTGTTTTTTTAAATATATTTAGGTGCTCCTATATTGGGTGCATATATGTTAACTAAAGTCTTATTCTCTTGTTGAAATGATCCCTTTAGTATTATGTAGTGACCTTTATTGTCTCTTGAGATGGCCTGAATTTTGAAGTCAACTTTGTCAGATATGAGTATTGCTACCCAAGTGTGTGTGTGTGTGTGTGTGTGTATGTGTGTGTGTGTGTGTGTGTATTTCATTTCCATTTGTATGGAAAATTTTTTTCCATACTTTCAGTCTCAACCTGTGTGAGTTTTTTGTTCTGAGGTATGTATCTTGTAGATAGGGTATAATTGGGTCATGTTTTGTATCCAATCAACTACCCTATGTCTTTTGATTGGAGCATTTAATCCATTCACATTTAAGATTATTATTGCCATTTTAATTCTTTATGAATATGTCTCTCTCTATTCTCTTCTCATTACAGCAGCCCCTTTAACATTTCTTACAGGGCTGATCTGGTGGTAATAAACTCCTTTAGCTTTTTTTTTTTTTTTGTCTGAGAAGCTCATTATTTCATCATCTATTTTGAATGATAGCTTTGATGGATGTAACAATCTTGGTGTTAGATCCTTGCTTTTCATTACCTTGAATACTTCACACCATCCCCTCTGGCCTGTAGAGTTTCTGATAAGAAATCAGCTGACAGCCTTGTGAAAGCTCCTTTGTAGGTAACAGATCTCTTTTCTCCTATTGCCTTTAAGATTCTCTCTTTGTTTTTAATTTATAGCATTTTAATTATGATATGTCTAGGCATGGGCCTGTTTGGATTCTTCTTTCTTGTGACTCTCTGTGCTTCCTGAACTTGTATGACTTTTTCCTTCACCAGGTTCAGGAAATTTTCTGCCATTATTTCTTCAAACACATGCTCTATCCATTATTTACATTCTTCCTTTCTAGCATACCTATTATGCAAATACTATTATGTTTCATGTTATCCCTCAGTTCCCATAAGCTTACCTTCTGATTTTTATTTTTATTTTTATTTTTTTAAATATATTTTATTGATTTTTTACAGAGAGGAAGGGAGAGAGAAAGTCAGAAACATCGATGAGAGAGAGACATCGATCAGCCGCCTCCTGCACGCCCCACAGTGGAGATGTGCCCGCAAGCAAGGTACATGCCCCCAACCAGAATCGAACCGGGGACCCTTCAGTCCTCAAGCCGATTCTCTATCCACTGAGCCAGACCGGTCTCTGCACCTTCTGATTTTTAATTGTTGTTTTTTCTTGTGGGTTTTTTTGGTGCTCTTTTTTAGTGGGTGTTTTTGTTTTGTTTTTGTTTTTTCCCTACCTTGCCTTCTAATTCACTGATACAATTCTCGGCTTCTCTTAAACTACTGTGTATTTCTTCCACTGTGTTCTTTATTAGTGCTATGTCATTCTTCGTAGTTACTATATCTTTTCTCATGCTATTGAGCATCTTTGCCATCATTATTCTGAACTCTATGTCTGATAAGTTTCTTATCTCCATATCATTTAACTCTTCTTCTGGAGAATTCCCTTGTTTTTTCATTTCAGGCTAGTTTTCTGTTTCTCCCCATCTTGGCTGCCTATTTGAATTTGTGTCTGTGTACTAGGTAGACCTGCTACGACTTCCAGTATCTAATGCAGGACAATATCAGGCACTGTGACTTACCCTAAGTACCCTTTGAAGCTATCAGAACCCACAGCTTGTGGCTCCCCCTGCTGGGGCTGGGTGCCTTTGGGAAGAACTGAGATGTGCACCAGGGTCTGCTTTACCTAGTCCCAGACCCAGCAGGAGATTATGCAAAGCCTCCAGAGACCCTCCTCTGCCCACAGTCTCATTGTTATCAGCCTTGGTTAGCTTCACACTGTCAACCATAAAATGGAGTGAGAGGTCTTTCAACAGGGTAGGACAACTACCTTCCCTGTGGCAAAAAATCACATGGATAGCAACATGCATGGGAGAAAGGGGTCCTCCACAGTGTGAAGGAATGACTCAGCACAGGAAACCTGGGTGGCTGTCCTCCAAGCTCCAACCCCAGAGCCCCAAACTTGGACTCTCCTCACATAGTGCCAGTCCATTTTGCCCTCCCTCTACCAGAGTCCAAGGTGAGTCGCTACACAGGAAACTTTGTGCGATGGCCCTTTAAGAGGATGCCTGCATTTCTAGCCATCTCTCACTGGCAGACAGCAAACCTGCTGCTTTTTGCAGCCAGATGTTATGTGGGCATTTTCCTTAGTTCTGGTGCTCTGGGATGGGGAGCCTAGATTGGGGTTTAGACTCCAGAGTTCTCAGTAGGACCTTCTCTCTCCTCATCCCCTTATGCTCCTCCCCTCCCCCCATCTTCCACAAAAATGGTGGCCCGCCGCCCACACACACAGTTGAGATATCCCTCCAGGACTTCAGCTGCTGTCTGTGAGAGTCCAGCCAGCCCTTTTGCACCTCCATACTTCCTACCAGTCTCTATGCAATCTCCACTTTCTGTCCTTGTCTCTCTAGCTAGGCCTCAGTTGATTTTTTCAGGGTGGTCCTTCTGTATTTTAGTTGTATTTCCAGTTTGGTCCTGGGAGTGTCTCATTGTAGCTTCCACTTACTCTGCCACCATTTTTGTGGAAGATCATTTTAAATTGTAAACATTACTTGTCTCTCAAGCTCTATTACAAATCCCCCATGAACAAGGATAGTGAGCTCCTTACTGTCCTAATCTACACAGTGAACTGAATTGGCCAGTAGGTAGGTAGTAAAGGTAGGAAGGTAGGTAATTTTATTTATCTAGCCAGCTCAGCAAACTTCCCATTCTTCTCTTTGGCCATGATTACCAGGTCATAGGAAGGGTTCCAAGATTCAGGCTGCCACAGTAGCCCATGACTCTGGCATTAGTGATTGGTCCAATGGGTTGCCATGTAACCCAAGCAACCAATGAAAACTTCTCTTGGACTGATGGACATTTGCTGGGAGAAAGAATTCTGCTTCCAGTGAAGCTGGCCAGTAGGTAGCTGTGCTTTTCACCACAGGAAGTCTCAACTGCTGGAGGCAAGAATGAGGCAGGGAAGCAGAGCAGGTTGAGACCAGCAGAAATTAAAGATAGGCTGAGTGGTGGGGAAATCTTTTCCTCCAGTTCCCAGGGACCTGATTCCTTCAGATCCTTGTGTCTTCAGAGTGTGCTCCAGGCCCTCTCCAGGGACAGGGCCGGTCCAGTGCCCTTTTCTTTCAGTTCTTTTGCGGTGGATTTTGATCCCTTGCAAATAAAACCGCCTTGGTGGGTTCCCCCAGCCTCTGTCCCCTCTTTCTGATTGATCAGCATCTGAATACAAATCAGTTCCCACCTCCCTCAAGCCCTCACTCTTCTGTGTCCTCTGCCCACATCCCTCTCTCCAAATCCAATTTCAAGAATCAGCCTACACATCTCCTCCCTGGAGTAGCTCTGCCCTGTCCTTCCCCCCAACTTTTTGGATAAAGTGGCTGATTTCCTCTCACAGACTCTCACATCACTCTATAACACCTCACAAGTTTTCCATTTTACTCACTAAGACATAGGCCTTCTGCAGCATCTCAGTAGGTATCAGCGAAATAACAACACTAGGGCTCACAGCAGGCAGACCAACCCTGGGCTCCACCATTTACTTGCTTTGTGACCTCTGAGTAATTGAGTTTGTGTTGCCTCATTGGTAAAACAGGTTGATGATGTGACATTTCCTTCCTGAGTCTGTGTGCAGGTTCAGTGAGATAGGCTTCCTGCATGACTCTCTTTCATCTCTGTCTCTTTCAGGCTCTCTCTCCAACTACTTCCCTCAATTTCTTATGATTCATTCTCAGTCAAGCTTCTATCACAGGCAAGAAAAGACAGGCTTTGGTGTCCCAATCCTTACAGCAACCTTCTTGACCAACATCTTCTGTAGTATTTGAATCCAGAGAAAGAACTCTAATTGGTCTGCTTGGATTTTGGATCCACTTCTGAACCCATCAGCTGTGTCTAAGTAGATGGAGCACTCTCATTGGCCAGCTAGCTTCTGTGCCACCCTTTGGGTGAAATATTGATAGGCTAACCTGAACCACAAAGATGCTGAATGACTGAAAGAAAAATAACCTTTCTATTGCACTAAGATTCCTTAATTTAATCTTTCCATCACCCTCAGAAATAAGTAATATCATATCTGGTTTATCCAGGAACATAAAGGTTAAAATACAATTTAAGAACCAGCCCCAGGCCTTAGCCAATTTGGCTCAGTGGATAGAACATTCATCCATGGACTGAAAGGTCCCACATTCAATTCTGGTCAAGGGCATGTATCCTGGTTGCAGGATCTATCCCTGGCCCTGGTGGGGGCACATGTGGGAGGCAACCAACCGATGTGTCTCTCTCACACTGATGTTTTTTTCTGTCTCCCTTGCCCTTCCACTCTTTCTAAAAATTAATGGGAAAATATTGTGTAGTGAGGATTAACAACAACAAAAGAACCAGCTCCAGGATTAGGGACCCCACCCCCACACACACTTCTCCCTGCCCATACTTCTTTTCACCCCACTATCTCCTTCAGCAGCTTCTCAGTTTTCACCCCACTATTCCTGCATTAGACCAGCTGGGGAAAGATGGTTCTTTTCTGCTCAGATTTGTGCGGAGTGGGGGGTATTATGAGATGAATGGCTCCATGAAAGAAGCCACAGACAGGAATCCACAGGAGCTGGGATGGGCTGCTGAGGAAAGTAGGCTGTGGACAGCACTCATTCATAGGATCACCAAGAATCAGCCCACTCAACAACACATAACAGCAATTTCAATTCTATTCCCCTGTACTTGCTACACCTGAGAGTGTTACACCTGTGCTGATCACACTTCGTCTCCAGTGCTTATAACACCTGTATGTCAGGTGATTGAGGACAGTGGATCTTTTCCAGGGCAATGTGAGCAAGGCACCTGGGGTGAAAATTTGAGGAGGCACACCTAGGACTCTGAGTCAGAATACCTTCTCTCCCACCCCACTCCTGCCCTGGTGGCTGTGTCTGTCCTCCTTCCACATGCTCTCTTTTTATCACATTGAGAAATAAAGGAAACTTCCCACAATCTCTGTTGTTACCTTCCTGGTCCATGTGATCATAAGGGCCAGAACATCACAAAGGAAAAGTGAAAAAAAGAGGCCCCTTCACCTCTACATGGCCCATTTCACACATATGTCCTTGCAGCTATGATCAACTCCTATGTAATAAAGAGGGAATATGCTAACTGATCCTCATGCCATCACAAAGATGGCAGCATCCACAGCCAATAAGGAGGGCATATGCTAATTGACTGCCATGCCCTCAAAGATGGCGGCTCTTAATCTTCTCAGCCCCACTGGGGAGGCAGGCACATGGCAAGGCCAGGCCCACCCAGACCAGGCCATTCCATGCTCCTGCCTCCAGAATCTCCCAATCCCTTCAGCACCCCAGCTACCCAGGGCCAGCCTGAGATGCAAGCAAGCCTCGGATGGCAGCTGCCCAGCTGCCCAGGGCTAGCTGAGACTTGCGCTGCCAGCAGTGGCAGCAGCAGAGGGATGATGGGGCGTTGCCTTCCCCTGATTGCCGGTCACTTCCTGCCCCTGAGGGCTCCCGGACTGTGAGAGGGGACAGGCTGGGCTGAAGGACCCCCATCCAGTGCATGAATTTTTATGCACTGGGCCTCTAGTAAAGAAATAATTTCGTTCTGTCTGAGAAATCCCAAGAGTCTCAGTGCTCTCATCTCAGCGGGAAGTCAGTGTAAAAGAATCAGTAGAAATTCAAAACTTTGATGTGAAGTTTTAAGTCAACTAGAAACGTTTAATTCATTTAAAAATAGAAATAGAAATGGAAGCTGTGTTTTCCTGCAGCCGCCAGGAGTTCTCTTCTGCTCTGACAGACTTATCAACAAATTAACATGTTGTGATTGTGCTGTGAGAAGTCGCAACAGAATTGTCACAGCTCCAGTCTGGAGGCTCTGCAGCCCTGCTTCCCAAACTCTTTTACAGGGTACAAATTGGATGCTTTTCACGTATGCTAGCTAACTTTAATTAAAATTTGCCCTGCAGCTATCCTTCTCAGCTTTGAAGTTGCTGGAGTTTTGTCATCTCAGGGTGGTGAACATTTGCAGTTGATAATGTCAGAATCTGTACCCATGGAAACCAGTTCCTGGCTGCTGCTCCCAGGACAAGCTCAAATCTGCTGGAGTCTGGATTTCAACATGGCTTGAGAATCAGTATCTGTCGAGACAAGGGGTGTTCCTCTGTGGGCAACGTTGAGATTTGGAGATTGTAACTGGGAGACAGAGAATTACTTGCAAAGATCTCTGATGAAGGGAAGTCTCAGCCTCTTTGAATGTTTAAATTTGTCTTCATCTATCAAATGGAGATCACCACTCTGTGTTGTCCTACCAAAATGGCTAAGTCACTTGAAACCTTGACATTTAGAAGGATGAAGAAAAATGACCTTTCAAAGGCTGTAAGATTGCACTTGAGCTCATTCATGTGACCAAGGCATGCTGGGAAGTGTTTTGTTTTTGTTTCTTAGCCAGTACACTTGGAAGTCTTATGGCAACAATATTCAGGTCCCTGGGTTCTCAAGGTGGTCAGGGAAAAGTGTTGGTGAGCTAGAGCATGAAGGTTCCCATGAGAATCTCACTAAGAATGCCTTGGAATCTTTGGGGGTCACACTCCTATATCCATGCCCTCTCTTTGCTGGTATCTCGGTGGTGTCTGAGGTGTGGACTCACCTACTCCCAGATTAAGCACCCAAACGGAGGCCAGGAGCACGGGGCCAACTGAGGGAGGTGTGCTCTGCTCTGGACAGGAATGTGGTGGGACAATCATGCTTGCTGCACCTTTCTGGGGAGATGTGATGGCCACCTGTAGTGGTCCCCCGAGGGTACCAGAGGATAAGGTCTCCTTATTGTAGGTGCAGTGAATGACTTCCAGGTCACAACCACATGTGGTAAATATAGGGGGGAAACAGTTCCACAGAGCTCCAAGGAGGCAACTGAGCGCAGGACCACTATGGCAGTTCCTCAGGCAGCTGGCCCCTGTTTCCCCAGGAGACCTTGGATTCCTCCATCCATTCATTCGCTCCACACAGCCCATGACTCCCCTTTGTCCCCCACAGTAAGTCCTCTTCTTCAGTCAGTCAGGGTCGGTTGCCTTTGCTAGCACCCACAGAACTCTGGTACCCCAACCTGTGAAGCCTTCTGCAGCCCTGAGACCCCCATGAAGGCCTGCCATCCCCTTGAAGCTGGAGGCTCCTCAGGATGGAGAGAAGCTCCTATGCAGGAGTGTGCAGGGGCATGTGCAGGGCATGCAGGGGTGTGTGCAGGGATGTGTGCAGGGGTATGTGTGTGTGTGCAGGGGTGTGCAGAGGTGTGCAGGAATATGTGTAGCGTATGCAGAGGCTGCAGAGATGTGTGTAGGGGTGTGCTAGGGTATGTGGGGTTGTGTGCAAGGGTGTGCAGGAATGTGTGCAGGGGTATGCAGGGATATGCGGCAGTGTGTGCAGGAGTGTGCAGGGGTATGCGAGGTTGTGTGAAGGGGTGTGCAGGGGTATGCGGGTGTGTGTGCAGGGATGTGCAGGGGTATGCAGGAGTTTGCAGGGGTGTGCAGGGGTATGCGGGGGTGTGTGCAGGGGTGTTCAGGGCCCTGCAGGGGCATGTACAAGGTTATTCAGAGGCATGCAGGGGTATTCAGAGGCAAGGAGCGTGTGCAGGGGTATGCAGAGGCATGCAAGGGTGTGTAGGGACGTGTAGAAGACATAGTCCCTCCTAGCTGTGCAGTCTTGATTTTGATGGCCTTGTTCGTATAGACACATATTGTCTACCCAGCGCCCTTCCTTTGGGAAACACATCAGAAGTGGATGTGGATAGGCTCCCAAAACTCAGTGATATGGGCACCTGGGCTCTGGGAGGTGTAGGGTGAGCCTCCCGAGGCTCTCCCCAGCCCTGTCCCCTCCCTCCTGGTGGGGGATCAGGAGCAGCACAGCCAAGTGAGGAGCACTTGGGTGACCATCGTGGAAGCCAGTGGACCTGTGAGGCTTGTCGCCCTCTGAGATAAAGGTTTCCTAATGAGCACTCCAGAGGCGGGGCAGGAGCTGCTGATCACTGCTCCCCTCCCCCTTTCACTTCCTGACCCCCTAACCAGTGGTGTCCACAACCTGAATGGCACACCCTTTAAAGGGCGCTGCCAGTGGACAGGGGGACTCCTCTGGCTGTTGGTGGCCATGCCTCCCTCCCCTTCCCTCTCTGATATGATGCTGCGGGTTCTCAGGGAGAAAGAACTGGTGGGAGTGACCACCGCAGCTCTCTCCCTTCACCCCTTCTCTCCCCCAGTGCAGAACCTGGGACACATAGGGACCTTCTTGCTTTACATTGCACGGAATGACGCGGGACAAGCTGGAGAACGTGCCCGAATCAGAGCCTCTCGACAGAGTAGATATACCCATATTACATAGTCGACAGAGTGGGCCAATAACAACAATAATAATAATCCCTGGCATTTATCCCTGGCTTGTGGGAAGCCAGGCGAATTGCAGGCTCTAATCCGAAGGACCTCTGGGATGTAAGCTAAGCCTGTGGTTTCAATGTGATTTCTCACTTACTCTTCGCAAAAACCTTAGGAGATGGCTCAGTGATGTCTCCACCTTCTGGCTGAGAAAACCGAGGCGGTTCCCTGGAATCACTAGACCTGAGAGGAGGGAGAAGCAACACCCACATGCATACTGGAGGGATGCAAGAGTGTGGGGTTCCCCATGCCCCCAGCAAGGTGGTCAGGAAAGTCTCTGATGCTGGGAACTACTTGCCCGCTTGCCTGTCATTTGGAAGAGCTCTCGAGTGGCTGGCGGCATGAACTTTGAAAGGATTTTCAGGCCAATTTCACTTCCCTCCTGTGGCCCCCTGTGTGCCTCCCCGATTGGCCGGCCATCTCCACCACTGGTTGTGCCGAGTTATTTTCGTCTACAATGTGGGGCACCGTGTGCACATCCCGACAAAGCTGATCAAACAGATCTGTGAGCTGGATTGTGATGGAAACTAATTAGCATTTCATAACATTCAGCGGGAGAGGAAAAGCAAGGACTCTCTGGAGCAAATAAAACTCATTTGCAAATTTAATATTTTTCTGACAAGTTAATCCCTCTAGCCATTACCTCCCTACTCCCTTGCGAAGTTTATTCCTTCAACAACTATTGTCACACTGCACCCCACGTGCAGGTCGCTTGCTGGGAATTCACTGGCTCAAGTCACAGGCACTGGATCTGATCCCTCCTGGGTTGTGGCTCAAACCAGGGACCCACCAGGGTGGCCCGTTGCCCGAGTGGGGACAGTCCGTGAGCTGAGAAAGGATTGCACAGTTTTACATGGCCTGGGTGGGGGGATCAAAAGAAGGATGATATTTTGTGACATGCAAAAATTACATGACATTCAAATTCCAGTGCCCACACAACGTTTTAGCGGAGCAGAGGCACACCGCTGCTTGTTTTGTCTGGGGCAGCTTTTATGCAATGGCAGCAGTGCTGAGTAGCTGTGACAGAGAACATATGGCCCACAAAACCTACCGTATTTATCTTCTGGCTCTTTACAGTAAAGCAAGTCTGCAGTCCTCTGGTTTAGGGGGACACACACAAGTGCTAGTCAGTTACAATTCCAAAAGACCACTGCTAAAATTTCACAAGATCCACAAGAGCTCAGAGGAGGTGAAAATAACCTCACCTGGAGGTCAGGAAGGAAGGCTTCCTGGCGGAAGTGGTCAGGATGTGGAGGCGGGAAGGATGGAGAGGTCTCCCCAGGATTCAGGGACCTGCAATGTCCACTTTCTCCTTCTACCTTCTTCCCCCCCTCCACCCACCCCTCCAATGCCTTCTTCCTGCCCCTCACACCAGAGGAGAGAGCTGGGAAAAGGTTTGTGTTGGGTCATCACTTATTTCTCCAAACTCACGGTCTCTCACTTGAGTTTTTCCTTTTCTTGCGAGGGCTGTTGGAAAGGTTATTCTCATTTCAACCGGGGCTTTCCCAAAATTTTTGTTTCCACATCCCTGAGGTTAATGTTCATTTTGAACTCACCAGGATTTCTGGGAAGTGGCCTGGGTTGTCTGGCCCTGGTCCAGAGGCAAGAACTTCAAGTTTGCCCACGACGTCTCACATTTCCCTTGTTTTTCCTAGATGGAGGCTGCAGCACAGGGTGGTTTCCTTCTGGAGAAGCCCCTTCTCTGAACCCAGCTTCTCTGAACCCAGATTCAGAGAGAGAGAGAGAGATAAATACCCGCTGAGCTGCATCCCTGTAGTCTGTTCTGGTTTATGCAAATTTTAGGGCTCTGGCCTGCCATAGGACTACCTCTTCATATGACTGAAACCTCTGGCATCAGATTGACCTGAGTTCAAATCCCACCTCTGCCACTTCTTAGCTGTGTGTTCCTTCACAGAGACCTGCCAGGGAGCCTCTCCAGCTTCCATCTACGAAATGGAGGGAATAAAAGCTCATACCTCATTGGTTATGGTGAGAACAAGTGAGAAAACGAGCACAGAAGGCTTAGCCCCATGGTTGGCGAACTGCAGCTCTCGAGCCACATGCGGCTCTTTGGTCCCTTGAGTGTGGCTCTTCCACAAAATATCACGGCATAGGCGAGTCTATTTTGAAGAAATGGCATTAGAAGAAGTTTAAGTTTAAAAAATTTGGCTCTCAAAAGAAACTTCAATCGTTGTACTGTTGATATTTGGCTCTGTTGACTAATGAGTTTGCCGACCACTGGCTTAGCCCAGCCTTGGCTCGGAGGCCCTGTGGCCTTCGGCTGTGAGTGTCAGCCCTGCTATCACCATGGGAAGTCCCTGCTCAGGCTGATGCATCCCTGTCAGAGCACTGCCCTATGTCCTGAGGACAGTTGAGTCCAGGATGCTGCCGCTGTGTAGACAGGGGGAGGAAGGATATAGACCCAGATTTGTGCACATTCATAAGGCATCACTGAACGGTACCAGAAACCACCTGTCAGTAGGGTTTGCCTCTAGGGAGGGAGCCAGCTGGCTGAAGGACAAGGGAGCATGAAAGTGTTTTCTTTTCTCTAGCACATTTGCACATCGAATAACATGGGAACTATCTATTCAAAAGAGTAAATGGAGTTTTACAATTCAAGATGTCCTATCCACAAAAAGGGGTGAAACCATTAGAGTGGGGTGGAAGCGCTTGCCTGGGGTGAAGGGGGAATGTGAGAACTGCCAACAGACCAGAGGAAAATGCCCAAGCAAAAGGTACTGGGTACAGCTCTGGCATAAACGCCTGCACCTGGGCAGCTGCAATTAACTGGGAGCAAACAGTACAGTAAACCCCCCTCTGTAGTTGGTGCTAAGGCAGTGCAGTGACCTACTGGAGACTGGCAGGGGCCCGGGATGTCTGAAAGACAGCTGCAGGATTACTCCCACAGCCCCAGTGAGACACCCCTTGAATGCACCAGGACGCTCACTGCTGGGGCCAAGGGCTTGCTTGTGGAGGCAAGCACTTTCAAAAAAATTGCTTTTGACATATTGTCACTTGTTTGGGCTTTGGTCAACCCCCCACAGTATGTGCTTGGTGACCTTTGACATGAACTTGCTGACAAAGGTCATCCCAAATCAAAATGGCATTCCAGAAGATTCTTCCCAGCAGCTGGTGCTCGCTGACCTTGATGAAGTTTTCTCAAATGCCACAACCTGAAAAGGAGATGCTAAAATGGACCAAAATGACTGGGCAAAAGAACTGATCTTTTTAAGTGACCAAAGAATTCAAATCAGAAAATAGGAAGACAGAGAAACATGGGGATGTGCAAACTCAAAGAGAATCATTTAGTTTTGTAAAAACAAAAAAATGTTTTTGATTCTTTTGCCCTCATGGAAGAAATATTTTATACTAGAGGCCTGGATAAATTCATGCTCTGGGGCAGGGAGGTGGTCCCTCAACCCGGCCTGCACCCTCTCACAGTCTGGGACCCCTTGGGGGATGTCTGTCTGCTGGCTTAGGCCTACTCCCCAGCAGTGGGACATCCTCTCACAGTCTGGGACCCCTTGCTACTTACCACCTGCCTGTTTGCTGCTCCTTGCCACTTGGCTCGCTGTTCCTTAGCACTGCCCAGAAGCAGGAGAGGCTCCCACTACTGCCGCTGCACTCGCCAGTAGTGAGCCTGGCTTCTGGCTGAGTGGGTCTCCCCTGTGAGAGCGCACTGACCACCAGGGGGCAGCTCCTGCATTGATTATCTTCCCCTTGGTGGTCAATGTGCATCATAGCTACCAGTCATTCTGGTCGTTCCACTGTAACGGTCACTTAGACTTTTATTATATAGACTAGAGGTCTGGTGCACAAAATTTGTGCAAGGCTCACAGCTGGCTGCCTTGGCTGGCTCTTGAAGCCCCAGCTTTGTCTGGGGGGGTGGGGAGGGTGCAGAGGGGAGAGAGAAAGAAAGGTGTTTAAAGTGAGGACAGAGTATAATAACAGACAATAGTTTTATGTTAGTTTTTCATTGTCTCTGAAGTGGAAAGGAACTGAGTTAGAATTCTTACTGGTAAACACAGATGAAGTCTCAGAGAGAGTCATGTTGGAAAAACTCTATTCAGCATTTTAGTGTGCACAGCAACCTTTTTTGAGCTGTAAAAATTATTCTCACCTTGCTGGTTTGACTCAGTGGATAGAGTCCAAGCACGGAAAGGCCCCAGGTTTGATTTCTGGTCAAGGGCATGTACCTCAGTTGCAGGCTCCATCCCCAGTGGGCGGGGGGAAGGGGGGAACAGGAGGCAACCAATCAGTGTGTCTCTCTCATGTTGATGTTTCTCTCTTTCTCCCTCTCCCTCATCCCACTATATCTAAAAGCAATGGAAACAATATCCTTGGCTGAGGATTTAAAAAAAATTATTCTCCATTTTTCACTCTCACATTCCAGATGTTATCTTGAGGCCAGAGATTTACTTAAAGAATGACTTCCGATCCATTCACATATATATAATGAAAAAAAAATATATTAGGAATGGAAAACAAAATTCTCATTGAAAATAGGAACATCAAAGGCGTGGATTACTCTTTGGGGGAGGCGGGGGAACTGGTGGTTGAGAGTGGGCCTTAAACAGACCTTGTATAAATTGTGGCTCTTTCACATGTGAGCTGTGCCACCCTGGGCAGGTGACTTCACCTTTCTGAGCCTGTTTTCTTCATCTGTGAATGAGGCATAAAGCTAGTAACTGTGTCCCGGGTTGTTTGAGGATGAAGTGAAATCATGTTAGCTACGACGTTGCTGCACCAGGTGTTGTTTTTAGGCATTTACCTTTTTGTCCCCTATTCTCTCTAGCCCTCCCTCCTCTGTGCTTCCTTATCCCAGAGGAGTGAGGAAAGGAAGGGCAAAGAAAGGGCCTCCAATGCTTTCTGGCTTAATTTCTCCAAAGGCAAAGGAGGATGTAGAGCAAGTATATCAAACTCAAAGGCTAACATGGGCCAAATGAATGGGGCCCGTGGCTCACCAGCCGAGAGTTTGACGTGTTTCATGTAGAGATCAGAGGAAAGGAAGGGAGGGGAGCTTGTGAGCAGACACTTGCTGTCTCTGAGCAGCAGAGAGGACAATGCTCCCTGCCCCTAAGCCCACGCAGAGGAGAGACAGGACTGCTCTGGGTGCTGCCGGAACCCAAACAGGCCTGGCCCCGAGGCATGGGGCACACTGGTCCACAGAGCCATCAGCATCCTTGCAAACTCCTCATTCCCAGCTCTCACCAAAGCAGGAGAAAACCAGAGCTCAAGGGGCAGGAGGACAGAAATGCCCAGGTTGCCATGGCAACTGGCATGCAGGAATCACTGAGAACTGTATCCCTTCTCCTCCTTCATGCCCTCAAGCCAGGCAAGTTCCTACTCACTCCAGGAGTTGGTACTCAGAGTAAAGAGTGAAGATTCATTAAAGAAGCCTGAAACAGGGATCTCCCTCAGATGCCACTGTGCACTGAAGTCCTCCTGCCTCCTCCAGCATCCTTCCTGCACGCACCTCCCTGGCTGCTGTGCACCCACTGTGGGCAGGTGTGGGTCACTGGCTCAGGGACATCCTCTGCCCGGGGAGGCTCCAGGCTCCCAGGTCTCACTGCGCTTCCCCATTATGTGGGAACCTTTGAAACACACAGATATTACCTCCCCATTCCACCACCCCCCAGACATTCTAATTGCATTGATGGATGGTGGGGTCGTGGTGGGGTCTGGGCACTGGTTCAGCTCCCAGGAGACAGAACTGTGGGACAGAATGTGAGGGAGGCTTGGCCCAGCCTGGGGGTGTCAGAAAGGCATTTTCATGGAGGGTCCCAGCTCAGCAATAAAAGATGAGTAAAAATTAACCAGAGAACCTGGTGGGGACTGAAGGCTGGCATTCCTAGGGGAGAGGATAAAGGAATGAAGCAACTGGAATACAAAGAGCACTTGAGGGGATACTACCCATTCTCAGGCCAGGGGAGGGGGTGCTAAGGGTGTAACAGGGTCTGCAGAGGAGGATACCAGGCTGGTGGCATTTGCCCCTTCATGGAGACACAACCCATCTAGCAGGGAGAGAAGTCACATCCAACTCTGGACCTGAAATAATCACACTGGCTTTGGGGCAGAGACCTCCAACATGTATGTAGCTGGGGGCAGCTCACAGCGGTGGGCAGGGGCTTGCAGAGGCCCAGGGACCAAGCTGAGCCTGACTCCTGCAGAAAGAACTTGGGCATACACCTGCTGAGAGGGCCCCAAACCACCCGTGTGGAGGGTTATTTGGCTCCCTGGGCCTTTTTAATTACAAAAGCCAGCTCCATTCCCACAGCTGTTTCTGCTTTGAAACCCAGCAAGGGCATGGGAAAGGGGCCAGTTCCCCATCCCTCCCAATGGAGGGGGAGGGAGGGCAGGTGTCAAGGAAGCCAGGCCTTCCGTTGAACTGTGTGTCCCCAGGAGACAGCTTGGCGTTCTCTCGGGCACGGGGACTGGTTCTCATTTCCAGGGCCAGGGCCTCATTCCCCCTTCATGAGAGCATCACACGCCTGGAAGGTCACTGGATCAAAGAGCTCACTGAGTCCTCGGGTTCTGTCCCATGCAAAGTCTGGGTCTGTACAGCCACTCATGGAGTGGAGAGCAGGCAGCCCGAATCCCCTCTGTCCCTGCCTGGAGGATGGGGTTCACATATTTGAGGAGAGGGCCGGCAACAGCCAGCAGCACCCCTATCAGCTCAGTTCTCTCTCACACCGACGCTGGGGTCACAAACAGGTTCGGAATCAGGAGCTGATGTGAGAGGCGTCTGCAGTTCGCCAAGGCCACAGTTGATGAGACCCCGGATTCAAAGCTGGGCGGTTGATTACTCAGCCCACACTCCTTGTCTGGGTCAACCTTGCTCTCCTGCCTGAGCCCACGATGGCTGAGCAAGACTACAGACAGGAGGCTCCTGGTCGCCATGAACATACCACGACTTGCATTTTCTCTTCACCTTAAGTAAGGATTCCGCTGGTGTACCTTCTCCCTCCCCCGCTGCCCCCACCCCTGCCTCTGAGCTGATGTTAACGGCTTCTGACAGTTATTTGTATGATTTGAGTTAGTAGCATCAGAGATCTTTCTCCCGTTTTGACAGCTCTTGCCAGAAGGCCAGCACTTAATATTCAACAGTCTGAGTAGCAGGCCCCGCCCAAGACCCCTTCTGCTGCTCTCACCCTGACATCACCTTGAGATCTGAGGGGAAAGCAGAAAGCTCTCTGTCTGCTGGGACTCTCAGAGAGAACACCAATCACTGAACTGATGTGAAGGTAAGAATCCTGTCATTCTACACCCAAAATTAGAGACTTTGGTATCTGAGTTTTAAAGACGAATTTAAGTTCTGACTGGGCTCCCAGCCCTCTGAACTCAGTGATAGCTCTGGCCTCTGGCTGAGGAGGAGGCTAGATCTCAAAATTCATCAGCTGTCTCCTTTGAAATCCTACCTGAACACGAGCATTCCCCGAGGACAGTAGCTCTCACTGCACACTGTGAGGTGATTCTGAGTAGTTTTCATTTGCAGTGTTGGTACTCCGGGTCAGCATCTGAAACAGAGTCCTTTAAAAGGAGGTACAGGGGGACCTAGGCCTTTCTGGAGGAGGATTTGGGGTGCAGGGGATCAGGAAAACCAGGGGATTTGATACTAATAAATAATGTTGTCATTTCTCATTTCTCCCCCAAACCTTTCTATTCTTAAGAGAACAGAAGCTCATTCTGCAGGCAGTTAGCAAATTCCCAGAAGCCAAAGAGCCAGAGGAGAGCCTTCCTGCTCAGGGCGGGGAGAATTCTCTTTGGTCTTCAGGTGTGGTGTGTGCTTAGCCACCTGGGATCTGCGACTGGGCCTGTCCTGTTCTTTGGTAATCGCACGTTCGCACCCTTGGGAGGTGGGCTGAGGAGGGAGGTGGGCGACCCTGTTTGGTGGGGAATTTGCATGTGGTCCTGCAATCTCTTGGAATTTCTATGAGTTGGGTCACAATATAGACTGGCTGTAAGTTGACAAAATTTAGGGATTTCCCATTTTGTGCTCACAGCCTCCTCCCCTCCCTGATCACTGAATACCTTAAAAACTTTGCTCACTAATGCAAAAGATTTGGGATGTGTGAGTGTGTTTAAAGAAGGGAAAATGTCTGAGAAGTCTGATCATGGTCATAGGGAGAATAGTAAAGGCAGAAGCTGAGCTGATAACACCTAATCAGGGTGAATATGAACAATGTTTTACACTCCTCCCAGGTGCCAAGAACTAAAAAGTCTAAAGACACAACCTTTAGCTGCAAAACACATGCCTGCTCTCTAGGAGTCAGTATTAGACAAATAAATATGTAATGTCAGAGAGTGGAGCTTGCTTATTGATAAAAATATAAGAGGCAAAGATTGGGATGTGGGTGGCTGAAGGAAGGAGCCCTGGGAGGGAACAGGAGCCGCGTAAGTGCAAAGGCCCTGGGGTGCGAGTGTGCCTGCTGGTTGGAGGAACAGCAAGAGGCCAGTGTGTCTGGGGGAGGTAAGAAGGGGGAACCTGTGAGAGATGCAGGGGGAGAGCAGACCTTTCCTCCTGCAAACCAGCCACTCCACTGAGCGAGCACACCAGAGCTCCTACACCTACTGTTAACACTCATAATTCAGGAGAAGAGACTCTTAGAGCAGCCCACAAAGCTCACACAGGACCTTGAAGGTATCCCATTACCATTTCCTTAATAAGGGACAGTCAAGCCTTCAAGTATCTTTCCCTGTCTGCCCACAGCCACGGCTGTCAGCTCTGAGAGCCCCTTTGTAACATAGCTACAGGAAGCTTGGCGGCATTTGCCCACTCAGCAAGCCCCAGCTGCGAAGCTGAAGTGTGCAGGAGGGGTGAGCGCAAGGTAAGAGTCCTTGCACTTACTGCCCACACTTACCGAGGCTCTGGGGTCAAGGTGGATGCAGCTGGGAGCAAAGGGAGGAGTGTGCTCAAAAGGTACTAGAGGGCACGCTCTCTCCCAGAAATCTTGACACCAGTTCCCTGCTGGAGAAAAACCTGGGGCCTTCCTCACGTCACAGAAGCACCATATTTGCATCCACCTGGCTTCCAGGGCCCAAAAGAGTGGAAGAGAAGAGCGAGGTCTCAGTGGCCCTCAGGGACAGCAAGGCCAGGTGTGGCTGAAGCTGGAAGGAGACTCATGACCATGTGTCAGTGTGGGCAGTGACAAGAGCCATGCCACAGACCATATGATCCCAGACCACCTCTCATCTCACAGGCAGAAAGCCAAGGCTCGGGTGGAGAAGGTCTTGCCCACTGTGGGGCAGGGGAAGCCAGAGCCTCACGAGAACACCTGGCCTCCAGGTCAAGTCAGAATCACCTCCCCCATTCTCTGTCAAGATGCTCTGGCCTTTGGCTGCTCACCTGCTCAACCCTTAGAGCTGCCCCTGCCCTTCAGCCCTTCCCCCAATACAGGAGAGGAAGGAATAGGTTAAAAGGAGGGAGTGGGCACCGGTATTCCCATCTTATAAAAGTGGGCTGGTCAGGGCCCGACCAACACGTGGGAGAACAAAAACTTGATGATCTGCCCAGACTTACTAAGGCTGTAGGGGAGCGGGGGTACGTGGAGCTTGGGGCAGTGACATAACCATGGGCAGGTGGGGCCAGCTTGTAGTGGTTGTAGATGTGACCCAAATGCTCAACCTCCTCCAGCCACTGCTGGCCGGTCATGGCACAGCACTCAGTCCCTGCAGGGGGAGGGGACTTTGCTTTTTGTCATACATCCCCCTGCACTACATATGGTGTTTTTAGACTTAAATTTATGAGCATGAATTCCTTGGATGAGATATTGAAAATTGAATCTAAAGAGCCCCTTAACATGTGGAGACAAGCAACCGTGGGACTCCAGGAGTCGAGTGTCATCTGTCACCCCATAAATCTCTATCAGTTCTGCTGGAGTGCAGGCTGTGGCTCAGCAGGTCCAGAGCCCACGTTTCTGCATGTCTAACAAGTGACAGGTAGTAAGGCTCCCATCTGGGACCACACCTTGAGAAGGGAGGCTCTGGGGTCAAGGGGAAGCCCAGGAAGTATAGTCATCTTGAGCTTGGACCTGGGACTCAGGCATCTGGGATGGGAACTCCAGCCTCACTTAGGAGCTCTGTGGCCTTGAGCACATGGCCAGCCTCTCTGTGCACTCATCTGCCATGGTGGTGCGCTTCCTGCTCTATTTTGGCGAGGATTTAAGGAGGCACAGAGTGAGTATGCCAGCAAAATAGCCATATTCTTACTGCTATCCTTTTGTAATTAAAGTAGCATGGCTTTGCTCTGGCTGGTTTGGCTCAGCGGACAGAGTGTTGGCCTGCGGACTGAAGAGTCCTGGGTTTGATTCCCGTTAAGGGCATATGCAGGCTCCATCCCAGTGTGGGGTGTGCAGGAGGTTGCTGATCAATGATTCTTTCTCATCATTGATGTTTCTATCTCCTTTTCCCTTCCTCTCTGAAATCAATAAAAATATATTTACCAAAAAAAGAAAAAGAAAGTGACATGGCTTTGAGAATGCTGAGTTCTGTGGAAACAGCTTTGGCTGTGGGGTCAGGAGGTCATGGGTTCGAATCCCAGGTAAAACAGAACAGGACTGCACAGCATTTCTGGAGAGTCATGGCCCGCCACAGTCAGTCACCAGGGTGGTTGCATAAACATGACTGGTGTCCACAGGACTTGCTGGGATGCGAGGCCCTCTCCTCTGCCGCTGGGCACACAGGTCCCCAGGGTTAGGTTGGCGATGTCGGCCCCTGGCCTGGAGGCATGTTTGTTTAGTTACTGTCCCAGGTTGTTTCCCTTCAAAGGCCACTCATCATGACCAGCGGTATCCTTACCTACATAGTGTCCGCACACAAAATGGAGGCTGCTCCCCTCCTGGGGGCGACGTGGACTGAGTGGGCCCTGGCTCCTGCCCTGAATAGTCTAGTTGGTTCTCCCGAGTGAGTCACTGATTGGGGAGCGGGACCTGCAGAGCAGTGTCAGCCTCTGCCACAGTGGCCCTTGCTGCCTCCCAGGGCCCTCCCTGCTCACTCGTCCTTCCTTCCTTCATCCACAAACCGAAGGTCCTAGCACCAGACTGTTGGCCTCCAAGGATGGGGCTGTGCACATACATCCTTCATCTAGTCCACACCCCTCCTGGAATTGAGACCTCGCCTAGGGACCTCTGAATACAGGGCCTCTCCTCATGGGGCCAACCTGAGCCTCGGGGGACAAGGAACTGGAAACCACCCAGCCCAGAGCAAGGGCCTGGCAGGTCTCTGTGAGGCTCCCACAGGCAGAAGGCAGCTTTCCTGCCAGCAAACCTCAACTCCAATGCTGGCAAAGCTGACGTTTGGTTCTCAAAGGTTCTGAGCACCCTTCTTGCTCCAGCCGGATCCTGGGCCTGACAAGCGGTAGGGGTCTCCTTGAACCCAATTCTACCCCACAGGAAGGAAGGGAAGGTGACAGGAAGGACTCCCAGGTGGGGAGACACTTGCTTGGTGGCAGCACTGGCCGATCTCAACACAAGTGAGGTGTTCTGTGCTTGTCTTTGTTTTTCTTTTCTGATGGAAATCCTGCCGCTTATTTAATTCCAGAAGCGGAAAACATACACGTGTGTGATGTGTTCCACAGCTAGTGGAGACCTCTGGGACACTTTTTTTGGAAACAATTCTTTTGTGTTTCTAGTTTGTCCCAGCCTCCTACTCTTCGGGTTGGTAGGGCCTACCTCTAGAGCTGGTGGGGAGTAAACTCTCACATACATGCTCAGGAATCAAGGGAACAGGCTGTGAAGGAGCCCAAAGGTCCCTCTCCCTTCCTGAACCACCCACTCATGGCCTTCCCACCCCTGCTCTGAGGGCCAAACTCTGGGGGCAGGATTAAGGCAGCAGGCACTCGCCCACCCTCTCCTGCCAGGTGCTCCCCAGGGGCCGGCCTGGCAGCTGCTCTGGAAGAGAAGCTGCTTGAAGAAATTGGAGTGAAAGGGCAGCCCCGGGCATCCGTCCTGGCTTTGGCTCTTGTCCCCAGGAGGCCGCCAGGGTCACAAGTGCTGTTACCACACCTTTCCAGTGGCTTGGGGGTGTCTTCTCATTCTGATGATCCCTCACCCCACCAAGGGGTTGGGGCCACTGTCCACCTGAGCACTGACTTATCGTTTGTACATGCACAGTTCACCCAGAACAACATAGGCTTGAACTGCATGCATCCACTTACATGTGGATTTTTTTAAATAAATAAAGTAAATGTATTTTTTCTTGCTTATAATTTTCTTTACAACTCTCTCTAGCTTACTTAATTGTAAGAATACAGTCAGTAATTCATATAAAAATTTATTAATAGAACTGTTTATGTTATTGGTAAAACCTCCAGTCAAAATTACAGGCTGTCATTAAGTTTAGGGGGAGGGAAAAGTTCTACCTGTTTTTGACTGTGTGGAGGTGGGGTCTGGGCCCCTAGCTTCTGCTTTGTTCAAGGATCAGCTGCACGCAGTATCTATCACGTCCCAGAAGGAACTTTCCCTCTGGCTGTCCTTGACCCCACCCACCCCCATCCATTCCTTCAGCAAATCCCACCTGCTCTGTCTTCAAAACAGACCCTGGAGGTCAGGCCCGGGCACTCTCTCACTTTGTCTTCACATGCCCCACACTCACACCACTGCCTCCAGCGCAGACCTGCGCCTGTCTTGGGCCTCTGCACTGCTTCCTCTGGCTCCAATGTCCTGCCCCTGGTCTCCATGTCATTCCTTCCTCGCCTCCTGCAGGTCTTTCCTTGAGATCACCTTTCCAGGGAGGCTTTCCTTGAAGATCCAATTTAAGAACAGAACCCCTCTGCCCCTGCATCTCCCTGCCCTTCTGCCTACAGTAAACTGGGTCACCCCACTAGCACACAGCTTTGCAAGGGCAAGGGGTTTGGTTTGCTCTTCCCCCTGCTGTGTCCTGGGCACCTAGAACAGTTCGCACATCTGGTATTGGCCAATGGCATCTGCCTCTGTTGGCGCCGGGCCCACCCTTGCCTGAGCCTCCTCACTGGGCCTCGAGGTTCTGACATGGGTTCTCTCCATTTCTTTACAGGCACAAGGAGGCTTTAATGCATTGGATAGAAATGAGTGCTCATTGCCCTCAAAGAATTGGCAGTCTATTTGAGCAGAAGTGACACAGATTAAAACTTGGGACCGGCCAGCCAGAGCTGTGGCCCAATCTACCCACTGCCTGTTTCTGTGTGGCCCATAAGCCGATAATTATTTTTACATTTTTTTAATGTCAAAAATAAATAAATAAATAAATAGGCACCAGTCTTCCAGGGAGAGCAGTTGCTCATTTCTGCCTCTGAGTTAGTCACAAAGCCTAGACTAGTTGGTATCTGCATCGGGCCCTATTCAGGAAAACTGCAGAGCCCGAGGCTAAGGGACAAGAAGGGAGCATAAGGAAGCCAAGAGACAGCAGGTGTGGCTAGCCACCCACAATGAGGTCTCCTTGTGCCTTTTGTGAAGGGATGGGGCCTGCAATGGGCCCCTGTTCCTCCCTGATCATTTAGAACCGAAGGAATCAGATATGGGTTCCTGGCTCTGTGAGTCAGGAAGAGCAGGTAAGGAACACTGACTACTCCAAGTGGGCAGCCAACACTCTCCCAAACTCCTGCTGGACATGACTGCAGCTGCCAGCTCTGGCTTTGCATGAGGTCAGATGGGGTGTGTGAATGATCCGTATTCCCAGGCCCATGCAGCCCTGAGGCTCTGACTAATCTGAATTTCAGTTCAGTTGACCAGATGTCTGAAGGCTGCTAGGGACAAAGGCCTCAGACTAGCTCGAGATCCTCAAGAAACTGTGCCCAGATTCTAGCCCTGAAGACAGCTCTGATAGGGACACATTTGGGTCCCAAACAGACCTGGCCTCAAATCCTACCTCCGCTCTCCCTTGCTGAGTGAGTCCCTTAAACTTTCTGTGCCTCTGCTTTATCAATTAGGAGATGTGCTGCTCCGTAAACGTCTCCCTAGTATAGGAATCAAACAGAACCTGTACCTAAGGTTCTAGCACATACAGGGAATCCAGATGGGGGATGGGTGTTCAAAGACTTGATTATCTCTAGAACATTCTAATGTTGTTGTTTTTTTAAAAAAAGATCAGTTGCAATATATATATATATAAAGAGTCAGAGTTGTAACAGTCAAAATAACCGAATGCCAGGCTGTGTGCACAGCAGGCGAGCGGCTGAACTGCTGACCTCTCGGAGAGACAGAAAGGAGGGGCTGATCAGCAGCAGCAGCAGCTGCGGGCGATACCTGGAGAGAGAAGGAGGGTGATCAGACCCTGCTTCTCTCTCTGGGCATTGCCAGCAGCCAAGCCTCTCTCTCTTTCTCTCTCTCCCAGAGAACAGCTGTTCAGCCTTGCCTCAATGATCAGGCCCAGAGATAGGCCCAGAGATGCTGACTGGCATAGAAATCAACCGATCAGAACCAAATCTGGGTGAACTGCAAAGGCAGAACCTGCGGTAGGGGCCGAGGAGAAGTAAGGGCAACAGCTGTTTGGTGTAAAGTGTAAGAAAGTGACTCAGTTTTTTAATGAAGAGTTTGGTAGTATAGTGCATATGTCTGGCTATCAGTCCAGATATAGGGATTATGTGTTTTTTGTCTGCCAAGAGCATCTCCTCCTGCTGAAAAAGGATCCCTCCCCATTTAAGCAATCATATCCTATATAATCTATCTATACTAATAAAAGGGTAATATGCTAATTAGACTGGGTCGACTGGCCATCTTCCAGATGTCAGACTTCCTTGTGGTCAAAGCCATGGTGGTGGGGGCCAAGGCAAAGGCAATTAGGAGCAATCAGGATGTCAGGGGAGGGCAATTGTGGACATCCCCTGAGGAGTCCCAGATTGGAGAGAGTACAGGCAAGGCTGAGGAATCCCGCCCTCCATGCACAAATTTTGTGCACCAGGCCTCTAGTTATAGTAATAATTATAAAAAGATAATCTCATGCACTTCCTTTACCCCAGAAAACATTAGACTGGAAATGAAGAGGCCTTCCCTTCAACCCGGGCCCAGCTCTGAAACCCCAGGGCAGGTGGAGGCAGGGCCTCTGATTACCCCAACACTGGCTCCAGTGGGACAGCAGCAGCCTATTATTAGACATGATTTATCATTAACACTAACTCTGCTGTTTAATTTCCTTCCTATCTCACAACATCGTTGAAGCATTCGGCAATAATCCTCTATGAACTCGCTCATAAACACCCCTTTCTCAGCCATACTTACAGCATTTGGGCAGTAAACATGGCTGCTGGGACCCTGCATCTCTCTGACATGCCTGAATGTGCAGCCAGCCCTTCAGTTCTGTCCTGGCTGTGATTGCTCTGTCTGCATGTCTGCCCGTCTTGTCGGCCACTGGAAGAAAGGGGTCTCTGCAAACTGTGTCAAGGGCCAGACTTCAAACCAGCAGGACCCCACATGGCGTCCTTCCATACTCCGGGATGTATAGCTTTCAGGGTAATTGGTGGAAATCGCTTTCTTTTTATGGGGGTGCCTCTCAGTGCCTTGAACTCATTTAATAATGATTACATCAAACATAATTCGGCCCTTGGAGCTGTCAGAACCAACCACTAATAAACAAGCACACATCTTTCTCTCCCCATGCCCTCCCTCCTTGCGGCCTCCTTTGATGTGAGTCAATAACCAATTATTTAATGGAAAAGATCAGGGCTTGGCTCTGGGCTCTGGGACACGCCAGGCCTGGAGAAAGGCACTGGTGTCTGACACATGGAAGTGACATCTCCACAGACGGGAGACTTTGATGGGCAGTGGTGCCCCACTGGTGGGTTAAGAACCTGACAGGTGGCTGGTTATCCAGGAGAAGTAGGCAGAGCGTGGGGGCAGGAGAGGCAAAGAAATATTAATAGATGGTGTTGAAACTCACTCGGAGGGCATTTGGCTTTCAAACAATCTGATCCTTTTGTCTGTGCCCATGACACTATGGGGGAGAGATTTCTCAACTAGAGGAACCCGGGGCCTCCCCTGTGAACTGGACCCAAAGCCAGAGGGAGGGTATGGCACATTAGGTCCCATGAACTGAGCTAAATGGGGGTCTATGACATGAGCCAAGACAGCTGGACCCTTAGCAGGGACACCATAAAGGCTACTTTTGGGAAGGGGTCCCCACCAAGTCTAGACTGGAATTCTAGACTGTTGGAGCCCGAGTTCACATGCTAAAGGGACAAAGCGTCACTTGGGGCAGAGGGTGTCTGTCCTGCTGAGGGACCCCTGCCTTGGAGCCTCACTTCCTTAAGGACTGCAGTTGAAGTCAAAGCACTCATTTTCTCTGGGGATTCTGAGACTGGAACAACCCTCATTGCTTTGGGGTCAGATGGCCAAGTACAAGTCACCTGGGGTTTAGGAGACAGCCACAGGCAGTGCTGCGGGGGAGGGGAAAGGGGAGGACAGGGGCAGAGGAGGAGACTGTAGGAGCCTGTAACATGGTGCCCAGGGCTGGGAAGCAGGCACTCACTCAGGCACCAGTAGCTGAAGCCACGGGGTAGGGAAGTAGGTCAGAGCCAAGGGCTGGAGGAATCTCTCTCAAACTTGTTTTAGAAAGAGGGAAACTGAGGCCCACAGGGGGAGCCTCAAAGACAAGTCATCATAAAATTATAGAAGAACTAGCACAGGCCAAGGTGTCTGAGCACTGTTTGCATGCCAGCTCACTTATTCTGCACAACGATAATAGTAGTCTTATTACCCCCACTGCGCAGGTGAGAAAACTGAAGCCAGGAAAGTTAGAGCATCTTGTCCAGAGCCAACAGGCGTTCCAACCTCCATCTTACTTGAAGAACCACCAGGGAGCAACTCTCCTTTTCCTTCTGGCAGTTAAATTCTGAGAAATATCCATTTGTCTTGGTTCCATTCTGCAATTTTAACCTATTTTATTTAGCAGTCACTCTCTCCTCAACCAAAATCAGATGCAGAAACCCAATTTGGAAAATGGGTCAAGATAGAGCAGATCTGATTTTTTTTGACAATCAAAAGGAAGATAAAATGTTTTTTAGCCTATCAGATTGGCCAGTGCAGTCAAGGCTGGTGATGCCGGAACCGTTGAGGGTGTGGGAAAATTAGAACTCTTGCAAGAGATGGCGTGCTGAGGGTGTGTGTTGCTGCAATATTTTTGGAAGACAATTGGGCAATGTGTGTGAACCATCCACCACCACATTCCCTCTGACCTGGCAATTCCACTTCTAGGAATTTGCCCGATGTATCCACTGGCAAGAGAATGCCAAGGTGTGCACAGGGCTGCTCAACACAGCATTCTCCATAGGTGTCAGACAGAGTTAGACCTGGACAGGCTGAGAGCAAAAGGTAAGCTTTCGTTAGGAAAGTGCGCCGGTCTTCCGTGGGTAGCTGGAGTCATTTCCCATGCACATGCCTGTGCAACCTGTTCCCATCACCTCTACAGGCTCCTGTGCCCCTGGGCAGTCAATCACGGGGCTGTTTTCCTGGCTGCAGGGACTGCAGGGGCACCTGCTCTGGGACCACATGGAAAGGAGTCACAAGGGGCCATACCCAGTGCTCTCACACCTGTCTCTTACTGTTGCCACTGTCCTTGCCGTGGAACTGGGTATATGTGCACCATACATTGTTCCTTTTCATTCCCACAGGATTCCATGGCTAAACAAATCTGTAAGCGAGCACATGCGATATTTCTGTGGTTTCTTCTTTTTGACTCCTGTCAATAAAGCCGCCCTGAACATTTTTGGACAAATCATTTTGTGGACCAATTGCTGGGTCAGTGGGTAGGTATACAAATAACTTTCATGAAAATGACCAGTTTTCCAAAGTTCAACCAGTTTAGGTTCTCATCACAGCAATGTGTGAGCTCCTGCCTCTCCTGTCCCTGCCCTTGGCATTGTCAGCCCCTGTGTCTATGTCAGTCGTTCTGACCAGTGTGTTGTGGTAACTCATTGTGATTCACAGAGTATTTTTAGTGGTAAACACCAATATGCAAAACAATGGCTATATTGTTGAAGCAGGATAGGAAGAAGTTATGGAACGCTCCAGAGGGGAAGTGAGGAAGTAAGGCCCACAAGCCCCTAAGTCCTCCCACTAGAGCCCCCATCTCCATGTGTGATGGGAGGGAGACCCTTTATAACAGGAAATTACTGTGGTTGTTGCACAAGTCAACAACCAGGACTGGCTGAAACCAGACAAACCCGAGACAGAGGAAAATTGACCCAAAAAGGACCCCGATGCTCATTATACCATCAGCATAATGAAAACTGCCACCACAGGTGGCAGGGGGCAGAAGGGCTGCAGGCTGTAACACTTCCCCAAGGGCCTTATTAGGAACAGGACCTCTCCCAACCAGAAGGCAGCGCGAGAATTTGGCACCACAAAGTCTGGGAACAACCCACCCTTGGAGATTCACAAAATCCCACCAACTAACTGACGGTGTGCACAACTCACTTGTGAGTCCAGCCAAGTCCACTGGGCATGTACTCTCTCTTCTTTCAAGGCAGAGCCTGAGGCTTGCAACCAGGGGAGCAGCAGCAGTGGCAGCTCGTCACAGCTTCTCTCCCCCATGCTGGCTCCAGGCACAGTCCTGGCCTTTATCTTCCTGAATAAAACTTGCTTTTGCTCTCACTCAGGCTCAATCTTGAATTCCTTCTTGTGCAGAGTCAAGAACATGGCATCCCCAGAGCACAGGAAAAAAACCCAGCGGTTCTGCCTCCAGTGGCATTATGATCCTCTGAGGAGCATTATATATTAAATATATTTCACCTGTAACTGTGTATCTATAAAGAGACTCACAAAGAGAAAAATTTCTGAAATAATATATAAAAATATTACTGTTTGTGAAGGGTAACTGGAAGTGGGTAAGTGGGAAGCCCCCTGTGTGTTTCTGTGATGCTGAATCACCTCAGCATCAGCCACACTCTGGCAGAATCGGAGTCATTCTATGTATAATCCAGGGCATAGGATGCTCACAGAATCACTGGCCCCATAGCATGTAGATGTGGCCTCCCATGGGGCCACACCCCTGGGACTGCCAGTGGAACCCCAAGGTCAAGAGCACAGGATGGTGCCTGCTTCACCACACTAGGAGAGCCAGAACTGGGCACGGGAGTGCGGCTGCAGAGAATCTCCTCTAACATCAGAAGGTGCAGGGCAATGAGTTCAAAGTAGCTGAGTTTGAAAACCTCAGTTCCATGATAAGCTGTTGCTAAAGAACCAAGCCTTCCAGCACATTAGAATTCAGTGCCATCCGTCAGCATTCACCCTACTCTCTGCTTGCTGCCCGAGCCACGGTGGAAACACTGGCTTGGCTTATCTCTGTACCAAGAATCATGCGAGGCAGAGAGTGAGTGAGGAAGCCTGCACAGGCACCTGCAGTTTAAACACAACATCCTCTGCAGCCAGTCTGTGGGTGGGAGTGCTGTGTTTGGAGGAGGGCAGGCTCTGTGGGCAGGAGATGTCCAAGGAGGAGCTCCTGGATGTATGTGCTGTGTGCATGATGTGCACCATGCGTGGTGTGTGCATGGGGTTGGCTTATGGCTCCACTGATCGAATGTGTGGCCTCTGGCATGTTGACTACGTCTCCAGACCTCAGCCACCTCTGAGGTTGATCCAGGAACTCACGCCACAGAGCCATTTAAAGAATAATGCATGTAAAGCCCTTGGAAAAGTGCTTGATACACAGTAAAAATTCAGTAAATGGGCCACTGTCGTGTACAAGTACTCGTGTCACTCACAGAACGCACCCATCACCGCCAGCCACTGACCTTACTGAGCTGTAATTGGAACTCACACAGGAATAAGAGTCAATGAAATATCAACCTGTTCACTCAGATTGTATTCATAGTTTAAGAGCTCAAAAGAATAACTTGACTTAGCTCTAGTTTAAGCAAATTCCTGAGTGTTTTTAAAGACACTCAGACAATAAAGTGTTCCTTCATAGTTGTTCTTTGCAACCCCCAAAGAATTTGAAGCATGATTACTTATTGACATTTGCGTTACTAAAACAAGAAAATTAAAGAAGTAGACCTCCATGTCATTGAGCAGTGCGCCCAGGCTCTTACCAGAAAATGTTTAGGCTTCTCTGCTTTGGCTTCTCAAGACCCCAGAGTGAGAATCTGCTGCCACCACTCGTCCAGGGCTCTGTGCTGGGCAGCAGAGAGGGACACGGGGAGACGTTTCTATGCTTGCCCTTGGGAGTTCCCATGGAGCCGGCCACATGTCCCTTACAAAGGCATTGTGGACCTGAGACTCCTAAAGGGCCAGCCGCAAGGGCACTAACATGAAACCCAGCAGCACAGGTTGGGTAAGCCTGTCACCCCATTCTGGGATGAGTGGCTGCACAAGGCGAAGAACCAGGCCCAAGTTCCCATTGTCTGGCTGCAGAGCTTGACTCAAATCACTAACTGTGATGGCCTTGAGCAAGTTTCATGACATCCTGAGCCTCAGTTTTACTCATCTATAAAATGGAGACAGTGGCAGTGATCCCACCTCACAGGGTTATAAGATCATGGGGGTGATTAAAAGGCACACTTTTTAAAAGACAAAATCATGACTCACAAATTCAAACTAGAGATGTGTCAAGAATTTTATTTAACTTCTTAATTAACAAGAGAACCACTAATGTGTTAGAAATGGTTCAAGAAATGACTCAAACACACCCATAAATACTGTGCTATGTGGGCAATGCTGAAATGAATTTATAAATAGATGCAAAACTGGCCAGTAGTTACAGGGCAGTAATACACTGTGTCCTAAGGCACAAACCACATTTGCATTTCTATGAGCAAAACCATTTGCATTATGATGGAAAGGAGGACAGGTGCAGGCCTTCTGGGATGAAGAAGACTCAGTAACCTCTCTGTGCACTCACAGCTTCTTCTGCAATGTGTGCATTCATTCTTACATTATAAGATCCTTTCCTACTCCTCCTGTATTTTAGGGATGGATAGGAGGCAGGGAGGGAAGGAGAAAACCACAAACCAAACCCAGAACAGTGTTTGGCTGAGTATGATGCCATCTGAGGTTCAGCGCACGTGGGCTTTGCTCTGGGAAACGCTTCTGCTCCAGGTCTGTGTAACTACCAGGCTTTTGTCATGAACTTGAGAGACTCCAAGCCTAGACTAAGGCTTAGGACTGTGGTTGGCACAACTGCACACAAACTCTTCCCTCAGTCTGGCCGGTGGACGATGAGCCACAGACTAAGTTCTCCAGGAGAGGTAGATGAGAGGCAGGGTGTGTAAGAGAGTCCCATACCCCGGCACACGGCACCGTGCCTGGTAGCTGCACCTTCTTTCTTTATTAAATACACAGGGAGAGCTGGGGACATGCTGCATACTGTTCCTGGCACAGACCAGAATATAGTCGACATGACCCTGGCCCTTGAGTGTTCACACTCCGGTGAAAGAGATACATGCTCAAACCAACATCAGAATACACATACCCATGTATGGGTTTGTATTGTTTTGTGTAATCTCACAGGAAAGAGATGGGTGTCCCAAGAGCTCTTACAGCTTAGGATCTTTAAAAGGCTTCATCCAGCTGATGTTGGGTCACAGCTCATCCTCTATCCGGAGAAGTTGGTGAGCAAGGTGGCAGACGGTTGGCATTCAGGGAGGGCAGCCAACTCCCTGTGGCCTCCCTCGGGGAGTTGTCGTGGGCATAGTGAAAGTTGCAGCAGGTCCGTGTGCTTCTCAGTAGCTACGAGAAGCCATAGCCTCAGGCCCAGCACCTGACCTCCTTTGCCTCAGTTTCCCCACTTGGAAAAGGCAAAAGGAGGGACTGTTGAGATACATAATTAGGATGTGTTTACCTTGAGCTTTGAGCTGCTGGGATGAAAGCCTTCATATGTACGCTCATTTTATTATTATAATCACAGCAGGCCTGGAAAAAATTCAAAGAGATGTTTTATAACCCAAATTACAGAAGTTTCCCATTCAGGAGGGCATATCCAATGTAATTAGTGAGGAAGCCGGGTAACAGCCCTAACAAGAGACACTTGACCAGAGTACGCCAGGGGCTCCCAGTGGCTGACTCCATGAGATGACTAGAGTGACCCCATGGCACCACGCAGACAGCCACAGCCCATGGCTCACAGAGCACAGGGAGGGGGAGCCACCAGGCACAGAGGATGAACTGGAACAAGCTGGATGAGACTCCCAGGAAGGGAGGTGGGGACCCCTGGGGGATATTCCTTGAAGGTTACACCAACTCCAGTAGAAGGAAAGGGTCCAGTGGAGGGTGGAATGTGAGTGATCTGGGAGATGAGAGCCTTTCATTTGCACTTGAACCCACCTTGCTGGGCCCCACCCACATCACTAAGCCTGGCTCCTTAGGGAGACTTCGCCCTGACTCAAATAGGAATGTGTTGGGTTGCAAATCCAGAAATATTGCTGTTTCTCATGTGATAGGAACCTGAAAGAAGGTTTGCTGCAAGGGCCAGTTTGTTGGCTCAGCAGTGTCAGTGCCACCGGTTCTGTGGCCTTTCCCTCATGGCCATGAGATGACTGATGCCCTCCTAGGCATCACTTCTGCACTCATGGTGGGAGAGGGAGAAGTGATGTGTCAGATACATCAATCCCCTTTGTCAGGAAAGCAAATGTTGCCCAGAAACTGCCTCAAGGCCTTAGCTGACACTTCCTGGAGGCCTTGCCTGCTACCCAGCCATATCTCCAGTTCCCAAAAGACCCCAGATGTCCCCTTCAGGAGCACTTTTTGACCTGCACCAACATTTCTTCCACCTCTGCTCTCTCCTGTGGACTGCAAGACCCAGGCAGCAGGAATGAGGCTCATTCTTATAACCCAAGCTGGACCTTACGGATGCCAGCAGGTCGCTGAGAAAACCCTGTCTACTTCCATCTTTTCCCCGGATGGTGCGCAAGGCCCAGCTGGGAAGATGCCACCTCCAGGGACCATCTCTGCAGCCTTGCAGCGACTTTCCTCAACGACCCAGCAAACGCAGGCACTGAGCCACCACTGGGCACTAGGAGTGGGCTGGGCACTGGGAGATGCTGATATAGGATATGGTCCCCCACTCAGGGGCTTCCATGGAGGGGAGAGGACATCTCAAAATCTCCATCTCCATCCAGCAGAATTGTCTTGCCAGCCCATCCGCTGATTCATCCCTTGGTCTTCAGTAAGCCTATTGTTCAGATTTAATGAAGTTCATATTGGTCTGTACCCTTGTCTCAGGTGCACCTATCCTTTTAGGCCAGGAGGGGGCAGTGCTTTCCTACCAAGAGAAGGGCCTTGAGCGCAGAGCTGGGTGGCCGGTGGTGGGAGCTATTCAGGGCAGCAGGATCCCTTTCAATCATCACCACTATTGTCATGGGTTGAAGTAAACTCCACTAGACACTTCTCCTTGTCGACCCTTAATTTGGGGGTGGGAGGGATAGGGTTCTGGGGGAAATAACTATAAAATCAGGCCTTCATTGATTTCCTCAATTTCTTCAAGAAACATCTGCAAGTAAGAGCGGGCACCTCTACTGTTCCAAAAAGAAAAAGAAAAAGAAAATATTCCAACTGGAATGATGGTGAATGTGATTGCCAACTCAACCGATTTCCCACAGTCTGGAAGAATCACCCAGAAAGCCTACCTGAGCTGGGGAGAATGCGGAGAGGAAGTGATGGTATCCTGGTTGTCCCCACAGACTGGAGGGACCTCACTGGCTGCAGAGGGGCATAGAGGTGGGCACAGGTGACACCCATGAGGGGCAAAGCCGAGGCGGAGCCTGCAGAGGAGGGCTCTTCCTAGAAACATGTCCTCAGTTTTCTCCCTTCTCCTCTGCTCCTTCCTCCCCGGACCTCTCAGAAGGTTCCAGAGCCCAGCAGTTCACCTGTCCACCGAAGATGGTGTCTACCACCACACTTCCTTTCCTGCTCATGTAAGGAAAGTCGAGCCCGGCTAGCGTGGCTCAGTGGTTGAGCACTGACCTATGAACCAGGTCACGGTTCAATTCCCTGTCAGGGCATATGCCTGAGTTGCAGGCTCTATCCCCACGGGGGGGGTGTGCAAGAAGCAGCTGATCAATGATTTTCTCTCATCATTGATGTCTCTCTCTCTCTCTCTCTCCCTCTCCCTTCATCTCTGAAATCAATAAAAATATATTAAAAAGGAAGAGAAAGTTGAGATTTCCTTATTACTTATGTCTTCACCAGCAGCCAGGGGGGTTCCTTCCGGCGAGAACAAGAGCTGCCCCTCTGCCTTCTTAAGCCCAGGAAATGGTGGAAGAATATGGAAAGTAATTGGGGTGAGGAGTCAGCAAATTCTTCTCCTCCTTCTGGAGCTGGAGAAGGCTTGTCCTGGCAGCTCCAGCCTCCCCGCCCTGAATGTGTCCAGAGGGCAGCAAGGATGACGCCCTCTGCTCATTCACTGACCCCCAGAGCTAGTTCCTGGTGCCCCCATCTGACAAACTGCACTGTTGGGCACTCAGGCATCTGGGAAATGCAGCCAGAACTTCTAACCTGCAATGAGAACACACATGCAGGCCGGTTCCACGTAGAAGTGGATGGGAGCCCCAGGGTCTGGAGCAGCCTTTGGGGCAAGGAGATCTGGGTTCAAATCCCAGCTGGGTGATGAGGCAGGTGACTGAATCTCCCCAAGAGGTCATCCATAAAATAAGCACAGGACTTTCTAGGAATATTATCACTGAAATATGCACTCTATACCTTAGGTGGGCCGGGCATTTGTCTCTCTCCTTCCCCAATCTATCCTCCGGGCCTAGCACAGAGCCTGGCACACAGTGGGCACCCAATAAACTCATCTATTGAACAAGTGGAGCTGTCTGCTTCACATCGTGGTGACATTTAGCTGAGATTAGACATGCAGAATGGCAGGGACTGACAGGTGTGTTGAACAGCTGTCCCCTCATTGAAAGTCCGCTTAGTCTAATCTTCTGGATTCAGTCACACGTTGCTCATTTCAGGTGAGACGACATCTGTGAGAAAGTCTGGGGATGAGTGGCAAAATGCTCCTGATAAATGTTTATAAACTCTAAAGTGTTCCAGCATTTCAAGTGGAAAGGGCTTTAACCAGCTTTCCTTTTTAAGTGCATAAGAGATGAAGGTGAAGTAGTAATAAGATAGGAAAAGAAAATGACAAGTGAACTGGAGAGAAGATATTCAAACTCTGTATAGTAAAGAACAGGACAGGAAGCCCAAAGGGCCAACAAACTGCATAAAAAAAAATAATAAGTTCAGGCCATTGGTAATTCTATGATGTAGATGAACACCAGCCAGGAATTCAAAGCAAAAGCAACCTCCCTCCCTCCCTCCTGCCCCCAGATGTGAGGAGGTGAGAAGACAGGCGTTTCAGACTCGGCTGAAGGGACTGGTGGGGCTGGTAATCACTGCAGCCATCTGGGCACTTGTCAATGTGCATCTACAGCTTTAAAGATGCACACCCCTTATCCTATAGAAATAATTAGAAATGGGAGCAAAATAACAGCTTAAGAATATTTGTCAAATATTGTAACACCAGAAAAACTGGATACAACATAAATGTTCAGAGATGCTTAGAAGCCTGAAAGTCATTAAAAGTTGTGTTTTAAAAGTAAATCTCTGAAAAATGGATAGAGACAGACAGACTGGAAATAGCTGTACCCAGAGTATTATGGGTAATTTTTATTTTCTCTGAGTATGATTTTCCATATTTCTCTAATTTTCTACAGTGAATAGATTTTGTTTTATAATCAGAAAAAAATCATAATTGTTGTTGTTGTTGTTTTGTGGTTTCTTTTTAAATTCTCACCCAATGATATTTTTCCCATTGCTTTTCAGAGAGAGTGGCAGGGAAGGGAGAGACAGAGAGAGAGAAACATTGATTGGTTGCCTCCTGCATGCCCTGGTTGGGGATCGAGTCTGCAACCGCGGTATGTGCCCTTGACCAGAATCGAACCATCAACCCTTCCATTGCAGCTGACACTCTAACCACTGAGCAAAACTGGCTAGAGCAGTTGTCTTACTTTTAGAGTCATGCTTGGGGCAGAATGGGTTTAGCAATTTATTCTTATTCATTTTGTTGTTTTCTTAGCCAGAGGGGAAAATAACATTTGGTTATTTAACTTCCCAATCAGCTTCATCATTGATAAAAGAGTTTCTAAGAGTATCTACTGCACAGTGTGTGTGTGTGTGTGTGTGTGTGTGTGTGTGTGTGTGTGTGCTCTCATGTGTGATAGGAAATGAATTAATTCACTGAAGAGCCCTTAGCACAATGCCTGGGCAATATAGCAGCTCTGACATAATTAGCTGCTCCTATGACTACCATTCTGGCTATGGGAGCTGTTTCCAATGGAGAAAGGGGGCCAGAAACAGGGACAGAGCTCCAGACTTAGGGAAGAATCTGCAAAGCCTTGAGTACCCATCCCGATGGAGACAACAGAGAGGACTCTCCAATAGGGAATTCATGAAACCCTATGGGTAAGTATAATATTTCACAGAGGGCAAGGTCAGTTGCATGGGGTAATGCGAACAGAGCCACAGAGTGGGACTGGCATGGGTAGAGGAGATACCAGACTTCAGGCTGCCCACATTCCCACTCTCAGCTCTAACCCAGGGCAAGACCAAAATTTGCACCTGAGACTCTCCTGCCTCTAGCCATGCCTTACGCTATGCCTCCAACAACCCCCACCCTGACCTCCAGACTCTTACCTGGGCACTGGGATAGGAGGTGGGTGCGCATTTCCGAGGATCCCCAGAGAGATGGAAAGCCCATGGGGATGGAGGCAGATGCTGCACTGGGGTGATGCAGATACTGTGAGGCACCCATGGAAGTCATTTTATAACCTTTAGGTTCTATTCGGTAGAAATCATAATATTGACATTTATAACCCAATATAATCTCTTTATAGTAAGATAGAGAGGCAGATTCGAACCCCATGCAGCATGCAGCAGCACTGCCTGAAGGTCACTGAGTGCTGAGTGCTGCCACACCTGCCAAAGCTCTCACTCCCCTGGGACCTGCGCAGTGACTCCCTCCCCCACTTGGGTACTATCAGCACCCTATCTACAGGGAGTATGTTCCCTTGTTCAAGATTCACAGCTGAGAGGTGGCAGAGCTAGGATTGGAACCCAGGCCTTAGCCTCTGGGCACATGCTCCCTCCTCACAGGCCCTAACACTCAATTCCTTGTGATGATACACCCCACTATGTGGACAACTCAAAGGCGCAAATTAAAGCAGAATGAACAGCAGGCATGCCCTGAGAACTAAAGGAGGGGCCCCCTTGGCAGCAGCACCCTGTCCACACCTGATCCTCTGTGCTCAGCCTGGACGGCAAGACTGAAACAGGACTGGTGCCCGTGCTCACCTGCCTATGCTAGCCACTGTGCTGGCCTGGGGCTGGGCTGGCCCTCCAGGACTGGCCATGTGGCTGGGAACACTAGACACTGGCTACTGGCTCACTATGCCTACACACTAATCCTGGGTAGCTCAGACACCTTGTTAGGTTGAACAATGGCCACCTGCAGACATCAGCTCCTGTCCTGGGACCTGTAGATGTTATCTTATTTGGAAAAAAGATTTTAGGATGAGGGATAATCTAGGATTGCCCAGGGGGGCCCCGTGTAAGAGAGAGATGAGAGGAGATTAGACAAACATACAGAGAGCAGGCCATGTGAAGGGGAGGCTGAGACTGGAGTGCTGCAACCACAGCCCAGGAAGCCTGGAAGGTGAGAAACTAGTGCCCCGAGGCCTGAGGCTGTGCCGATACCTTGATCGTAGCCCAGGGTGCCCCTCATGCTCTCTGATTTCCAGATCTGCCTCAGAGTAACTTCCTGTTGTATAGCCACCAAGTCCCCAAGTCCCTGGCAAGTAGTCCAAGCAACTGTGGGGGAGGGGTGGAAAGAGCATGGAAAAGCCCAGGGCTGGGGACTCAGTCCTGGCTCTGCTCCTGTAACCCAGGCAGCTATTCCGCCGCTTTCTCCTCGATCTTCTCACCACGCAGGGGAGGGCTGTTCTTTACTCACCTGGTGGTGACTCTCAGTTGCATGTGACAGAACTCCAATCCCAGCAGCTGAAGGTAAGGATGCCAAACAGGTTCGTGAAAGGAAAGGGCAGAAATGGTGGTCTAGCTTCAGGCTCGGCTAGATTAGGGGTTCACAGGAATATTATCCTTTCACCCCTTTACCCCCTCATCTCTCCTTTTCTTGAAAGTCAGCTTGTGATGCTCCACAAAGGCCGCTCTCACACGCCTCAAGGCTTGCTGAAGACAACTCCGCCTGCACCCTTCCCAGCTGTCCCAGCCTCTTCAGGACAGAGCTCAGCGAAGGCTCTAGGGCAGTGGTAGGCAAACTCATTAGTCAACAGAGCGGCAAACCGCAGCTCATGAGCTGCAGTTGGCTGACCACTGGTCTAGGGGACTGACCCCTGACATGTGCTGAGTTACCAGGTCTGATCATTGGGCATTAGGTTTGACCAGGCCTAGATCCCAGGCCTCCCCGTGGCACAGTGAGAAGTGGCTGTGGGACTGGCAGCACCCACCCGAACCACACTGATATACTGCGGAGTGCAGATCCCAAAGGCAGAGGAGACAGGTGCCCTTACAGAAAAGGGAAAGGGCAGACAAACACAGGACCATCCGCCACATTACCTCATGCCGCTGCTGCAAAGCCCGGTGAGATGGCGCGCTCAAACCTGCTCTCTGACGGTTGCTGTGGCCCTCTGTGATCTCAGCCGCCCGGCTCCACCCACAGGCTTCCCAGCCCTCACTTCTGCACCACCACCCTCTTCCCCTCCTCCTCTCTGTCCATGCAGAGGTCTGGCCTATGAAGGGGACCAAAGTGGGATATTGATTTTAAGCTGTTTATCAAGAAACAAGCTTCAGAAAGAACTTTAACCCTCCCTCTCTCCTGCCCAAGAGGTTCAGAGAGGAAACCTGCTTCAGGAAGGGAGCTCGGCTGGATCCCCTAAGGACAGTCACCAGCTGCAGCCAATGAGCTAGCACAGATGAAGCTGGCTTGATCTGTGCTAGCTCATTGTTTCGGAGCTGTTGGGCAAGCAAGTGCCACCACGTGGGTTGCTTTCTTGCTCAACTACCTGCATACTGCCCGTGCTCACTCCTGAGTCCCAGAATATTATCTGTTCCCAGTGGTGCCTCCTGTCCTTTTAATGTTCACGCTCATGTGAATGCCTCGTGCATGTGTTAAACTTTGCTTTTCTCCCATTAATCTGTCTCTGTGAATGTGATTAGAGCCCAGCTGGAGCATAAAAGGTGGAAGGAATATTAAATTTTTCAGCCCCTACACCTGCGGCTGCTATGACTGCTCCAGGGCAATGGGAAGGCTGAGTAGGTAAACTGAGATGGGATCTGGCTCAGGGAGACCTTAAAAGTTCAACGTGAACCCAGCAGGAATAGGGGCTATTGGAGGTTACTGAGCAGGAGAGGCAACCATTGAGAGACTGTGAAACTCCCTGACAGAATTCACAGAAATCACTTGATAAAATCATTTGAACGAATCACTGCTAAGTCCCAGTTGGGCTGCTGAGAAATGCTGCATTTGCCTGCAGACCGTGCCAGTGAGAGCGGCCTGGGGCTTTAAGCAGCAGCCTTCCTTTTATCAGCTGGAGGCTCCCAGCTTGGGGAGTCACTGTGTCTGGAAATCCCGTGTTTTTTCTCCATTGCTCTCTCTTCAAGAGGAACAACCACATGTGGCTCTTGAGCAGTTGATATGTGGCTGGTTGGAAGGAGACATGTGTTAATGTAAAATACATACCCAGCACCAAAAAATAGATGTGAAAAGTGTATTTTTAAATTGACTACATATTGAAATGGTACTAAATAAACTGCATTATTAAAATTAACATCACCTGTTTGTTTTTGTGTTGTAAACGTGGCAATTAGAAAAGAATACGTGGAGAAACCAAGATGGCGGCATATGTGAATACCTAAATTGCTGCCTCGCACAACAATTTCAAAACTACAACTAAAAGACAGAACGGACATCATCCAGAACCACAGGAAAGTTGGCTGAGTGGAAATTCTACAACTAGGAAGGAAAGAGAGAGGCTCACCGAGATTCAGAAGAGCTGCAAAAAGCTGAGGTACGGAGATGTGCGCGTGGAGAGAGCGGGCACCAGAGTGCCTAGCTGGCTTCCTCTGGTGGGAGGGAGATGGAGACTCCCAATTGCACTGAACCCCTTATCCTATGGCACTGAATCACAGGTCTGGGCGAGACTCATACTGGTGGAGTCTGAACAGTGAAAAGGGAGGAGTGCCCGGAAATTTAAGGGAGTTGCAAAAGATCAGAAGTCTGGTGGTGTGCACAGCACTGTGTGCAGAAGACAAACTGCTGATTGTGCCACTGGCTTTTTCTAGTGCAGTGGTTCTCAACCTTCCTAATGCCACAACCCTTTAATACAGTTCTTTATGTTGTGGTGATCCCCAACCATAAAATTATTTTTGTCGTTACTTCATAACTGTAATTTGCTACTGTTATGAATCTCAATGTAAATATCTGTGTTTTCTGATGGTCTTAGGAGACCCTGCTAGCTGTTCTCGACCCACAGGTTGAGAAACGCTGCTCTAGTGGATGGGAGACAGAACCTCCCACCTGCACCACTTCTAATTCCACTAAACCCCAATTTCAGGTGAGACCCTGGGGACCCAGAGTTATAAGGGACCCAGAGCACAGTGGAGCCAGAAAGGCAGAGGTCTAAAGGCACACACACATGTGCACACAGAGAGGCTGCAATGATTACAGAGAGACACTTGAGACCCAGGGGCTGCATAGGGTGGGGCTGACTGGAAGCCAAGGCCATCCGCTAAGCCCTGAGACTCCACCTATCCAAGCTCAACAGAGAGGCTTTTGCAATTTTGCAAGTCTTGTATCATAAGGCTGATTCCAGCACAGAAGTTCTCCTGGCATAGTGAAAATGCAGAGACAAAGGAACAGCAGAGGAAAGCCCTTGCCAGAGACTCCGAGGACCTCGTAATTCAAGGTGTGGTTCCCAGACCAGCAGCATCATGTGTCTCACCCAGGCCTACTGCACCTGAGTCAAGGTCTCACAAGATGACCAGCAAGTAGTTCTTGAACAGGCTTTAGCTTGGGCAGCCTTCTCCTGAAATCTGATTGGCCAGGGCTGCACCATAGCAAATGCCTAAACCAGCCTGTAAGAAGAGGCATGGAATCACCATAATTGGTTTAGATCCCTCATTCACAGCCTGGGCTGGGCAGGAAGCACCTTCCCCAGGCACAGAAGGATGGACCCAGTTCCGGGAAGAAAAAACAATGTGTGGGCGTCTGGGGATGGAGTGGAAAGATATGATAATGGGCAGGCAATCATGAGGCCAACAATTCCTTGAAGTTAAGATGTAAAGTTAAATGAGATAAAGAATATACACTGAGCATTGACCCATTGCCAGGAGGTCAAGGTTTGATTCCCAGTCAGGGCACATGCCCATGTTACAGGCTCAATCCCTAGTAGGAGGCATGCAGGAGGCAGCATCAATGATTCTTTCTCACCCATGTTTCTAACCCTCCCTCTCCCTAAAATCAATAAAAACATTTTTTTAAAAGAAGAATATACACTGACTAATACATTCATTCTTTATTCCATCCAACACTCTTTTTTCAGTACTAAATACTCTGTGGCCCTGAGGTACGAAGATGTACAAGACACTGCTCCTCCCCTTGTGGGTGGAGCTCACACTGCAATAGGGAAGACAGAAAAAAAAAAAGAAGAGGATCTAAGGTAACAGATAGCCTAAGGACGATGTGGAAAATGACTATGAATGATACAAGGGATGAGAAAGAGGTGTTTAAATAGAGTCCCGAAGGTGACAAGGAGCGCACCATTTCCTGAGCTAGAGCAAGTGGTGAGGCGGGGTAAGCTCCGAGGAGTGGGTGCAAAGGCCCTGAGGCAGGAAGAAACTAGGCAAGTTCAAGGAGTGAAGGGATCTGTCTGGTTTTGGGTCTTATTTAGCACCTGGGCCCCGCTGGATTGTCAGGACATCTGTTCTAACATCCAGAGCTTCTCTGACTCTACTTTCAGCCCTCAGGGTGGAGCAGGAGGCTGGCACTGTGCCTGATTCTGTGGTCCCTGAGCAGCAGGTGTCATGTGGCCACCCCAGAGTCGCTTGTCATGCCTGTGCCTCTCTCCTCACTGTGCGCTTGTAGCCCTGTCTTAGCCACATCACATCACATGGCACCCGTCAGTCTCTCCCATCAGAAGAGAATTCCCTGATAATAAAGATGCTTATTTTTCTCATTGGCAACAATAGCACTTTGTATGGCACCCGAACATTGGTAGGGATTCAATGTAAGTTTGCTGAGTGGATGGATGGATAGATGCATGGCGAGGGTGAGTGAAGACATATAGAAGCCTGGTGCTCAAGGCTCGAAGGGACTTTACAAGCTTTTCTGGGCCCACACCAGACTTTTGGTTATCAACCCATTTGACAAATGAGATAGGTGAGGGTAAATGAAGTCACAGAATGCTCCCAGGCCCCAAAGTGGTAAGGTGGTGGTGCAGGTGGAGAACACAGCAGACCAAACCCTGCTGGCTTGTGATGGGCCACACCGCCTCCATGCTGGCCTCATGGGAGATTTTGAAATCTTCTCTCCATCCCACACCTCGGGGTCTGGACAGGACCTGTGCCTCCCTGCAGGGATGAGACATAAAGAGGAGAAAGGTGCAGGTAAAGGAGTTCTTCAATGAGTTTATCCTCCTGGTCACAGGCACTCATCACCAACTGCTGTATAACCTCGGTGGCCTAAAACAACCACCAACACGGTTGTTCTTCCAGTTCCCACCGATCAGCAATTCAGGAGGAGGCTAGCTGAGCAACTCTGACTCCCAGTCTCTCACCAGGCTACAGTCAAGAAGCTGGCCAATGCCACAGTCAACCGAAGGTTTGGCTGGGGCTGGGGGTCCAGTTCCGAGGCTGACAAGTGGGTGCTGATTGCTAGTTCTCTCAGCCCCTCCTCACAGGCCCTCCACAGGCTGCTTGAGTATCCTTATGACATGGCAGCCGGCTCCCTTGGAGGGTGCAATCCATCAGGGAAGAGCTAGTCTCAGGAGCCATGGAATCAGCCTTCCCCTGCTGCAGTGGGAAAGTTGGAAATCTGAGAACATATTTTAAAATGCTGAACAGATTCCCAAGACCAGCCACCAGCTTGTCCATCCCTACCCTAGTGATGGTCAGCTGCTTGGCCAGAATGTCCTGGGCACCACCGATGATGGGCAGAGTATGGCACATACTTGCAACACCACTGGGGACCCATAGGTGGCAACAGGTCTTCTACCAAGTGCTTATGGAGTGGGGACCTGAGGATGCGCCCCCTGGTTAACCTCCTCTTAGATGGAGACAGAGGGAGTTGGGTCAGCAGAGAAGTTCCCCCTCACCCTTACTCTTCCTTCCCTCTCCTCTCTCCTCTCCCCCAACCTTCCCAGCTGGAGGCTGCTTTACTAAGAAGGGGACTTCTCTGTCCTCCTCTGTCTTCCGGAGGAGACAGAACTGGACCTGGCACTTTGTTAAGAGAATCTGCATTTCCCAGACCACCTCTGGCATCACCATCCCCCACCTCTCCCCTCAAGCCTCAGCAAACATTCACTGCTCTGTGGACCTTAAAATCAGAACAGTGTCAAGTTGGACCCCTGGAGCCTTTGACTTAATGGGCCGCACTGCCTTCGACTTGCTGGAAAACCTTGCTGACACAGATGGGTCTCCAGTAGTGATGAAAGTGTGTCAGGCTACTCGGGGTAGGAACTCACGCAATTCCAATGGAGCACAGTTAGGCTATGGATTTCTTAATTAAAAGGACATAGCCTTTGACCAAGCATCCTCCCCTTGAATAATTTATCCTACAAATACAGCCCACCTGTGAGACAGGTGTGCACAAGGATAGACTTTGCAGTATGTTCCCAGGAGCAAGAGTTTTAGACCCGATCTAAGTGTGTGCCAGCCTGGGCTGGGTAGGTAGAGAATGAAGCAGCTGCTCACAGAATTCTCGGTGCTGTTAAAAAGAGAATGGAGCAGCTCCCAAGATACAGGAATACGTGAACTAAGCATGATGAAAAACATTGCATATAATTTGCTATCGTTAAACACAGAGACCCTTTTAGTTGATTCAATAACTTAATTTTTGAAACCACAGACACTAAGCTTCTACGTGCTCACATTGAAAAATTTTAAGTGCTCATTTTACGTAGTTATGTTCACATAGTTTTTGAAAATGTTACTTGCAGCCGAAACCAGTTTGGCTCAGTGGATAGAGCATCGGCCTGTGGACTGAAAGATCCCGGGTTTGGTTCCTGTCGGGGGCATGTATCTTGGTTGCGGGCGAAACCCCAGTGTGGGGCGTGCTGGAGACGGCTGATCAATGTCATTGATGTTTCTAGCTCTCTGTCCCTATCCCTTTCTCTCTGTAAAAAAATCAATAAAATATACAAAAAGAAAAAGAAAATGTTACTAGCAAAGTGTAAGCAGAAGACATAAGAGCCCCTCTGAATGACACACAGCATAATCTCTATTTTCTAACATGCTCCACAAATTCCCTTTTAGTATGCTCTTCTTGATTGCTTCTTGGTGAAGGGCACATTGAAACAATCCTCTTTTTGGAGGGGATATTGGCATTTAAATGCTTACACCTTTGATCAAACAATTTTCCTTAAACAGACCTGTCCCGTAGAAACACTCAAATGTGTGTATGCAGATATAGGTGTGAACAAATTCGGCTTTGATATGTGTGGGGGAAAAGTGGAAACCAGCCCAAATGTTTGCTCATGGAAAGCTGGCTGAGTTTTGACACCGCTGAACTCTGGAATCTGGTGCAACAAGCGTGAAGTAGGCATGTGGGAGCTGAAGGGCCAGGATGCCAAAGGCGCTAAGGCAAGAGCTATGGAAGAACCACACTGGCTGTGTCTCTCTAGACAGGGGTGGGGAACCTTTTATCTGCCAAGGGCCATGTGGGGGGTTTACCACAGCTTTTGTGGGCCATAAAAAATTATCGGCTTAAAAATTAGCCTGCATCCAGCCGGTGTGGCTCAGTGGTTGAGCATCTACCTATGAACCAAGAGATCACAGTTCAATTCCTGGTCAGGACACATGCCCGGGTTATGGCCTCAATCCCCAGTGTAGGGCATGCAGGAGGCAGCTGATAATTCTCTCTCATCATTAATGTTCCTCTCTCTTTCCCTCCTTCCTCTCTAAAATCAACAGAAATATATCTTAAAAGATTTTTAAAAATAAGTTGCTATATTTGGTCAAACATTTAATTAACTTACCCCTAATGCCTTGGCAGGGCCAGACCAAATTTCCCTTATACGATCCTCAGGCGGGCTGTTCCCCTCTCCTGCAAACAGTGGTTCTCAGTAGGGGCAGCATTGGCCCCAGGGAACATGTAACAACGTCTAGAGACACTTTTGATTGTCACAAGTGGGGGTGGGTTGCACCTTGTGTTGGTGGCTCCCAGGGATGATGTTGAATAGACTACAGAGAAGGGTCCGGCCCAGTGTCCACAGTGCCCACGATGAGACCCTCATTCACACCCAAAGCATAACCTGGCACGAACTGAATTCTCATTGGATGTTTGTTGAGTGAATGAATTATCACTAAAATACTGCACACCTGACACTCCCTGGCATTTAGCAGCGCCAGGAGAGGGATAAAGCAGAGGCTTGGGAAGCTTTCGAGTCTTAGCGAGTGCCTGTTTATATTATTAGCTTGTTAAGAAGCAAGCTTCTATCAGGAAGAAAAGAAGGGAGCAAATCTTTGTAAGTTATTTCTGTTGTTCTGGCCCCCTTTTCTTGGCTCTACAGTGGGTGTAGTGCTGGCCTCAAGGGGCTGTTGAGAGGATTAAATCAGTTCATCCATGCAGTATGGAGATTTACAAAGGGCTCAGTAAATGTCCTGTCCTATCATTAAAAAGGCACCCTTAATGGCATTTTGGTTTATGTCCAGAATATTCTCCAGGCCCGTGGCTGGCTGCGAGCCTTGATTGTCCCCTCTATTTTCTGGAGTGGAGTTTGTGCAGGTGCCTGTGGGCCAGGTGGGCAGTCAGGCCCCAGCAGGTGCGCAGTGGCCATGGGTTTGCCTACGTCTATCGTCTCTCCAGCGCTGGGCCAGGTGAGAGCAGCACAGCCTCCTCTTTCTCCTTCTCCAGTGCCGCCATCTGCCCCTCGCGCCTGCCCAGGGTTAATGGAGCATAAATGTGTTTGTGAGCAGTGTGGGGCTCCCCCAAGCACACTCTGGCCACAGCAGGGCTCTCCCTAGACATCAGGAGACCTGAACCCACATTTTCCCTGCTCCAGGCCAGCTGTTGATCTAGGTCCAGGAACCCCAGTGGCTGCAAAGGCGTTTTTAATGGAGGAGGGTTGTCCTGGGAGACAGAAAACTTTCTAATCAATGCAGAACGAAGACAGAGGAGGGGGCTGGACAAGAAGCCCATTACCCGCACCCCCTGCATGTAGTCCCATTTAGCAGCAAATCCTTAAGCCAGCGCTTGTAAAAGCTGCTTGTTTGGGACTGACCTTTCCATTCATGTAACGGATATTGCACGCTTGGCCAAGCCCCGTGAGCAGCTAGACATATGCCGTCAGCTGGGTGCTGTGGCTTGCTATTAAGATGGTTCTGGAAGCATATGTGGGAATGGGCCTGCCCTGGAGATTGAAGGGGACTGCAGGACCCGGGCAATTAGAGGAGCCGCCCCGACCCTGACGTGGGGCTGCAGAGGAAGTTTGGGGCTGCATCTCATAAGCATGGGAACAATTAAGGGCAACAACTAATCGTGGAGAAGGAAACTTAAAAATAGGAACCTGGTTAAATAACCCAGTAAACACCCACCCCTGCCCCAGCCCTCCCGAGGAGGGCAGAGGGGCGGCATCTGGGATCCACGTGGATGGTCCCTCCTCCCCCTCCTCTGGATAATGACTTCCCTTCACAATTTCCTGGAGGAAGTGCTGAAATGATCTTCCAGGGGTAAAATGAGTGGGTGATTCTTAATTTTAGTCTGAAGTCTCTCTTCCAGCCGTCTGTCTCCTCATTACCTCAGGTCTGCAGCTCCATGCAGGAGCCCTAGTTCCTTTCACAGGTTGGGTGGGGGTGGGGGCTGCCCTGCTCTGGGGCTGGGTGGGAAAGGGACCCTCCCAGCTCTATCACTGTCCGGTCGGGTCAAAAAGGAGGAACTTTCCATTTCCTCTCGCTCTGCTCTTTCCCAGAAAAACAGCAGCTACACTTACAAAGCGCTGGCTTTCAAACCGTTCTTGACCTGCGTGCGGCTCCAGAGCGCTGACTCGAGGCTGCCAGTAAAATGGAGGAACTGAAGTTTTAACTTCATTCAACTTCAATTAATTTCAAGCTAAAGACTGACAACTAGGGTATTGGAAAACTCTTCAGTGTACTGGGAACCACTTGGGTGTGTCCGTCTGCTTTTTCAACTGTAAGCTGACAAAATCTAAACAAAGATGAGTATTTCCATGGAAAATCTAGTGCCTGCATGGCGGTGCGCCATTGGTGTAAAAATACACACCGATTGCAAAGACTTAAGGAAAAACTGATGTTGAGTGATAATGCTTGCAATAGATTGGGTTAAATACGACATTATTAAAGCTACTGTTGCCTAAATCTGTTTGGTAACAATGTGAATACACACAACACTACTGAACTCTATGCTGAAAAGTGGTTCAAATGGTAGATTTCATGTCATACGTTTTATATACAATAAAAACATTAAGTCACCTGTTCCTTTATTCTTTCTAGTCTGCGGCTGCTAGAAATGTGAGATTTCATCATGGCCCACACTTTGGTCCCATTGGACAGAGCTGCCTGCCCAGGTAATCAACTCTATGGAGAAGAGGAGGGAGGGGTGAACGTTGGTCGGGAAGTGGTCCTCAGGCACTAGCGTCTAAGGCAGAGTCCAGATTGATTACCTGGGCAGGCTGTTATTGAATAAAATTGCCTGCACCATGCCTGAGCCCCAAACCTAACTGTTTTGTCTCTAAATGCATCCCCCTGTTCCCCCGCCTGGACAAGGAAGCAGAGAGGGCTTGGTGGATGAGAGTAGTAAGAGACGGAGCGACATTTGAAAGTTCGCTCCTCCCTGGTGTGTGTCCAAAACCCCGTGTTGAAGGGGGTCGGTGCCCTTCCTCAGACTTCCCCAAGGCCCAGTACACGCGAGCAGGAGGGGCAGGAGAGCACAGCCGTGCAGTCTCCATCCTCTGTGCCATCTCACCTGCTCTCTGAGGGCAGAGCCAGGATGGAGCCTGGTGACCTGCTCTCTGAAAACTCCCCCACAGAGAGGCAGCCACTGTAGCTGGCGTAGACCCAGGTGGAGCGTAAGGCACATGGGCGGGGCTGCTGGGCTCTGCGTGCCCACAGGACCCTGATGCACTCTGGCAGCTGTCACACCCCCTGGCCTCTGTGCCTCGAAGCTCACTCCGAGCAGGCAGCACCCCCTGGGGCAGGGGCAGGAGCTGCCAAGGGCCCACGCAAGTTTGATTTCCATATGCATTCACTTCCCTCCGCAATTGCCCCGCAGAGCTTGTTCCCACACAGGCACCAGCCAGGAGCCGGGCCTGTCCTGGTGCTTGAGCTGCACAGGCTTCTTGCCCCAAAGGATATACATCCATCCCCCTCCTCTCCCAGACAGGGAGCAAGCAGACTTGTGGCAAGTGGTCTGGGGCAGAGGGAGGGGGGAGGAGGGCAGCAGAACAGGGCATGGGCAGCTTGGGGCTTTCTCTGCCCCAGAAAACATTCTAGAAGCTGAGGACTAACTATCCAAAATTCTGCTATATGCAACTTCAAAAAAAGTGCAATAAACTGTAACCTACGTATAAGGAAGTCCAACAAAGTTCTACATTTCGCAGGACGGCCAGTGCGATACCTTATGTTTCTTGAATATCACATATGATTTATTTCCTCCAGGATTTCCACACAGTTTGGGAGGCCTCTGCCTTGCTGTCGCTTTCTGTGGGCGCTTCGGCAGCAGGTGCCGGAATGAAAACCAGGCATCGATGTCAAGAATGGAGTGAGAAGTGCTCGCCACAGGTGGGAGAGGTGATGACCTCGTGGGGTCTCCACGTCACTATGGGACCTGAGGCATGTGGGAGCCGGTCCCACCCACGAAGCGTGCTCTCCTGCCGGATAGACACCATTCCCACGCGGGGAGGGGGTGGAGTGGCCATGACTGACAATCGCTATGTGGGGCAGTGGCCCCTGTGCCAACTTGTTCACAACACCTGTCATCATGCGCTGTCAGGAAGCGCTCGCTTATGATTTAATTTATGCCTTGGGTGTCAGAAGTGGCACAGGCTGTGGGAGCCATCACGTGGCTGTTGTTGATGAGCTGTGTCTCTCCTGACAGATGTGGGGGATGGACTGTTGGGGAGACCTCCAAAGCGCCCCAGCCCTTGAATCCCGGGACAGAGGGTGGCAGGGGGCTCCCACCTGGAAGGCTAACAGCAGAGCTGCTAAGGTGAAGGGAAGGAGAAAAGGCCACGTCCTCGGGTTTGGGACACTCCACCCACCACCGGCCACTAGGTGACACCAGGAAGCCAGTGACAGCTGCCTCATGGCCCAGAGACCTTGGGAACGCCTTCACTTCCCAGCCATCTGAGCATGGATTTCCACGCTGTACTCAAGGCCACATCTCAGCCCCGAGCGGCGGCTATAAACAGTCTTTGTGAGCAGAGATGTCAGTACGTAATTGATCTTTTAAAAAACTCCAGCCATGGAGGTGCATGATTCGCCTCTGACAGTCTGTGCATGTGAAATGTAAATTAGGTGGCCTGGTCCTTCTATGGGAGTAGAGCAACAGGATTTCGAAGAGACCAATGGCGGGAGAAGGTGAGGATATCATGATTTTACAATTCTAAACAGAGCTCGAATTTCCTATGGGAAACTTCTTTTCCGTTCTCCAAGATCCCATTTCCTATTTTACATAGGATGTTTGTGTTACTGTTTTTTGGTTCAATACTGGAGACAGAGGACAACTTTGGCACCACTAGCTCTCTTGTAAGGCTACAGAGCTGGTGGCAGGAAGCTCCACCCCCTTTAACCCATCCCAAGAGCTTTCAAATGAACAGCAAGAGATCAGAGAGCAGGAAAATAATCAACATGCCCAATGCCTCCTCTTGCACGTTTAAGGACCTTGTGATATCACTGGGCTCACCTGGACGGCCAGTATAGATTCTGCATCTAAAGCAGCTGAGCAACAACCTTAATTCTACCTTCGCCATAAACTTCCCTTTACTGTGTAAGGTTCCATAGCCATAGGTAAAGGGGATTGGGATGACGCTGGGTGGGGGTGGCCATATTTTTTAAAAATACATTTTTATTGATTTCAGAGAGGAAGAGAGAGGGAGAGGGAGATAGAAAAACATCAATGATAAGAGAAAATCATTTATAGGCTGCCTCCTGCATGACCCCTACTGGGAATGGAGTCCCCAACCGGGGCATGTACCCTTGACTGGAATTGAACCCAGGACCCTTCTATCCACAGAGCCAAACCAGCTAGGGACTGTGTCATATTTTAAGTAAGGTGGATTCTAACACACTTCCTCCAAATTGGATGGGCCACACATTATCAACAAATTGTTTTTTCTATATTTCATTTTCTTGCCTTGTTATAGAGATATGGCCATCACAAGCCACAAAATACCAGCAGCAGCGACAACCAAGTATTGCCTCTGCCCCGAATGCCAGCCGTGTGCTAGTATGGCCTGGGCGTGGTCTCCCACTCATCACACCTCTCCATGTGAACACACAACCCCACTTCACAGGCAGAGCCTGCTGGTGTCGTGCATCCACACTTCCTTTTCCCCATGTCGCCTCAGGACCTGCTGTCCAGACAGAGACACAGTCAAGGAACTGATGTCCTTGGCAGTTGACAGTGAGGTCAGGCATCCCATACTCACTAACATCTGCTCTTTAAAATAAAAGAGTTTGAGGACTGGTTTGAGAAAGGGGCCCAGACCTCACTTTTTGCCACGAGTCCTCCCTAAATGTGCTGCCTTTTCCTCCTTAGGAGAATGCCATTGTAGAGTTCCTATTTCCAATTATTGGGGGACAGGCCAACCTCCCCAGGATGTCTGTATCAGTTTCCGGCAGACTATTATTTTTTAATAACATGGACAGCATCAAGATAAATCAACAAAAAAGCTGCAGTAAGCAGCCGCGTCAATTCATTCTTTAAGAAAGAAGGCTCTTCAGCCTGTATGGATGCCTTTCCCTGCTAGAGAGTGCTCTCCACGCACACCGACGACCTCTCATCCTCTGTTCTCCTGGACCTTCCTTTTCTTTCCTCAACATGGAGTCATCCCCTGGGGACAGAAATTGCTCTGGGAGCTGAGGGTTATGGGAACTAATGCTGCTTCACTGAAGTGCAAGCCTGTGCCCCGCCCAGCAGATCCATGCTAGAAAGCCAACTCCCATGGGAGGGTGGCACGAGTGGGATTACCTGGCTGCAAGGCCAAGTTCAGGAGATCACTGCTCCCTTTGTTGTGTGATAATATCAATGATGTCACCTTCAGCACTACAAAAGAAAATATTCATGCACTTTGCAGAGTCTTAGAGAGACTGTGATGCTGTAGGCAGAAGCAGATGCGGTGTGGGAGCTTTTAGAGTCTGAGTGTAGAGTTAGTTAGACGTGGATCCAAAGCCCCACTCTACAAGTCAGTTCCTTAAGCCTCACTCTTCCCATCTGTGAAATGGGGTGGGGGGGGCATGGCCCCTGCCTCCAGGGTTGGTAGGGAGTTGAATTATATGATGTGTCTGAAGAGTTGTGTACATCGCCAGCACTCAACACAAAGTAGATAACAATTTTCTATTAGTGCAGTTATTCTCATTATTTTTCTCCAGATTTGAACATGGACCTCCTTTTAATTATCCTTTTTATTCCTCATCAGGCCAGTTTACTTGTATGCTTAGCACACATTCATCATATTTTCACCACATACGCATACAATTTCACAAGCCACATTCTATTATTTAAAGACCGATAATGATTCGATGGAGCTGAGAATCCAGGGGACTGGTGCAGCCCATTGAGGAGCTGGGGAAGCTTTGTTTGTTTTGTGTCATTCATTACATTTCTTCTCACTGTGTCCAACCAGGAACTGCTCTGATCACTGCTGCCTCTGGACTCTAATCAGTGGTTCTCAACTTTTCTAATGCCACGACCTTTAATACAGCTCCTCATGTTGTGGTGACCCCCAACCATACAATTATTTTTGTTGCTACTTCATAACTGTAATTTTGCTACTATTTGGAATCATAATGTAAATATCTGTTTTCTGATGGTCTTAGGCAACCCCACTAGTGACCCTGCTAGTGATCCACAGG
>JAAGEH010000006.1:2910234-2934268 GCA_011751065.1 Lasiurus cinereus
AACAAATGTCAGAGAAGGAGATGAGGGAGGAGGAAGTATAGGCCTGATGACATACAGATGCCCCTGGATGCACCGAGCCTGAAGCTGTCCCTTGGCTTCCCATTTCCTTGGGTCGATAGCTCTCCTTTTCTTTTATTGGCCAGTTTGCAACCAATAGAGTACTGAGTGCTCTTCCCCCATTTTACAAAGAGGGTGCAGAGTCTGAGAAGTTAAGTCACTCTTCCTATGTGCAACTAGCAAAACCAGAATTCAACTCCAAGTCTGTGCAACCCTAAAACCAGAGAGATGTCCATGATAGGAGACTCCTTGACCTCCCCAGTGTTGTCTTCAGGGGCCCAGGAACTTCACAGGACAGCAGCTATGCGAGCAGTTCTTATTGGGGAGAAGGAAAGAATGAGAAGAGACAATGCCCCCCGACGGTAGCAGGTGGGGAAACTGTGTCTGCAGCTTTTTTCCCTTGACAACTATCTAATCCCTTCTCTAAGGGGAAAGCAGCGTTTCTAACACAAATACAAAGTTTCTCATTTGGAGATGTTTTTCTTCAATATTACATATGTTAAGACTTGGATTTCCAGACTAGTCATTAATAATGTATATGTACAACCAAGGAGAGCCTTCCAAACGGAATATAATATTCTGCACTTGGCCGAAACTGATTTGGCTCAGTGGATAGAGCATCGGCTTGCAGACTGAAGGGTCCCAGGTTCGATTCTGGTCAAGGGCATGTACTTGGTTGTGGGCACATCCCCAGAGGGGGTGTGCAGTAGGCAGCTGATGGATGTTTCTCTCTCGTTGGTGTTTCTAACTCTCTATCACTCCCCCTTCCTCTTTGTAAAAAATTAATAAAATATATATATATTTAAAAATTCTGCCCTTGGATCCCACTGGCCTAATGCTGCCTTCATGTGGTTAGTCCCAGGGGACTGGTACAGACAACTTGGTTATAACTTTGAAATCCTCCAAAATTACTCGATCTTACCCGAAATCTGATTTCAATTTTTTTTTAGTGCATTCCAAACATGAGCCGTGATTTTTTAAAATGCACATAAATATTTGCAATCAGCATCGCTTGGGCTCTAAAGATAAACAGTCATAAAACAATATTGTGACCGAATTTTCCCCTCCTGCTAAACAACTTCCTCCGAAGGGGAAAGGTTAGACTAATCAGAAGTAAATTAACTGCAGCTGCAGCCAACCCCCCTTTCTAACAGAGAAGCCGGTGCGCAGCAGTGTGCCAGCATCCTCACTGCGCGGCTTCGGTGGAAACTTTTCACTGGGGTCCAACCTCCGCCCCTGCCCCTCTCCCCCCTCCCCCACTCCTCACTTCCACCCTCCCACCCCCCCACCCCGGCCCTGAGGACGAGCTGCTCTTCCTAGAGTGCCTTGGAAAGGTGGCGGTGGCTCTCCTGCAGCCGGGAGTTGGGGCAGGTATGGGGCATACAGCCTGCGTCTCTCTTCCATTGACGGTCTTATGATGGGTTCATTCAAGTGTATGCATGTTTAGAAATGTTATTTTAAAAGAACAGCTTATTGTTTTAATTTACGCAGCTATGGGCTGCCAGCAGTCTTCCGCTCTGCTGCCAGAAGAAATTTAGCTTCCAGCTTTATGATGATGTTGTCTAGCTCACTGTAAGTGCTTGGTGTGGGTACTGTGCCAAGCAATGGGGCGGCAGCAGGCATGCTGTCCCCCAAACTTGGGGGGTGAGGGGGAGTCTCAGGCTCCTTCTGCGCAGACGACTTTCCAACCCACTTTGTCCTTGACATCCATCAGCAACACCAAGCTTCCAGGTCCCCATCTGCATCCCAGTGGCCTGGCTAGTGGATGAATGCTTTCAGGGTGACAATTAAGGTGATGCGTTCATTAATTCATTCACCCATTCAACATTTACCCAGTCCTGCTGGTCACCAGCATCCATCTGCGTGCTGGAGACCCAGAGCAGCGGAGACGGCTCTCCTGAGCTGCCTTCATCTGGGACTGCAAGCCAGGAGTGACCAGCACACTGTGGGGTGCTGGCAGGAAGAGGATGAAGGAGGGAAAGAGTTTGGAGAGGAGGGAGGGTGATGACATTTCATTTTGTATTTGTTTGATGTGTAACATTGAAGAATGATAGCCCCTTTTCTTGCAACTTCCTTTGTTCAACAGGCCACATTTTGGGGGCTAAGGTTCCAATTAGCCCGGAGTTTCAGAGTTCAGTCAGGAACGAGGCAGTGGGTTCAAATCCAACTTGCCATGCATGAACTTGGAGATCTTGGGTGACCTGCTTTACCACCAAAGCACTTCTATTTCCTCCACTGCTCATCAGAGGAATGACCAAAGCCGCTCCACGAGTCGCAAGAACAGCATGTGCACTGAGAGCGAGGTTGCAGGTTTGCCACACACATCATTATTTCACTTCCTAGAGCTCTGAGGATCCCAGTCAGTGCGGGGCAGCCTCCAGATGGGGTCACCTCACTCTGCCCCTGGCCCATTGCCAGATGGCCATGCAGGGTATGCCCAGGTTCCCCAACGCTGCTGTCTCAGTTCCTTGGCAGCATGTGTGTATCCACTGACCCCCGTATTTCTTGGACCCACTCACTCCCCAAGAGTGAGGGTAAGCGGATGTTCTAGGGGGACCCAGGTCACTGTTCCCCAGAAGGCCATTTGCTTGTACCTCCCTAGCTCCAAATGTTACCAGTCTCTGAAATCCTTTCCACTGTGATGCGTGAACACTGACATCGAGGGGTGTTTGATAAGCATTTGGTGGGGCTGGACCTCTTTTTATACCCTGTGTTACCCCTGAGTTCACACAACTATTAGCTCCTCCCCTTAGCACCATTCCCGTTTTTAAACTAAGCACGTTAAGCCAACTTGCCATGTAAAGAAATACCAGCCAATTGATAACATTCTTAAGCTTGGTGCCAGGTATTGGGTTAAGCACATTCCATGAATTCACAGCATTCTGATAAGGTGGACATAATGCCTATCTCCCTATAAAGAGACGAAAGCACAGAGAGGCTCAGCTACTGCCTGAGGTCACACAGCTAGGAAGGGCAGAACCAAAACTTAGATTCAGGCAAGTCTGGCTCTACCTCCATCACCCTTCTGTCCCCACAAAGCCACCAGTGGCCCCTCAGCTGTTGACTTTGGGGTTCTTATTATGAGCTGGGCCCACACCACCTAAAGACATGCTTCCTTCAGTACCTTCAAAGGATACCCCCTCAGGGGCGGTGATGCTGAAATGCCAAGATTCCTTGTTGGTCAGCATTAGCCAGGTCCCTAAGGAAAAGCAGCAGCTCCTGCATCCTTTCTGGTTGGGGATTTTGCTTTGTTTTGTCTTGTTTTTAAGCTGCAGCACTGAGCATGTTTGACCCAATGGAGAAGCTCTGATGTTTCTTTTCAGGAAAAGAGGTGCTATTGTTAAGGCAAATATTGATTTATCAGTTGTAACTACTGATGCTGGAAAGTGGGAGGGGTCCCCCTTACTGCCCTCACTTGGCAACCTGGTCACCCCTAACTGCCCTTCCTGCTAGCCTGATCACCCACAACTATCCTCACCTACCAACCATCTTGGTGCAGCCATCTTTGACCACATGGGGGTGGCCATCTTGTATGAGGGTGTGAGGGTCAATTTGCATATTACTCTTTATTATATAGGATTATTTGCTGATTACTAGTGATGATCCTAAGTTGCTTATTAGGATCATCACTATAAAGCCCCCGATCAGATGACTACAAAGGGCTTAAAATAGAAATTCTACCTTTTTTAACAATATATATTTTATTGGGTTGCCATGTTGTCAGTTGCCACGCACTCGGGCCCATTCACACCCATTCTATCGACCTCCTTTCACATGGTGGTGAGTGTGCTGTGGCCCCTGGTGCCACGGATGCTGGACGCTGAATGTAAAGCAGCCCTTCCTCTGCCAGAGTTACTGAACAGCCAGGTGTGAGGGGCCTCTGGTGGCTGTTGTGGGCCTCAATGTCCCTGCCTCCATCCCATACAGACGTCAAAGTGCCCAACTTCTCTGATGACTGCCACACTGATGACTGTCCTTCTGCTTGCAGGAAGCTTCTCCTGTCTATACCGCCAAGAATGTCATCTCCCAAGTTGTCTCCAGCAAGAGCGCCTCTGCAGACATGCTGGCCATGTCCAAAATCGAAATCAAGTTGTCAACATCCTGGAAGGCAAGAACATGGCCATCAAGTGGAGGTGCAAGCCACTGTTTGTGCGCCATTGAACCCAGAAGGAGGTAGGACTGGAGGTCTCTGTGGACATGTCCCACCTGAGGGACCCCCAGCATGACCTGGAATGAGTGAAGAAGCCCAAGTGGGTCATCCTGATTAGGGTCTGCATGCAACTCGTCTGTCTGCCCATTGCCAATGCGGGAGATTTTGGTGGATATCACTGCCCTTGCCATAGGTCCCACTATGATGCCTCTGGCAGGATCCAGAAGGGGCCTGTGCCCCTTAACCTTGAGGTTCCCTACTATGAATTTACCAGTGATGACGTAGTGGTGGTTGGCTTGGCCCCTGCTCTAGGCACAGGCTCTTTCATCCTCAGTCTCCTCAGAGAAGGTACCTGAGAGCAGGTCTTCTGTACTTCACGAAGTTGGTTTGTACTATGTAAGATTTGCTGATAATGTATTTGTAATGTTAATGTGAAGTGATTTTTACAGAGAAGAAGGGAGAGGGATAATTAGAAACATAGATGAGAGAGAAACATCATCAGCTGCCTCCTGCACGCCCTCTATTAGGGATCAAGCCCGAAACCAAGGTCCATGCCATTGACTGAAATCAAATCCGGGACTCTTCCTTGGTCAGAGGGCCAACCTTCTATCCACTGAGCCAAACCGGTTAGGGCAAATGCTACCCTTATAAAATATGGGATGCGCAAAAGTAGATTTACAGCTGTTTATATGGAAAATAACACAATAATAAAAGAATAAAACTCTATTTTTCATGTACTCAAAACTGTAAACCTACTTTTGTTCCACCCTTTATATTTTTTTAAATTTTTATTTATTGAATTTAGAGAGAGAAGAAGGGGTGGGGGGAGAGAGAGAGAAAAAGAGAGAGAAATTTGTTGCTCCACCCATTTATTCATTCATTGGTTGATTCTTGTATGTGCCCTGACCATGGATCTCACCAATTGAACTATCAGCCAAGGCCAACCCCATGTAATCTTATTAGGTGTTTTATTGCCATCTCAGACACACAGATAATAGAGTTATAAGGAACCAACGTTTGTTATTCCTGTCTTTAACAGAGTGGCCAAACTAAATACAGGACACCTAGCTAAATGAATTTCAGGTAAACATAGATGAAGTGTTTTAGTGTAACTCTGTCCCAAATATCACCTGGGACATACTTACACTAAAAAAAAATTCATTATTCTTCTGAAATTCAAACTGAGCTGGCTGTCCTGTTTATTTTTTTCTTTTATGATAATCTGATGGTCTTAATTCTTGTAACACAGGAAGAGCTATTTCCATATCTGCCTTTCTCCCCAGAAAGAAATTCTAAGAAACAACCAGGGAGGACTTTTTTCTTTTTTAGATCCTGAAGTGGCTTTTACCTGGGTTCCTGAAGGTCAGCACCTCCCTGTCTGCCCCCTCACCCCTGTCCCTCCATCCTTCAACCAGTGAATTGGCTTCAGCAAATACAGAAAAATCCTGGTACAAATACCATTCTGATGGGCAATCCAAACAAGAGCCCCATGCGGTTGGTTTTCCTTCCTGTTTATGCATCTTCTATCTAAATGAAGGCGTAATGATACACTTGCTATTCTTGCCATTTTTGCTCTGTTTGATGCTTCATGATGTGCTCCTCACAAATGGCAGTGAGGAACATTCCTTGTCTGTCACGAGCGCCCGGAGGCAACAAGCAACCTCCACCAGCCCTCAGAGGTAATTAAAAACAATCAACCAAAAATGCAAGGGGTTTTCAACCCGGATTCCAAACTCCACCCACTTAGAGCGGGAGCTAAAGGCCCTGCAAAGATGAGCTATTTACATTTAACTCTTTCATGCACAGGGGCTTCCAGAGGCTCAAACCCACAGAACTGCCGGCAGAAATCAACAGCTGACAGTGCGAATAAAACCAATAGTTTCCTTTTAAGAGACTGGGGGTGAAGTGGGAGTTGGGTGAGGAGAGAGTCCAGCCCTGAACACTAGATTCTCTCCTTGCCCCACGTTGGGTTGTTTGCAGATTATTAATTCCTAGCTCCTTAAAAAGACTTAGAGGCAACAATGAAAAAAAATGACAATGTAAAATTTTTCTTCAGCTAATATGAGCAGCATTCTTCTCAACAGCAGCAGGTGAAATTAGATTGAGGGCTCTTGCAGCAGAAACTCAACATTTTCAAGTATTTTTTCTTTTTCATGAAAGTCTGTACAAATCTCCAAATACAGAATAATGCTCCACCTCTGCATTGACATCTAAAACTGTGGCTGACGGTCATTTTCTTTGAGGTGAAAAGAGCTGCGAATCCTAAGAACCGTATTTTGTTTGTTAGTTTGTTTTTTATTTGTCTTTTTAAAAATATATTTTTATTGACCTCAGAGAGGAAGGGAAAGGGAGAGAGACATCAATGATGAAAGAGAATCATTGATCAGCTGCTTCCTGCACACCCCGAAATGGGGATCAAGCCCACAACCAGAGCATGTGTCTTTGACTGGAATCAAACTGGGACCCTTCAGTCCCAGGCTGACGCTCTATCCACTGAGCCAAACCAGCAAGGGCCAGGCACACAGAATTGGGTAAAGAACAACTTGGGAGCAAGTCATGAAGGACATCAGAGCCCCCTTAGTGCACATCTAAGAGGGTCTGAATACAGGGGGGCTGTGAAGGGCGAGTGGCCTTCTTAGCAGGTTAGAGAGCTGAAATGCCTTCAGCCAAGCCCTGATCGGCTTTAAACCAGCCTTCCCAGTGGGCTCTACACTGTGGGGAAGAACAAGAAATTAAAGGGTCACACGGCATGCAAGAGTCCCACTCAGGTCTCTACTCATGCAAAAGGCACCTGTATTTTTTGTTAATTTCCAGTGCAGCCGACCCCATTTATTAGTTGAACCTGGTGAAGGTGGGAAGTGGTAGGAACTTCCGGGGAATTCGAATGAAAACCCTAGTTGAGGAGTGTGGAGACCCAGCCGCTTCCGTGGTTAAATATGCCTAAGCAGATGCCTCATTTTATCATACCTTGGTCTTCTCTCTGTACTGGGTTTGACCTCCCCATACAGCCTGCTGGTGTTCCTGCAGCCACTCCAAGTGAGCTCTTGGCCCCGGGGTACAGTGACTGGAAGCATCGAATGACGCCAACCAGAGAAAGGGACACACCCCAAACTAGGCTGCAGGCCCTCTCCCATTTATGCAGGATAAACACAACCCACAAGCTGGTTTCTTCTTCCCCCATGGGGGGGAAATTCCATGGCCCAGAATTCCCTGGAATTCCTAAGTCCTGGCTCAGTTGGGGATCAGAGCTCCTATGCATCTCCTTTTGAGCCTGGGGTCCATCCAAGTCACAGGGGTGACTCAGCAATTAAAATATCATTCAGATATTTACACAGATCCCAGTGACAGAACTTTTTAAAAAGTTGACAAAGCATAGAATGGGAAGGGAACCGAGCCTGACTTGGGGAGTGCAAAGAATTGGTTTTCTTTGGAGGGCAATGTGGCCTTACCTGTTCCTCTCTGAATGCACAGCATTCCCCCACCAGAAATGAACAGATCTAGCTTAGCAGCAGGAGAGTTTTGTTTTGTCATAACAAGCCTGAGCCCAACCTAAGTGTCCCTTAGCAGGCTACTGGTTAAACTGGTTCATTTCGCACCGAGGAATATGGATCCAGACACTGCAGGGAAAGAGCAAATGAAGGATGTGTACTTTGTGCTCACTTCCCATCAAAAAGGGGAGATACATAAAGATATGTATACAAAGAATCCCAGAAGGTGATGCCTCTGGGTGATTGATCCAAACTAGTTGGGGGGGGGAGGATGCGGTGGGATAGCGGGGTGGAGATGATGTGGGGGAGAAACTTCTCACTGTGTTTGGAAAAAAATGTTTACTATGTGCATTATTGTTTTGCTAACATTAAACTGAATCTTAAAACACTGAAATAGCACCTAATTCCGCTTCTGTTTTCTGTTTGATGATGGATTTATCCCTCAGACCAGATCAGCTTGGACATCATTGCCCCGTCCAAGGAACTGTCTGCATTTTATTACAGCTGGCAAGCTGGCAGTTCCATTCAGTTACACAGTGTCATTTGTTGTGCCCACTGTTACTTCCAAGTCTGGCTTTGGGACCTCAGGGTAATCAGTGCTCTGCTTAAGTGGGAAAGTGGCACAGCTTTGGCTCCAGGAAGACAGCGAAGATTAAATCGTTTCTAATTGTGGCTGTAAAAAAAGAGACTTCAGCCCTAGCTGGTTGGGCTCAGTGGATAGAGCATCAGCTTGGGGACTAAAAGGTCCCAGGTTCAATTCCAGTCAAGGGCACATGCCCAGATTCTGGGTTTAATCCCCAGTAGGGGTGTGCAGGAGGCAGCCAATCAATGATTCTCTTTCATCATTGATGTTTCTATCTCCCTCTCCCTCTCTCTTCCTCTCTGAAATCAATAAAAATATATTTTTAAAAAGGCACTTCATTGACAGAAAGAAAGGGTGGATTAAAGAAGATCAGAGACCCTCTTTCACTGGGTGACCCCAAAAGTTCTCCTAAGAAAAAGGTTTCTGGGTTGGAAAGGATAAGAGTTTAAGTGTATATTCACATTGATTATTGTTAATACATTATTGTCTAGGCTTAATTCTAGCTCCAAATATAGACTATATTAGATATAGCATCCTTTACCCATGAAACAATAATCATTCATTTTAAGGAGATAATTGAAGAAAGTGTAAAATAGCATGTACAAGAGTATTCATGACAATATTGTTTTAAAGAGGAAAAAATGAAAATAGCCTAAATGCCCATTGGTGGGGGACTGCTTAAATAAAAAAGGGGAGCTCCATGCTGGAAGTGGTAGGCAACCATTTAATAGCTGAATGTACATCAGTACTACTGACCAGAAAAAATGTCACTAAGGGTAGATTGGATTGGGTTGTGAAATATGTATACTATGATCCCTCTAATGTAAAAGCAGGACTGCGTGACACATGTTGTGTGATGTGTCCTATAGTCTTACAGAAAGATCTCTCTCTCTCTCTCTCTCTCTCTCACACACACACACACACACACACATACACATGTCTAGAATGGGGTGGAAGAATTATTTTCTTTTTACCCTGTTAGTATGATGTAAGCTTTTCTTTTTTACTGCAAGAGAAAGGAGGTGAAGGAGATCACCTAGGCTGCTGGAATGACTTGCCTAGAGGAGGTGGGAGGAGGGCAAAAAAGAGAACTACTAACTTGTTTTGTATACAGTTCTATATTCGTCCATTCATTCATTCATTCCACAAATACTGCGTGCCTATTATGTGCCTATAAGGCCCAGGTGATGCTCTGTGTAAACCTTAGGGACTGGAAAGACGAGGTTTCCCACGTCTGCAGACCCATTCACAAGGACCATGTTTCCTCCCACTGCTAGTGAAGGCAGGATACCCAGACTAAATTGCCAGCTTTGGAGGTCAAAAGTGGTTGGATAGTGGCAAAGTCATTTGATTCAACTTAATTTATTGAGCATGATTTTGAAATATCAAATATCCAGTTCTTTTTTACTTTTCCCTCCTCCAAAATATTTGGGGTGGAGCTGCTTTGTGGTGCTCCTGGCAGGAAACGCACAAGTGCCTGGAGAGGAGACAAGTGCAGGGCTATGGGACCTTGGCCGCATTACTCTTGTAATTAAGAGAGCAGTTTTTGGAGAAAGTTGAAGACCATCATTCCCAGGCCGCATTGGGCGATTTATAGCTGCCAATCATATGCCGGTGCAGGTCTGAGCCCGTCTGCATAAACCTGCCGAGGGCAGGGCTGGTGTCCGCGGATCTGCCGACGGTCCATCTGCCAGGAGAGAGCCTCCATCCCTCCAGCCCCTGACCTCCAATCTGTCACTCTCTGGCTGAAAGGCAACCGCGGAAAAGGGCGCCTCCCGCTCCGCCTATTCAGAGCGTGAATGCAAAGTGGTCCAAGTTGACCCGCCGCCAGTCTCCGTGGCTCCAAGTCGGCCAGGCACCCTACAGTTTACACAGCCCGGCCTCAATGCAGCCTCGAGGCGCCCCATTCAGGCGAGACTGCATGCAAAAGAGCCGGCCATTAGATCATCGTAATTATCCCATTGACATCGCCTGGGGCCCCAGTGGGGGCCGGGAGCCCATCAAACGGGTCTCTAATGAGGCGCTCTGGGCTCTTTGTGCGCGCCGCGCCCCCTCGCACGCTGCCTCTCCGGACGCAGACAGGCGGTCCCTTTCAGGCGCATTCACTCCCCCTGACCCCCGACCCCCAGGGTTATGACATCAGCAGCCCTGATTTGTGATCATTTTTATTGGCACACACTCAACGCTTGTTTCCTGTGTTTCCCTCCCCCCGCCCCCCCCCCCGCGCCTCCCCTTTTTCAGCTAAACTTATTGGAATCTAATAGACATATGCCGGGCACCACGGAGTGAGCCTGCAGCGTTCTCACAGAGGACCTGGGCCATTGTGCCAATAACGACAACCAGAGACTCATTATCTAGGTGCACGGACCGCTAATCGCTGCCACGCTCGACAATCCCCAGCAGATGTCCACTACTTTATGAGTTTTAATTAAAATGTTCTACTTAATTTTGTCAATGCAGCCCCCCCCCCAAATTAAAAAGATGTTACTCCCTGGTAGTGTTTTGTTAATTCCTCCTTCATCAGGGCGATTAAAAGACTCTTATTTGGAACTAATGAAGCGGGGGGGGGGGGGGGGGGTCTCTTCTTTCCTTTTAAAGTGCTGCTGCTAAATTATTTTTTTTAAGAATTCATTGAACTTGACATTTAAAAAGATTCTGTTTTCCTATGTCACAACAACTCCATATAGCAGCAGGACTGTGTACGTTTCCTCCTGCTGATGCAAAAGATGGCAATTTGCACGAATTCCTCAATTTCAAACATGGTTTGACAGCAAAATCCGACTTTGTGTTTTCAGTTCGCGTCCTTCCAAGCTGTTTGACTCAGTGAAGGGTCTTATTGTTGCTTCGTGACTCCAAGTTTATGAAAGATCCACTTAAAACAGAGCCTTTCGGGCTTTTCAAAGCATAACCTCGATGCTAACCACAAAGCTTCTTCAGCACATATGGTTTTTAATGCAATTTTGTTTAAACGCGACCATAATTTAATTGCCATAAAACTGAAATGAAAGGGACATTACAAACGAGCTTTTGACTTGAGTGTCAGTTAAAATAACCATTTGTTGAAGAGGCCAGAACTTAAAGGAGAAAATGACACCAAAATTTAAAAGATAAAAGAATTTATTTTTTTTCATAAGGTGACTCATAATCTGTAATTGCAAAACCTTAGCCTTCATGTGAAATAATATTGTGAATCATGGCGAGTCCAGGGATATTGCCCTTGTGTTAAGCCCTTGGCCCTGAGTGAAAATTAATTAATTTTCAGGAAGATATCTCAATCAGGAGAATATAAAGAGTACTCTAAAAGTCACGGATAACAATTTCCAGTTGTTAAAAATCACTACCAATCAAGAAGTGAAAAGTAAAATAATAGGAGACTTTTCATTACAACCAAAAAAACACACACACACACAAAATAATAACCAGTTTCAGATAATTTCTCCATTAATAGGATTCTTGGGGTCTAATGTAAAGAATCTTTCTTTCATAACCACAAAATTATTTTATCTTCTAGTTATGAGTTGGTTTAAGTCCTGAAAGTTTCAGAGCCCTCGTCTTAGTTGTGCAACCTGAGACTTTGCAATCTGCTATGCTGCAGATGTCTTCCATTATCAGCTGCCTCCCACTCTTGTTAAGCACTCCTGATTTCCCAGGTCTCTCTCCTGTAGCCTGTCTCCATCCACCGTCACTTCAAACTGGGTCATAGAGTGTCACCCACCTCCCCACATGAAAACAAAACAGTGGCCACAGCCCAAATGAATGAAATTAGATAGCTTTAAAACTCACACACACACATTACTATGTTTGCTATCACAACCCATAACAATTGATGACTTTTCCTGTCCTTCATCATCCAACCACAATTTTCATTTGTAGCAATTTAAACTCTGGTGCTCAGTTTTACTGGAGGGGTGAATATTGGCATGCCCCGTCTAGTCTTACATCTTTACCATTCCTAACTTTTCATACCACAACCAGGTTAGGAGAGTGATGGAATCTGACCATTGAAAATACCACTATTACTTCCAAAGCTACAATCACAGGGGAACACCCAGCCCAGACCTGCCCTTTGTAGACCCTTGTGGCCGTTTCCCACCCAGATGTGGCCCAGGACTTCAAGGAGGTGTTGTCATATCTTCTTTATGCGGGCTCAAGAATGGAGTGGTTGAAATGGAAACCGAGTACCTTGCCATGATTTGGTTTATACAAAATCCACAGGCATATTGGAGCTGTTAGAAATGAAACCTCAGAACGGTAAATATTTAGCCATCCAAATCCCTCAGCAGGTCCTCAGAGAATAGGCTTTCTTTCTCTGTGGCACCCTAGCGTCTTCGGACCCCCTCAGGCAGCCCACCTGCTCACTCCCAGGCAAGATGCTCAAATTCAAGCCTACAAGATGCTGTGGAACAAGGCTGTCCAATAGAAACACAGCATGAGCCACAAATGGGATCCACATGTGCGATTTTAAGTTTTCCAATAGCCATATTTTAAAAAGAGCTGGGTGAAATTAATTTGAACAATATATTTTATTTAACCCAATATACCCAAAATAGTATCATTGCAACTTGTTACCAAGATAAGGATACACTAATGGGGTATTTTATGTTCTTTTTTGGTACTAAGCCTTTGAAATCAGTGTGTGTTTTACTCTCAATTAGGACAGGCCACATTTCACATACTAAAGAGCCACATGGGGCTAAGTGGCAAGTGACAGGTGGCATGGGAATATCACTGCCCAGGCTTAAACCCTGGCACAGCGACCTCCCCATTGAGACCCTGGCAAGTCACTTGGCTTTCTGAGCCTCAGTGTCAGCCACTGCTCAGTATGTTTATGTGAATGGGAGTGTGCGAAAGGGGATGATGAGCATGGTACCAACCGCACAGCGTCAGCATGAAAATGAAAGCAGAGAGTCCTTAGAACACGGGCACTGGTCTCAGTTCCCAATAAATTCTTCTGCAGATTTAACAGATACTTAGTGAGCATGTAGTAGGTGCCAAGTACTGGCACAGATGTGAGGAACACAGCAGAGAGCAAAACTGATACAGGCCCTGCCTTCACAGAGCTGGCAGCCTAGTGAGATGATAGACAATAAACCAGAAGAGAAGAACAAACCTCATGTCAGATGTTGGTATAAGATATAAAGGAGTCATTCTTTTATACAGATGAACCAGGAAAGGCCTCACAAAAAGGTGGCACTAAACCAAAAATATGGGCACATAGCCATGAGCAGGAAGGGCATTTGAAGCAGAGGGAACAGCCAGTGCAAAGGCCCTGAGGCAGGAACATGGTTGGTGTATGGGAGGTCAGGAAGGCTGAAGCTAAGAGAGATGGAGGAAGAGTGTGGGGTGAGGTGCAGGCTGCTCCCACAGGTACTGTCAGTCGCAGTAGGGATGCTGACTTTAACTTAGTATGCAATAGGGAGCCATCCTGGGCTCTGAACAAAGGAGCACTTGAGCTGACTTGAGCTTTCAAGAATCCTTCTGCAGCCCTGTGGGTGGGAGAAGATAAGAGGGTAGAGGACACAGGAACACCAGGGAGGGGCTCTTTGGGGCATGGAGGAGAGAGATGACGGTGGTTTGGGCAAGGGTAGTATTCACAAAGGGCATATGTTGACAACAAAGCCAACAAGACTTTCTGATGGAGTGGGATGGGAGCTGAGAGAGAAGGTCAAGGATAACAAGGGAGGAGAAACCAAGGGCATAGGTGAACACCTAAACTGCTGCCTCATACAACAATTTCAAAACTACAACTAAAAGGCAGAACGGACAACATCCAGAACCACAGGAAAGCTGGCTGAGTGAAAATTCTACAACTAGAAGTAAAGAGAGGGGCTCACAAAGACTCAGAGGAGCTGTAAAAAGCTAAAGCACAGAGATACACGCGTGGAGACGACTGGCGGTGGAAGGTATGGCTGGGTTCCTCTAGCAGGAGGGAGACAGAAACTCTCAACTGCATTGAACCCCACTTCTGACTGCACTGAACCCCAGTTCTGGGCAAGACTCATATGGGGGTAGTGGACTGTCATGAAAAGAGGAGTGTACAGAAACTTAGGGGAGCCGCAAAAGGCAGAGGTCTGGAAACGCACACAAAGAGGACTGACTGCTGATTGTGCCACTGGCTTTCTCTAGTGGGAGGAAGAGGGACCTCCCAACTGTGCTGACCTCCACTTTCGACTGCACTGAACCCCAGTTTTGAATGAGACTCTGGGGACCCAGACTCATACAGGTCCCTGGAGCACATGGAAACTCAGGGGATCTGGAAAGGCAGAGGTCTGGAGGCACGTGCATGTGCGCACAGAGAGGGCTGCAATGATTACCCAGGGGCATTGAGACCCAAGAGCTGCCATGTAGGGCAGGGCTGACAGGAAGCCAAGGCTGTCTGCTCAGCCCTGAGACTCTAGCACATACAAGCTCAGCACAGAGGCTGTTGCAATCTTATAAGTCTTAAGGCTCAGTCTAGCACAGAAGTTCTCTGGGAGCAGAAACAGCTGATCCTCACAACCATTTGGCTTGGAGGTCAATTCCCCCCAGCAATACCAACAGCAATCAAGAATTAACTACAACAAGACAGTCCACACAGTCCACAAAGGGGTGCACCAAGACAGTCCACCTCAGGTAACTGGGGAGGCAGAGCTACTGGGCCATATAGGACACCTAGCACACAAAGCTACTCTACCAACTCAAGGAAGCAGTGAAAATGCAGAGACAAAGAAATAGATTACAAACAAAAGAAATGGAGGAAAACAAATGACTGGTATAGAGTTCAAAACCACGGTTAAAAGGTTTTTTAAGAATTTCTTAGAAGAGAAGGATAAATTTAGTGAGACCCAAGAGGATATAAAAAAGGACCAACTAGAAATTAAAAATACACTGACTGAAATAAAAAATATTATACAGAGACTTAACAGAAGACTAGAGGAGCGTAAGAATCAAGTCAAAGATTTGAATAATAAAAAAGCAGAAAACACTCAACTGGAAAAGAAAAAAGAAAAAAAAATCCAAAAATGTGAAGATAGTGTAAGAAGCCTCTGGGACAACTTCAAGTGTACCAACATCAGAATTATGGGGTTGCTAGAAGAAGAGAGCAAGATACTAAAAACCTATTTGAAGAAGAATGATTGAAAACTTCCCACATCTAGTGAAAGAAATAGACTTACAAGTCCAGGAAGCTCACAGAACCCCAAACAAAAGGAATTCAAAGAAGACCACACCAAGACACATCATAAGTAAAGTACTAAGAGCAAAAGACAAAGAGAGAATATTAAAAGCAGTAAGAGGAAAACAGTTAATTACCTACAAGGGAGCACCCATAAGATTGTCAGCTGATTTCTCAACAGAAACTATGCAGGCCAGAAGAGAGTAACAAGAAATATTTAAAGTGATAAATAGCAAGAACCTACAACCAAGATTACTCTACCCAGCAAAGCTATCATTCAGAATCCAAGGTCAAATAAAGAGCTTCACAGATAAGAAAAAGCTAAAGGAGTTCATCAACACCAAACCAGTATTATATGAAATGCTGAAAGGTATTCTTTAAGAAGAGGAAAAAGAAGAAAAAGATAAAGGTAAAAATTATGAAGAACAAATACATATCTATCAACAAGTGAATCTAAAAATCAAGTGAATTGAAAATCTGATGAACAGAATAAACTGGTGAATATAATAGAATTAAGGACATAGAAAGGATGTGGACTGATAATTCTCAGGGGGAAAGAGGTGAGGGGGAGTGCAGGGAGAGACTGGACAAAAATCATACACCTATGGATGAGGACAATGGTGGAGGGGGAGGTAAGGTCAGAGAGTGGGGTGGGAGTCAAGTGGAGGGGAGCTATGGGGGAAAAAAAGAGGAACAATTGTAATAATCTGAACAATGAAGATTTACTTAAGAAAAAAAAAGGATAACAAGGATCATGGCCTGTATACTAGCTGATGAGAATCAATTAGTTAAGCTGGAGGATTTGGCCCTAGTTGGTTTTGCTCAGTGGATAGAGCATCATCCTGTGAACTGAAGGGTTCCAGGTTTGATTCCAGTCAAGGGCACATACCCAGGTTGCTGGCTCCATCCCCAGTGGGGTGTGTGAAGGATGCTGCAGAACAATGATTCTATCTCATCATTGATGTTTCTATCTCTTTCTCCCCCTATGAAACCAATCTACACTAATAATAGAGGAATATGCAAGTTAGCCTGGAATCCATCACATAATGGCCAATCAGGATGAGGGTAGGGCCCTGGTGGAGAGCTCTCAGCACACCTGCACCTCTGGGGTCCGAAGGGCATGGAGAGAAAGGAAGAGCAGATAGGTAGTTAGGGGAATCAGGCCAGGAGTGGGGTGTAGATAGGCAGTTAGGGGGATTAAGCTGGCAGGGGAGAGCAGTTAGATAGTTATGGTGAACAGGCCAATAGAGGAGGGCAGTTATGGGGATCAGGCCAGCAGAGGGGAGCAATTAGGGTCATCAGGCCAGTAGAGGAGCAGTTAGGTGCATCAGGCAGGCAGGGAAGCAGGCAGGTAAGCAGTTAGGAGCTAGTGGTTTCAAATTGTGAGAGGGATCCTGGATTAGAGAGGATTAGGCCAGGCTGAGGAGACCACCCTCCCTCTCCCCCATGCATGAATTTCATGCACTGAGCCTCTAGTAAAAATATATATTTTTTAAAAAATATGGAGGATTTGCCATGAGTTCACTATGCACCAGGGTCTGTGCCCAGTCCCAGTGTTTCCTGTGAGGGTTATGAACACCCGCAGCAATTGTCTGAGGCAGGCACTGGGACTGCTCCCATTGCCCAGAGGAGATAACTGAGGCTTGAAGAGGTGAGACTACCCACCACACAGCTGGATTCATTAAGTTCAAATATGGACTATTATCTCCAGAGGCCAAAGGTCTCTCCTCCACACCCCAGCACTCCTGTCCCCCACCTCTAGCATCTTACAGATGAGAGGATGGGACCCTCATGCCTCCCTGGAATCTTAAAACATACAACACTGGGCCTTGCCTGAGAGATTCTGGAGGCATTGCTTGGTCCTCAAGGTGGATTTTCTGCTTCCTACAGGATACAAGGCCCCCTGGCTGTAGTGATTCTTTCATGGGCCACCACACACCTTCACAGTGCAGACCCCTAGAGGGAGACACAGTTCAGGGCAGCTGTGGTGGGCTGGGTAATGGCCCTAGGATACTGAGGTCCAGATCCCTGGGACCTGGGGCTGTGGCCTCACATGGCAAAGAGCTTTGGAGGTGTGATTAAGCAAAGGATCTTGAGACAAAAGGTTATCCTTGTTACCATATGTGTGGGCCCTAAATGCATTGCAGGCATCCTTGCTAGAGGAAGGCAGAGGGAAGAAGCCACTATGGCTCAGAAGAGGAAGGAGGAGCCATGAACTAAGAACCTTTTTTAGGAGTTGAGAATTTGAAGATAGCAACAGCAGAGTGCTGAACCAGCCTGGGCCCTTCTGCATGGGCTCTGTGTGCCTGCCTGGCTCCCACACCCATGAAGTCAGAAAAAGAGAATAATCCACAAAGAGGTGAGGATAGAAAGCCCCTCCCCAAGCGCCAGGCCTCCTGGAGAGGCAGAGGCAGTGGGGCTTCTAGGACTGATGGGGAGGAGCCAAGTCACGAGAACCCAAGAGGCATCTTTTCAAGCAATTCAGCTCCGAGTTGGCACAGGGCCTTGGATAAGCTGTCTTGTGCCTCATGCTGCATATAGACATCTGCTTCTATGACTGGGGGCCAGCGCCCAGAGAGGCACAATCCTGGCCAAGTCACCATGCTCATGACAGAGTAGAGCCCAGGCCCCAAGGGCAGGCCACCGTGCGGGATGACAGGCCCTGGGAGGGAGTGTAGGAGAAGGACGTTACTGCTTTTCCCATTTGACAATATCACCTGAATATCACCAGGGTGGGCTCAGAGGGGGCCCTAAATAGTGGAGCTGTTTGTCTGCTCATCCCTACTGTATGTGTTGTCCCACACGTGCCCCTGCTCCTCCACTGCCCAGATTAGAAGCCACAGAACACTTGCATCTCAGCAGGGAACAGGCATCCGGTGGAGGCCAGAATCCCCGAATCTGCCAAATTTCACTAAAGCTCTGAAGGAGAGGCAGGGAATGTCAAAAACACTGACGCTGAAGAGAGGAGGGTCAGGGGAGGAAGTGTGCAAATGAGAAGCAACCGTGTGTGGCCCCTTAACTGGACCCCTCCCTGTAAGATGGCGGCACGGGGCGGTCTGAAATGCCAGCAGTGTGAAAAATAAATATTGATGTTCATTCTAAGGAACACGGTTTTGTTTTATTTACTCTCATCCGGAACAGAACATTTTCAACATAAACTCATCATCCCGACCACCAGAAAGCTGAAGCAGTTTCCCACACATGGCCAGCCTTTTTCTCTAAGAGGGAGCGGGAGGGAGCATGTGTGGCTCTTCTGTGAGTTTCAAAGGGCTGGTTTCAATGAGGGTGCTGGCAGCGCTGGCAGCTGTGGGGCTTGAGGTTTTGTGTGAGGTCAGTTGAAATTTCGAATTCTTAAATCCCTGGAGGGGGCAGGAAAGGAGAGAATCTGAAAGATCAAGGATTGCCTGCCAGATAAAAATGAGGGGCTTGAGATGGGGAAACACAGGATTAGCATAACAAACTCACATTCTTTTGTTCACTCATTCAACAAATATTGAACAAGCTCCTATTCAGTGGAAGATTCCACGGAGCAGGTCCTTTGGGGAGTGGAAGAATAAATCCACTTAGTGGTTGTAAGAGACTGTTAACTCCAAAGTTGCAGACAGGGGCCTGGGTGGGTTTTGTCTGTTCCATAAGGTATTGATGTAGTTGAAAAAGGAACTACTTGCCAGTGTTAAGTGCAAAACGAGATTCTGAAGAACCGGGATACTGAGGCTGCTGGCCTCCCCCGCATAGGGCAACCATCGCCAAAGCGGTGTGTTGGCTGCTTCCATAGAATGGGTTTGCCCACTGGGAGTAATTTCACCTTCTGGGGACATTTTTGTTTGACACAAATTGGGGGAGGGTGCTATTGGCATCTAGTGAGTAGAGGGTAGGGATGCTGTCAAACATCTAGCTCATTTCAGTGCCCAGTAAGGGGCGTGCAGGAGGCAGCCATTCGATGATGTTTCTCTCTCATCAATGTTTCTATCTCTCTATTCCTCTCCCTTCCCCTCTCTCTAAAAATCAATAAAAATATAAAGAGTAAAAGAAAGAAAGAAGCTTCTCTGTAGCCTCCACCATTGTCATGTTGATCTTGGTCACAGCAGCCACACTAATAAGATGAGAGAGTTGCCAGAGGCTCCAGCGATCAGGTCATTCTTAGGATCCAGGTCACAGCTCATGGCTGGCCTTAGCCAAGTCTTTGGATTGACATCTCTGACTTGAGTTTCCCCAGAAATTGAAATGGAGCATTTGCATAATTTCGTGGGTCCTTTCTCCATCCAGTCTTCTAGGTCTTCCCATTCCCCGTTTCCATAGAGATGCACTGAGTCGTGTCCCCTACGTTAATGGGTCCTTTTCCAGGAGCACCTCGTGGCAAAGAACACGATTTCGGAAATGATGGACTGGATAAGCTCTTCCTTCTAACCCTCTTAATCCACCTTTTTCCAAGGAAACCTGGGCAGAAATGGCTGCACTTGAGGCTTCTCTGTCTGCCTTGGGGTCCTAAGAAGGAGGTTCCCCACAGGAAATGAGAAAATTAGTGATACTGCTACATGTATTCCAGGATGGAAAGCTATGGGTGAACAGAAAAATCATGTCGAATTAGTCAGAAACAGATTTGACACTGTCCTGCCCTACAGATTGAAGCTGTACCAGATCTACCTAATACATGGTCACAAACCCAAACAGGCAGCCACAACCTCCCCAGCCCTCAGTGGATAGAGCGTCAACCTGTGCCCAGTAAGGGGCGTGCAGGAGGCAGCCATTCGATGGGTCCCAGGTTTGATTCTGGTCAGGGACACATATTTGGGCTGTGGGCTTGATCCCCAATAGGGGCAAGCAGGAGACAGCCAGTCAATGATTCTCTCTCATCATTGATGTTTCTATCTCTCTCTCCCTCTCCCCCCCCTCTGAAATTAATAAAAATATATTTTAAAAAAGTAGAAGAAACAACCTCCAAATGAAAGAACAGGAGATTTCTCCAGAAGAAGACATAAATGAACTGAAATGACTCCTTGATGCCTGCCAGGAAAACCCTGACAGGCCCAAACCCAGGGCATACTTCACAAGCTACCAGTGGCGAGGGATCACTCTTTATATCGTCAACACACTGCAGGCCAACATGTGGTCCTACTGTGCTTGGCTAGGGCCAGTTTGCACCACATAGGCCCAAATCTTACCACTGTCTACTCTGGTCTGTAGAAGAGACTCTGACTGGTCAGATGCTTGTCCGTGGTGCGATATCACCTTGCTGTGAGTTTCTCAGCACACACTCACAAATTTCTCAAAGACAAGTAACCAACACTTTACAGGCAAGCATCGAAACTTCAAACCATGCTTGGAGCAGCCACGGTCCAGGGCATTTGTTTGTATGTGGGTGAAGAAGGTACAGGCTGGGATATAATCTGGCCCACGCTGGAGGTTGTGACTAACTTAACCATCTATAACTTACCTCTTGATATAGGAGGGCGCTGTATTGGATGCAACACTTGCTCCCACAAGGAATCTACACCAACTTGAGCTTAAACAAAAGAGAGAACTGATCTAAGGATGAAGCGATGTCTGGGAGATGCCCCTGGCTGGGGTGTAGCCAAGCTTGGGAAAGGTTAGAACGGGGTGCAGATTTTCCCCTCTCTCTCCACCTCGAGTCTGTCTCTCTCCCTATCATTGTTCCCTGTGGCTTCTGCGGACAACCCCCAGCCTCTCAGTACCTGAGGCTTTGTGAGGTTGTACCTTTAAACTTTAACAAACTAGTTTAATCAAACTGGAGAAAACGTTCTGCTTTTAAAAGTCTCATGTGATTAGACTGGGCCTATCCTGATAACCTTCCTTCTGATTTACTTAAGGCAACTGATTAGTAGCCTTAATTATATCACAAAATCCTTTTTGCTATTTAAAATAACACAAGCATGGAGTGGTCTATCAGCACAGTCATAGTGCTGGGATTGGGACAGGAAGAGGCAAGCGGTCTCAGAATTCTGCCACTGCGGGACATAACCACACCATCAGAGAGGATGGGTTTGTTCCTACTGAGAGGGAAGCCTTTCCAAGGATACCCCCAGCAGACCGGCCAGGACTGGGTCCCCTGCCCATACTCAGCAGAGTAAGCCAGGAAATGAGCTCTGGTACCATCAGCCTCTATTGTGGCCTCTAAGGCCTGGCCAGGAAGAAAGAAGATGGCTTTGGGAGGCAGCAGCAGGGTCTACAACACATGCTCAGAGCATCTTTCCTTGTTCTTTGTCCAAATCATTTCCTTTAATTTGTAATGACATTTTGAATCATTTAGCCCTTTATTGTCTATCATCCCCCAAAGACTGGTATTTACCTGTGAAAGGCTGCCTAGGAAGCAGTTCCTGTCACTCATGAACAAGGACCATAATACTCACCTCCCCCAAGTGTAGGAGAAAAGTGCTCTAGAACTGTGGTGCTAACTTGCATCAGTTAGTTAGCCTTTGCTACGTAACGAATGATCCCAAGCTTAATGGTGTAAAACAGCAAACATGTACTTTATACTCCTCCTAACTCTGTGGGTTGGCTGGGCTGTCTTCTAGTCTGGGTTGGCTTGGCAGTGGCTGGTCACTCACTGGTCTGAGGTCTTACCTAGAGTGTTGGGCCTGTCATGTGCTTGTTCTCATAGTGGCCGAAGGGTTCCCAGCAGGATCAGGGACAGCAAACCCTTTGCAGAAGCACTCTTCAGTCTTCTGCTCCCATTGGCCCAAGCAAGTCACATGGCCAAGTTATGGTCCAAAGGATGGACAAATAAACTCTACTTCTTGATCAGAGAAGCCATAAAATATTGTGGTCATTTTTTCCCCTCAATGGAGTCTTGACTCAAGCACTCAGTCATCGGGCCCTAATGGAAATGGCTCTTGGAGAGCTGCATGGTCGGAATAAAGAACACGCAAATGGATTTTCCTAGAACACATTCCGGTTCCAATCACTTCTACTCAAGTTTTCCATTTTGAGGAAGAATCGCTCTATGCCCAAAGTTCTCACATCTCAGCATTCCAAAGTCACTATTGTTGATGACTTAATTTCTCATGAAACCAACTGCATCTATCTGTCAGGAGGAAGGCATCTTTCCTGACACCTTGACCACCTGTCATCACAAGCTGCAGGCAGCTGTCAAAATGTTCAGTGCCTTATACATATGTATCATGCCAGTTCTCATATTTTGTGCTGAAAGAGGGTATCAATGCTATAATTAATTAGCCTAATTTGCATTCAAGACTATACATAATTAATTTCTTCATTAAAAGCTTTCAACATTTCTTTGCAGAAAGTGCAAAAGATCATTGATGAGGTTTGAAGCAGCAATTAATAATAAAATATGTCAATGCCTAGATGAGAAAACAGTACCAAGGTAACCCATGCCACTCAAAGCCAGGATGATCCTGGGGCTCAGAGATGCTTGTTTGTCATCTGATTTGTCCCAGATTGTCATTTTCAGGCAAAGACAATGCGTCTCATTTATTCCTCCTCCCCACGCTGTTTTCCACTCTCCCGGGTGTCTATGAGCTCGGAGGGAAGAGCTCTAGTCAGAAATGCCAGGCAAACAAGTGGCCCTTGGCCTGTCCTCAGTGCTCTGATGGGAAGACTGCTGGAAAAATCAAGTGTATTTCTCCTCATATCACTACCACAATAACAGTGATAAAATAATAATAACGAACATTTACTGGGTGCTTGCTATTTCTCAGGAACCACTAAAAGCTTTCTATGTCTTCTTTCATTTGATGCTCATAAAACAACATTCTGAGATGCTACTATTATAAACCCCTATTTAACATTTTAGGACAGGAATTTACATATCATAGCCCATGGGCCAGATCTAGCCATACTCATTTATTTACCAACAATGACAGAGTTGAGAAGCTGTGAAAGAGAACGTATGACTCGCAAGGCTAAAAATATTTACTACCCTGACTTGTATTAGTTGCCTGTTGCTGCTATGACAAATGACCACAAACCTGGTGCCTTGAAACAACACATACATATTATCTCACAGTTTTAGAGGTCAAAAGTTTGAACTGGGTCTCACTAGATGAAAATTAAGGCCGGGCTGTACTCCTTTTGGAGGCAATATGGGAGGACGGGTTTCTTTGCCTTGTCCAGCTTCCAGAGGCACCTGCATTCCTTAGTTCACAACCTCTTCTTCCTGCTTCAAAGCCCGCAATGGCCTATAGAGTCTTTATCATACTGCTTTCTGACACTACTTCTCCAGCCACCCTCTTCCCCTTAGAAGGATCCTTGTGATTACAAGGAGCCTGCCTGGAGAATACAGGATAATCTCCCCAACTCAAAATCCTTACTTTAATCCACCTGCAAAGTCCCTTTTGCAGTGAAAAGAAACATCTTCACAGGTTCCAGTGATTAGGATAAGACATTGAAGGCTACTTATTTTGCTGACATCAGATTCTATAGAAACACTCATGATAAGGAAGCTGTTTAATTAGTTGACAGTCTTACCTTCTAGGAGCTCATATCTCCTACAGCAAGCACAGTCACGGAGAATTCTGTTGATTTCAGTGCATAGTAGGTGTTCAATTAATATTTGTTGAGTGGGTAGAGGATGGATGGAGGATGGATGGGGTAGATGGGTGGATGGATGGATGGATGGATGG
>JAAGEH010000006.1:2934278-3089581 GCA_011751065.1 Lasiurus cinereus
GTGGGTAGATGGATGGATGGATGGGTTGGATGGGTAGATGGATCAATGGGATGGATGGATGGATGAATGGATGGATAAATAGATGAGTAAGTGGCAGTATTCTTTTTCTAAGAACCTCTAACTAGTTAGTGGAGGAACCAGGATTTGAATTCAGGGCTGTTTGACTCTAGACCTGAAGCTCTTTTCTTTATTTTTCTTTCTTTTCTTTTTAAAAAGTATATTTTTATTGATGTCAGAGAGGAAGGGAGAGGGAGAGAGAGATAGAAACATCAATGATGAGAGAGAATTATTGATTGGCTGCCTCCTGTATGCCTCCTACTGGGGATCAAGCCCGCAACCTGGGCATATGCTCTTGACCACAATTGAAGCAGGGACCCTTCAGTCCACAAGCCGACATTCTATCCACTGAGCCAAACTGGCTAGAGTCAGACTGACTCTTAACTAGTTCATACTCTTCAATGTTCTTATAGCTAAAAGCCTCTTAGAGTAGAGACAAGGTAATATTTTTTACCCTCTACCTTCTTCGTACATTTACTTAGCATTAATTTCTGAACTATTTTCTTATTTAAACTGCAATGGCCTGGAGTTATGCTGTAAAGGCTCAAGGACAGTCAGCAACAGAATACATTCCACCTAAATGCTCATTGCGGTTAATAGCTCATTTCTACATCAGTTAGGGGCAGAGATGCCATCTGGCCTCAGTGGTGTCATAAAGCTAGAAATCAGGCAGATGTGATCTTGCCCACCTGCTTCCCCTCCCTCCCATTCTCTGGTCTACGAAGTGCTTCAGCAGAACCTCCAGAAGAAAGAGGATGGCTTCGTTGTCCTCTTTGATCATTCAGCAAACACTTGCCCCATGGTCAATAAATTGCCCAAGAAAAGTAGATGTCCAAGTACCTTCTCCTTCTATTTTGATGGCACCACAGCACACTTGTCCCTCCCTGTGCCTACTAATAAGGGGAGAAGAAAGAGAAACTATCCCATATTGTCCTGGAACAGGGTCACCTATTGCTCATTGATTGGGAGGATGTACCTAAGCCACTTGCCCCTCCTCAACCTTCCTCGCCTCCACAGTTAAATTGTGATAATTGTATCCCATAAAGTGACATGAAGATGCCCCCCCTTCATTCTGTTTGAGTACACCTGACCAGCGACAAGGGCTCTCTCCTGGACCTTCTCTAGCTTCATCCACCTGTAAGTCATCGGACAAATATCTGCACTGAAATAGACCTAGCATTTTGCACAATAGGAAGGCAGTTTTCAGAGCTGTGTGATGAAGAGAGCACTCCTAGGTCCAACCTTCATAAGGGCTGTGCTCAAAGGATTTAGGAGGATCTGGGGTGTCATTAGCCACTCAGGCAGAAAAGGCTCTCCCTCTAAAAACATGCTGGGAGGCTGGTGCTTGGGCAGGCAGTGAGGGGTGCTGAGAAGGAGGGAGCTCTGAAGCCAGACAGAACTGCTGCATCCTGCCTCCCACATGCGCCTGGCCCATGTGCATCTCAGCTTCTCCTCTGTGTGCAAGGAGTAATAGACTCATTCATCTGTTGACTCACCGCATTGCACTGGAGACTTGGGTTTGTGGGGAAATAAAGATGATTAAGATATGGTCTCTGCCTTGGGGGAAGAGGGACAATTTACAAATGTTTGATTATTTATTTATACAAATGTCCTTCCATTTCTGAAGTTTTCCCAGGGCAAATAATCTACACAAAAAGTTGAAAAAAATAATAACAAATAGAAAATCACAATGGGTGGGTGTGAGGCTAGAAGGGTTATCTTCTAATAAAGTCTAGAGCAGACATGAAAACCAAACCGTCCCCTGCCCCCACCATTGCCATCCTAAATAAAACAACGAATAGCCACAAACCACATAAAACTGAGAAGCAATGGGCTTAACATTCCGTCAGAAGAATGTTCCAGAATTATCCTCCAACAACCCCACTGGGGAGAGAAATTACTGGATGGAACCTGAAGACCAGCCCAGGGGTCCCGCTGCCCAACCCTTAGCCCTTACTCTCGCTGCCCTCCGCCACAGACCAGAAGTAGCCTCAAAGCATATGTTGCTCAGACTTTGTCAGAAATTCACTTGTATCCCAAACATAACCAAATGTGTGAGTTCAGAATTTAGAGATTGCTGAGTGAATCAGAGAAGATGGGGAATTATTCTCCATGATGCATAATTAACCAATCGACAGAAAAACCCACTGAAACAGTAAAGGGATTTATATTTTTGTCTCAGAATCGAAAAGTGAAGAATGTGGTTAGTTTCAAGTAAGGCTGATCCAGCAGCTTATACCATCTTACCAAGGATTTTCTTTCTCTCTAGCTTTTCTTTCTTCATTCTGCAGGTGAACTTATCCCCCTTCTGTACCTAGCAACAACCAGCAGCTCGAGTCTTTTCCTCTTGGGTAGCAGCAGGTCACAGTCAGTTTTAAACTCCATATCCTTATAACCTACATATGATGCAGTACAAGGTAGCTTTACTTTACTTGTGATAAGAAGGCCCAGTTGCCGAGACTGGTTTGGCTCAGTGGATAGAGCATCGGCTTGTGGACTGAAAGGTCCCAGGTTCGATTCTGGTTGGGGGCATGTACCTTGCTTGTGGGCACATCTCCATTGTGGGGCACGCAGGAGGTGGCTGATTGATGTCTCTCTCTCATTGATGTTTCTGACTTTCTATCTCCTTTTCTCTCTGTAAAAAATCAATAAAATATATTTTTTAAAAAAGAAGGCCCAGTAAATATACCTTCATATCAGATTTGTTAAATAATAATTTTTAAAACTTTAGAATCATTTCAGATTTACAGGAAAAATGGCAAAGATAGTACAAGGACTTGCCATATACCCTGTACCCTGTTTCTTCTAAGTTAACATCTTAGGTGACTATGATACACTTGTCACAATTAATAACCAAGATGGTACATTATTATTAACCAAAGCCCAAAGTTTTATGTTTCCTTAGCTTTTACTCACTGTCCTCTTTCTGGTCCAGGATCCCACCCATGACACCACCTGCCATTTAGTTGTCAGGTCTCCTTAAGTTCCTCTGCCTGTGATGGTTTCTCAGACTCTCCTTGTATCTGAGGACCTGACAGTTTGGAGGAGTCCTGCTCTGGCATTCCCTGGCCTTCCCACCCTCAATTAGGATTGGCTTAGATGTTCTCATGAATATGCTGAGGCCATGGGTTTGAAGAAGGAAGCCCCAGCGGTAAAGTGCGCTTCTCATCACATCATACCAAGGATACATACTATCAATGTGCCTTATCACCTAGATGTTGACCTTGACCCCTTAGCTGAGGTCATATGTGTCAGTTTCTCTTTCTCCCCCTTTCCATATTATGTTCTTTGAAAGGAAGTCACTAAGGGCAGCCCACACTTATGGAGTTGGAGGTTATGCTTCCCTTCCCTGAGGCTGGTGTATCTACATCAATTATTTGGAATTGTTCTACATGAGAGATTTGTCTATACTTCTTTATTTGTCACTATTCAATTATTTATTTATTTATATGGATCCTACATATTTATCTTAGACTTTGGGCTATGATCTGACACCACCTGACTTTTCTGCTCAAATTGTCCCCGCTTTGGTCATTGGGGCTTTTTCAGTTGGCTCCATGATTGTGGGTGTTGTTTATTGAATCAACTTTCTGGCATTACAAGGACCTTAGGCTCATCTTGTACATTCCTGCCCCTGGGGTCAGCTTTTTCTCCCAGGAGCCCTCGTTCCTTCATTTGAGAACAGTGCTAGAAACTGAGACTTGGACTCCGGATGTGCTTGCTGCTCCTGGGTGTCATTGCTTCAAGGTGCTCTCAGTGAACAGAACAAGGAGATACGTGCCCCTTGGATCTTTTGGAAGTGGACTTGGCCATGTGCCCATTCACAGTGCCAATCTGTGTCTTGGGGATTGAACTGATTTTAGCCAATCAGGGCCCAGCCTAAGGCAGGCTATTGATATATCTTGATTCCAAATTCAAGATTAAAAATAGAGGAGGTGTGGTTTCCCCAAGAATGCTCAAGGTGCTAACAAGAAAGAGGAGAGAGGGATGTTCAATAATAAGGACAGATATCCATCACTTGGGGAGGGTGGGGTGTGGCGGTCAGTAACAGAGACTAGAAAGAAACAAAGCTCTTGATCCCCAACAGTCTGTAAATCCCCTAGCGTTAGAGAAAGCGCTGGGCAGCAAGTGACTCAGGAAGATGATAAATTCCCTCAGCATCCATTCCCTAAGTCACATGTGCATTAATGAAATATTTTTAATCTTGTCCTTCAAACCAGCTGGCTTGTCTCCTAATAGGTTCCAATTAAATCCCTTTTTAAAAATTACATTGTTGTTAAAGACTTTGCTATCTTTATATGATTCACCCTTACCATTTCGGCCCCAACCCTCTCAAAATTGCCTTGCCATCCCCCTTTCCTATTAAAAAATGGGAAATTGCACCTAATTAGTCAAATTTGAATTGTATGTGGCTATCACAGCCCAATGGTTGAATTTCACACACCATTTGAAAAGATATGGTAGAAATGTCATTGCTGATTTCCTCCCACACTCCAGTGACACTATTCAATTACAAAAGGAATTATTTGGCTTCCTGTCGTTGCAATGCTCTAACAATATGCTATTAACCTTTATTGATTTTTGCTTAAATATATTCAAAATGGGTACATTTTTGCAAATCTAATGTGCTGGTATTTAAACGGAAATATTTCATTAAATGGCTTTTCTTTTTAAATGAGTCTTGCCAAATGATTATAAATGACTGAGTTCTGAACTTGAATGAGATGTTGTGCAGAGATGGAAGAGGGTACTCCGTGCTACAAATGGACCCAGGGAGTTGGAAAGGATTTTGAGGGGAACGAGTGTGGCATAGAAGAAAATGCTTGCCCTGACAGGCACCCAGGCCAATGATGGTAAAAAGGGTCCCCTGCAGGTTGTGGTGGGTCTTAGAATAGACAGGGTTGGCAGGAGACAGCCATCAGGAGAATGATAATGATGAACACTGGCATGGGTTGAGTTCCAATCCCTCCTGTTTATCACGAGCTCTCCCTGTTAGGAGGAATGCCCACAGTGTGAGGAAAGGAGGGCCACTGTATTTCACTGGGTGCAGTCCCTTGGGGCGAAGAGCCCTCTCCACTGCCCACATTCCCTCATAGCCTCCACCTACATTTACATCTTGGACTGCACTCTTTGTAAATGTAGGTGGAGGCTATGAAGGAGGGTGGGCAGTGGAGAGGGCTCCTCACCCCAATGGACTGCACCCAGTGAAATAGAGCAGTACTCTATTTCAGTTGCCTTTTACAATTCTTCTGTGGTTTAGGAATTGTTTAGGAAACTTCAGCTCAACCAACCTGGGTGTGGAGAAGACAGTGAAATTTCTGATGGGTTTACACACACCTGTATACGCACCCATGTACATTGTGAACACATTTCAGCTCCTGATTAGCACCATCCAGAGAGGGTGACATTTGTATGGAAAATTCCAAACACCCTGTTAGGTTTGTCCTTGGACTCTATTAAATATGAATGAGGTTGGAGAAAGAGCAACTTCTCAACCTACGCTGGGGTATGCACAACTTGATGAACTATTAAAGCTGGTATTATGAAGTCAGAAGTTGCAAGGACACAATCTTGGACAATTGACAGCTTTTCATGTTTTCCTAGAAAGTAGAGTGTTCTATAGGTATGGGCATAAAGTGACTTCCTCCTGGACAGTATTGCCTCCTGCTTGCCCTCACCTGATGTTATTCAAACTAAAATCCTCTGCCTTCCTGAGGGCTGACTTGACCTACCCAGTGAGCTGGGGCTTGAACGAGCATGCGTGGGGCTTGAACGAGTATGCATGGGCCTTGTAACAGATTACTCATTATTGATCACCATTGCAGTACCCTGTGCCCTGCCCCGTCAGTAAATGACTACACTTTCACCTACTTAGACCCAAGTCTTTGAGTCACCATTGACTTCTCTCTTTCTCATGCTTTACTCCTTTGGCTGCATCTTCAGAGTGGATGCAGGATCTGACCACCTCTCATCACTGCCACAATCTATGCTCCTCTTCACGCCACTGTTACTTGTCATCTCGACCTCGTGGCCTCCCAGGTGGGCTGCCTGCTTCTGCCATGACCCCCACATGCCTTCTCCAACCCCAATGAGTCTCCAAGTAAAGCAGACCCTGACACACCCTGCTCAAAACCTGTGGCTTCCAATCTCCCGTGGAGTGAAAGGTAAGGCTAGCAGAGCTCCTCTTCACTGTCAGCCCTTCCCTGTCTCAGCAGTATAGCTCTCCTCTTGCTACCCAAGCCCTAGCCATCCTGGCCTTAAACTTGAACCTGAAAACCATGATCTCACTCAAGGATTTACTTGAGATCTTTCACCTTTCGCCAGAGCCTTCTCAACCCAAATATCCACACGGTGCCCTCCTTTTCTCTTGTTACCTCCCCTGAGAAGCTTAGACTATCCTCTACCTAAAGTTTCCCAATTGTGTTTCCCTGCTTTCTTTGTCATAATCCTCACAGCTCACCCTTACCTACTGCAAGTCAAGGGATACACACCTATAAACTCATCGAACATTCACAATGACCCCATGAAGGAGGGTCTCAACACGCCCGGCTTACAGGAGAGTAAATCAAGGAGAGTTCAGATGCTTGAGGACAGTCCTCCCCAATGGGGCATGGAGCTGCCATGGCCTGGGAACCACTGAGCCCACCACACTTCGCATGAATCCACCTTCCCTTCTAACCCATGTGACTGGAGGGGCTTTGTCAGCTTGGCTCCTGGCTATAGCTCTGGATGCAGTGCCTGGTGCACAGTAGATGCTCACTAAATATCTGCTGAATGAATACCAGATGCCATGCTAAGGACACATATTCATCCCTTTATCCTTAGAGCAGCCATCTGGGTCTGCCTGTGGGGAGGGCTATGGCTGGGTCTCATAGAGGAGCCCTGGCGGAGGCATTTTTTAAGCTACTGTTCACTGATCACCTATCAGGTATCTTCCATTCCAGGTGTTAAGTGCTTAAATAAAGGTGAGGACTGCACTACACTGGGGCTAAATGCTTCATAGTAATATGAAGCCTGGCTAGGAGCCCTGAGCGCCTCCTGTGCGTGAGGCCCTGGCTCAATGGAACTGCCTGTGCATCCCTCCCTCTGCAGCGAGCCCTCCCAAAGTCAGATCCTGGTACCCTGGGGAGCCAGCATCCTGAGCTGTGGCCAGAGGAGCTGGAGGATTGCCCAGCAGGTGGAGAATGTAAAATGTTAAAAGAGGCAAAATTTGCATTGGACCAAATAGTTGACAAGGGCATGGGGATGGGAGTCTGCCTAACAGGGCTCCACTCACCCCCAGCTCTGCTGCTTTTCAGCCGAGTAACCTTGAGCAAGTCACTGGGCCATTCTCAGCCTTGGGATCTGCACAGTAATGATAGGCTGGCACTCCCTCCAGTCCACATCCTGCAAGTCCATGGTCAGCACTGTACCCAAGGGCAGTGACAAAGCCGAGGCTCCCGCGCTGCAGGTGCCATTCCACTCAGCCCACTGCCCGGTTTAGAGAGGAATGGGCCTAATACTTACTTTTAAAATCCAAGGAGAGCAGAAATCCTGGTGCAGTCCCCTTTCTACAACCATGCCTCCATCTCAATTTTATTTCTGTGTCGTTTGTAAGTCCTCCCTTCTGCCCTCCCTCCCTGCCACCCCCTGCCCCGTGTTATGGCCCCAAACCCACCAGGATGTTGGTTCCCTCTTGTCACCTGTCAAGAGCCACTTTCTCTCTGGCCTGTTCCCTGAGCAAGCTTGTAACAGAGAGAGAAGGATGAGTGGAGAGAGTGAGCCAGAGAGGCAGGACCACAGCAGTGAAGCAGCTGGGCCTGGAGCAGGACCCGCCTCAGGAAGCATCAAAGCCAGATTAAAGGACCACACAATGACAAATACCCACTGGCTTTTAACCCACATGTCATTTCCAGCTGCTAAAACTGCAGACCCAGAATTAGATTTGGGGGGTGCCCCCTTGGGAAACAGAAGCTCACCTTTGCACCGGGAGGGTTTCCAGCTTTCAGACCACATGAGGAAGGCACCTGAAGGCTCTCCAGGTGCGACTCCCTCATCCTCCCCAGAACAGCTCCACCCGGAAACATCCAGCAGCCACCAGGTCCCTGCAGGTCCCAGCTTTCTCTCTCTGCCCCTACAAAACACAAGAATAAGATAAATCTGAAACCCAGGTTAACAATGAATAAATTTATTAAACAATATTTGAGACTTACACTAAAGATTTTGGCATAGTAAATTTGGAACTTAGTATATTAGTATAGTAACTTCAGAATTTTAGTAGAATAATTCTGGAATAATTGTTAATGTAAGTATGTCCCATGTAATGTTTGGGGGCACACTTAGATTAGAAACTTGTTGTTTACCTGGAACTCAAATTTAAATGAGGCCTTGTATTTTTACTTATAAGTCTGGCAACTCTCCGCACCTATACAGAAGGGGCTGCCATGTGCTAGGCCTTCACACCCTCCAAGGAGGGGGCCCGAGGCAAGACCTGCAGGGTCATGCCATCTCCCTTAGTGGAGGCAGGCCGCACCAACTACCTGCTCCTCAACACTGCTGTGTGCTGCACCTGGGCTGGGCCTATGCCCTAAGAAGTCTTTCCAGAGCTCCCGCCTCGGACAGAGGAATGGAGAGTACTCTGTTCGCATTCTGCAAGCTTTATTTGTCACTGGCCAAGGAGTAAACTCTTTCGGCTTTGAGAGCCACATGGTCTTGTCACAACTACCTAATTCTGCTGTTGTAGCAGGTGATAGCCACAGGCAAGCAGTAAACATGGGGTGTGGCTGTGGCCATAAAACTACTCTAAAGGCAGCAGCGTGCTCTTCCCCCCAGCCCAGGGTTGGCGCTGAGAGAGAACACCCAGCCCCTTGATTATAAAAGTGGACTGAGTTCTGGGTTTGCACCGAGCACTTTCCATGCATTAGCTCAATTCTTACAAAGCCCGTATGAGGGAGCGCCTGTTGTCATGCACAGGTTTTAAGGGTGCCGCTAGGGGTACGGGGAGGAGAGGGAGATGGCTAACCTTCTCTGCCTCGAAGTCTGTGGCTCACCAAGAGAGCTAAGTGCCTGCGAGTCTTCTCTGGCCCTTTACCCTGCAGTTGTGTGGGCTGGGAGGGGCCCAGGGTGCTCAGTGCATTTCTCACTCAGAGTTAAACACCCTCTTGCTCTGCCACTCCCAGGAAAGCCAGGCACCCTGCACGCAGGTGGGGGCCCATGAATGCTTATTCGGCAGAATCGGCATTCTAAGTCAGAGTGGGGCCTGCACACCCTGCAGGACGGCCTGGCACAGCCTCAGCCGAGGCTCCTGAGCTGCAGGACCCCTGGCCTCGCCCTATCTGCAGCCCCACCCCCACCAGGCCAGCTGCTCTGCTCCTGGAACAGGCCAGGCGAACTCCTGTGTGGACATGTGGAGAGGCTAAGATGTGTCTATTCCATCTAGGGCTCCCTAAGGCAAGCGAGGCCAGGCAGTGTTTATATGTCAGATCAGCCTGAGTTCAAACTCTGCCCCTCCCAATCTTGGGCACTTGGGAAATCCCTTCACCTTTCTAAGCCTCAATATTGCCATCTATAAAATGGAACTATAGTACAGCAATGAAAGAACCTTGCCCTTAGGGCTGTGGTGAGGTCAAACCAGATGGTGTGCTCGAGTGCCCAGCAGGTAGCTGACCATTCCATATGCTCTTCATCCCCTTCGCACCGCCGACCCCAGACGGCCCCTGGAGTAGATGCCCTGAGGTCCCTGTCCAGGACCCCCTGCAGATGGTACAGCCATTGAGGGCTATGATCTGGCTCCATAAGCACCCTTTCTGAGAGAAGGATCGGGTGAGGGTGCTGCTGTGCCCTGGAAGAGGCATTCCCTGTCTTTCTTTCCCTGCAACAGCCAAAACAGATATTCCTGATGGCAGGTGGATCTCTGTGACACAGCCACATGGGATCCCAAGCTCCACCCTGTGACTATGCAATTCGCTAGGAAGATGCCGCCACCCACGTGCAGACAGCAGGAAAAGTGAGGAGGGGCCACACCACTTCTTAGAAGCCTTCGCTCCAAAGTGACACTCTCATTTCTGCTCTGTTACTTTGGAGAGAGTTAGTCACCTGACTTAAGCATGGGTCACAGCCATATACACCACGAAAGAAAATGAACTCTGGGAGATGGTTAACCTTCTCTGCCACGTGACCTTCCTTCCTTCCTCTTTGTCACCGTTCCTCCTTCCCTACCTCCTCCTTCCCTTCCTTCCATAAATATTGAGCTTCTACTTTGTACCATACACCATGGTGGGTGCAGGGACACAATGTTACCTTAAGCCAGACTAGGTCTTATCCTCATGGAGCCAATGGTCTCACCTATGGTGGTGACTGCCTATGACCTTCTACAGAGTTTGGAGGACACATTCGCTCTGAGAGGAGAGTCTCCTTGGACCCAGTAGTGATGTCTTCTTGGGCTCCCTTAGTGATGAGCCAGGAGTTATAGGACCTGAGGCCTAGGTTTAAACTCCGACTCCATTCCCTTTACCCTCAGCTGTGTGACTTGGCCAGGTTCTCTGCCCTCTTTGTGGAAAATTCTGATTTCCACGGGGCACACTGGTTTACTGCAGCCTACCTCTTCAGGTTAGTTCACCGGTGCAGGTAGCCTGTCTGGGGAGTGCCCAGCACATGCCTGTCTTTGTAAGTACTGCTGGATCCAGAAAGATAACAAAACAGGGGAGCAGGGTCAGATAAGATGAGGCTGCGAGGGGCCAGGAGGGGACCGTGGCTGCATGTTTGGGCAGGGAGGCCAGATCCTGGGCGGCAGCAGCTGTGTGCACAGGAGAACCACGGCCCATTGGGCTACACCTGGTGGGACCGCGTCTTTCCTAGAATTGATGCTTTCACACTTCTGCCCAAGTGCCCCCCAGGAGAGGCACACTGTGGACGAGAGGGAGGGTCAGCTGCAAAGGCCGTAGGGGATGTTATGAACTGTCCCAAATTGGGGTGTCATGCAGAGCCACAGAGCCCTGTGCTTGCCCTCTACACAGCCTGAGGTCGGCTGTGAGGGCAGCTACGGTGGGATGCATATTAAATGACTGTGGACATTAGGGTGACAGCAACTGTCATCACAGTGAATGCTGCCTCTCCTCAGAGGCGCCTGAGGGTGGCAGAATGGCTCAGTCAAGTGGCTTTGGCCGGGCTGGCAGCCTCTGAGGACACGTGGTATTGCAATGTGGGCCGGATTGCCTGGGAAGGAGCTCCAGGGAACCAGATGGTTGGTTGAAATAGACGCAGATGCCCCTCTGGAAACAGGGCACTGGGCACTCCACACCTTTGTTCATAGTATGCTAGCTGAAGGAATGTCTCCCCTGCATGTTTAAAGAAGCATCTGTCGGAGCCCAAGCTGTTTCTGTTTTATCTTTTCTTAAACACACACATACACACACACATGCTCTTTCTCTGCTAATAGTACATGTACACAGGAAGTCTCCAATGCAACACAAACAGTTATAGAGGGAAATGGGACATCTCCCATAGCCAGAGCCCCTGAGTTCTCTGTTCTGTTCCTGAATTCGCACTTGCATTTCTTGCAGATGTGTGCACTGATGTTCCATTTTCACCAGCAGACAGCTGGGTTGCACACACTGTTCTGCATTTGGCTTGTGTGCACAGCAGCGATCATTCTGAATCAGACACAGAGAAGGCGCTCTTCTCTAAAACAGTGCAGCATTGCCCTCTGCAGATGTTCAGCATGCACGTGACCTAATTAGGCCCTGATGGGCATCTGGGTTGCTCTTTCACCCTTGCTGTTAAGTCATGCTGCAGCAAATAACCATACACATATGCCATGGTCATGTCTGTATCAAGGACATCTGAAGGGCACTATGGCTGGGTCTAGCAAAAACTATTCACTGGACACTCTCAGAGATCTACAGATGCAGAAACAGCTGTTGGTGAGTCACCCATCAGAATGACACTCCCACTCTGCTGCGGCAGGCGCCTCTCTTAGGAGTTCTATTTGAGCAGCCAAGACAGGTCGGTGTCTGGAGGCCAGTGAAAGAACCGAACGGGGCAGTGTGAAGGCAGGGGCTGTATACCATTACAGGCTCTGCCACTGACTGCTGTGTGGTTCTGGGCAAGTTACCTAGCCCTTCTGGGCTTCAGTCTCCTCACCTGTACAATGGGAAAGCGATACCACCTGCTGCCTTGGGTAGTGGAAAGCAGCAATGCATTAGTCTAGCCAGGACTGAAATCAGGAGATTGGCAGAGCCAGGGCTCTGAAGTCAGCTCTTTATGATTGTGGTTGCTGTTGCTGCTGTGAGGGTTGTGTGCATAATTCTAGGATTCTGTGTCACACATCATCACTGTCAATGAGCTCATTCTAACTTGATGTCAGGGGCCTGTGGCCATGAGGCTGACCATTGTCTGAGGAAGCCTGACATAGCTGGGGTACGGGGTCCTCCTCAATTCTCTCCTCCTTCTGACAAAGGGAATCCTTCATCTCCTTTCCCACCAACACTAACTGATCCCTGTGTTTTGCATAACTGTCAGCTCCTCAGGAGGCCTCCCTGTTCCACCCCCTCTGGCCTAAGTTGAGTTCCCTTTCTTAAAGCCGAGCACCCTGACCTTCTCCTTTAAAAGTAAATGGAGAGTTGCCTCAAAATAAAGATTAAATATCACATGTATTTTAAATTTAGCTCATATTATGAAGTCTTACTGCACAAAGTAGTGTTCAGCTCAAACCAGTTTGGCTCAGTGGATGGAGCGTCAGTCTGCGGACTAAAAGGCCCCAGGTTAGATTCTGGTCAAGAGCATGTGCTTTTGTTGCAGGTGCATCCCCAATGGGGGGCGTGCAAGAGGCAGCTGATCGATGTCTCTCTCTCTCATCAATGTTTCTAATAACTCTCTATCCCTCTCCCTTCTTCTCTGTAAAGAAAAAAAAAATCAATAAAATGTATTTTTAAAAAATATATGTTTAAAAAATACAAAGTAGTGTTCAGCAGACATGCTCATAAAATCAAATCATTTCTGTCTTATGATCGTATGTTACAAATACAACATATTTAGGACCATTTTCTTGCACACCACAAAGCTGGCCTCAGTCTGAACTACCCAAGGCACATTTGCCTCTATAAAGCCTTGCTCATTAGGATGCTACTGTTTTTATCTTTAGTCACAAACCCCAAACCCTCCTCTGGTGGGCCACTGCACAGTTGCTGACACAAGAGGGCCTGGACGTCATCCAAAACCTGGCCAATGTTGTACACAGAACCTTGCGATACGAGGTGCCAGGTCCCGGGGATTCCAAGTTCTCCAAGTTCCGGGAATCGCCTTCCATGCTCATCGGTTGGGAAACTGTTGACTGATTCCCAAATTTGATTTCCAAAGGCCACACCTTGCTTCTGTGTCTGCACACGCAGACGAGGTTGACGGGACGCCTCACATTACCATAACTTGTTTTGGCATTTTGTATCGTCTCAATAAAAAATATTTTAGAAAATAATTTAAATAGTGACAGGTTGCTTTCCCTGATTCTTCTTGGCATTTGTTGTTATTTACATAACATTCCCATCTGTTTTCCCAGGGCAGATTCTGTGTCTGGCAGTAGAATACATTGTAGCCTTTTGCCAAATTAATTTCCATCACTTTTATGGTACATTGCTACCGTCTGGAGGACTGAGGCAGCTTGGGCTGGTCTCTCAGGTTGTCTCAGACAGAGGATAAAATCTGAACAGCAAAGACCTCACCAGGCAAGGAAAACATGTTTCAGATAAGAAAAAAAAAAAAGCTCAAAATAATCAAAACCGAAAGACAAGTCATGGATTTCCTGACTGGGGCCACCACTCAGGATTTTGTCACTGACCAGAGTTATGGACCGATTTTGGCCCAAGCAGGGAGAAAACGACCTCACTGCATCTGATGGGGTAGACACCTGTGGTGGCCCACTTCCAAAGTGACCCGAATGACCCTTGCCCCCTGGTGCTTTCACCTGGTGTAGTCCTCCTCACACTGAATACTGTGGGAGTTTGTGACTTCTGAGATGAGGTCACAAAAGGCACCGGGGCTTCCAACTTGTTGTCTGAGGTCACTTGCTCTGGGAGGAACCAGCGTCATATTGTGAGGACACACAAGCATTTTTGTGAAGAGGCCCACATGGGAACTGAGGCCTCCTGCCAACAGCCAGCTCCTACAACAGCCAGTAGCTGTGTGCATGCTCCACCCAAGAAATAGATCCTGCAGCCCCAGTCAAACCTTCAGATGAGGGCAACCACCTGGGAGAATCTCATCTGAAGGTTTGAACCACCCAGGTGCGCTGCCACCAAATTCTTGACTTAGAAAAACTTTGTGAAATAATAAATACTTATTGTTGCTGGAAGCCATTAGGTTTGGGGATAATAGGTAACTAGTATAGAACCTCATCTATTAAATTATGAAACTTCTTATGAACCATATACAAGTAAAATTTACCATAAACCTTAGCAGAGAGGAGGAAAATGGAAGGAGTGGAAAAGGAGGGGTAAAATGTAAGAAAAATAGACACTTTTGCTCTGCTTTGATACTAAATAACAACTGACTTATTAAGAGAGAGCCTTACTGGTAGTTTTTGATGCATCGCCTTCCTTGCTGTCTCTGCCCCACTTTGCATTTGCCGCTCCTCTCCCTGGAACAGTCTCCCAGATCTTCACTTGACTCCCTCCTCCTCATCACTCAGGTTTGGCTCACAGAGCACTTTCTTCCCTGACCGCCCTTGTTAAAGGAGCTGTCCCTGCTCCCCTGCGGCAGCCCTCTCTGCCTCTGGGCTAACTTATCAGCTTAGCACAGCCGCCTCCACAAGAACCACGTCCTCCACAAGAACCATGTCGTCCACAAGAACCACAGGAACAGGACCTCGTGGGAGCAGGGTCCTAGCCTCTCCTGTCCTCCACCATGCTCCTGGCAGGCGCAGTGGTTGTTTATGGCATGAAGTTGGATTTTCCTTGGCTAGGCATCAGCTCAGACATGTTACATGCAATATCTCATTTAATCCTCCCAGAAGCCTGAGAATCAGTCCCATAATTATCCTATTTCACAGGTTTAAAAAAAAAAAAGAAAGAAAAAAGCTGAGGTTAGTCATACAGCCAGTAAGCATTAGACTTGGGACTCTAATCCTGGCCAGTTGGTCTGGACATACTGATGCTTAACCAGCATGCTAGTTTAAAGGGGTCATTACTACAGAAAGTGGGGAGGCTGCGGACAGTGAGGCACTGTGGGAGACTGTAATAATCGTGGTTGTTTCATTTGTTTTTCCTTCTATAAATTTCATAATTCCTAATTCTGTATATTAGAACGCTTTCAGCTTAAAAGATCTAAAATGGCTTTATTTCCTACAGTGAACCCCAATGAATACAATGGTTGTCCATAAATGCAATTCATTCATTCAGTCAGTCATCTATTGAACATCTATTGAGTGCCAAGCACAGTTTGAGGCACAACTGATATATCAATAATCAAAGAGACAAAACATCCTCCCACATCTACATTTCCAGCCTTATACTGGAGTTGAAGGACATGCAAGGTTCCTCCTCCATGTCTTTTCATGGCTTGATAGTTCATTTCTTATTATTGCTTAATAACACTCCATTGCTGGCTGTACCACGGCTTGTTTAGCCATCAGGTCATGCTGTGTGAGAGTGAGCAGTGGACCAATTGGTGATGGCCAATGTGAAAAAGGGGAGGGGCAGGCTGAGCAGAGGGAGAGGCCCAGCTGCCACACCTTGCTCTAGTCCAGCTGCAGCTGGCCCTGCTCCCACTCTTCCTGTCCCCAGGAGCCATCCTTCCATGGGATGCAGCCCTGATCCTGACCGATTGGAATCGGCCCACAAGTCCCAGGTTCTCATAGCCTGACCTCACATGAGCCCCCAGGAATGACAACACAATCAAAATAAAAATACAAAAGGGGCTCTTCATGATGAAATCGTCCTAAAAAACACTGCCACATTTGAAAATAACATTCACAGTCAGTTTTTCCACACTGGTTCCCAGCCCACAGTGCTGGCTGGCAGGACTCTGAAGCTCCCTCCGCTCTCCGGAGGGCGAGCAGGCTGGGCTGAGTGGCTGTTGTGTGAGCGTGTTCTCAGACTGGCCGCCAGAAGCTCTGCATTGTCTGAGGATCCCTTCAAGCACAAGCAATAAATCAAACTCGTCCAAGATGCACTGGGAAAGGCACACCCGAGGGAGCTGCCTCCCAGTGCTGAGCTGCTCTCATCATAGTGTTGCAGATCAAGGGCCACCAGGGCGGGCTGGGCTACCCTGGCCCTTCTGTTGCTCAATCCATGTTTTCAGCTCAGTGTGTTTGCCACCCAGGCTGGGAAACAGAGCAAAAATGGGCTTTGAATACAGGAAGTGCGGAGGGACCGCCCAAATGCCAGGGCTTGGAGGTCTGCAGATAGCAAAGAGCTCACTGTGACCTGTGATAAGTGCATCACAGCTTAGAGCAGGCAGAATCCCAGGCAGGGAAGTGGCCTCTAGGAACTAAGGGACCCTCTGACCTGGCCTGCGAACAATGATGACAGTGGGGCCCACTTCCTGGGGCCTGATTGTTTTAGAGGGTGGACTTTAACCCTCCCCCTCTAAAAACAGATATAATTAAGATGCCATAACATTTATCCATTGGAAGTCTACAGTTCACTGACCCTAGAGCATTCAGACAATTGTGCAGCCGCCTGCAGTCCTATATGAAACCCTTCTGTAGCCCGAAGTCCCTCCAGGCCTCTGAGCTGTCAGCCATGTGCCCCAAAGGGAGGCAGCCCCTCAGGACCTGGCTCAAGCTGTTTTGTAAAAATGTAAGTAATTTATAGAACCAGTAATATCTTGCTTCAGGAGATTGCTCACACTGTACCCCTAGGTATGCCCCTGCACAACCATCCACACAGCCTTGTCTGTGCCTCATCACTGGCAGGGGTTCCTGAAGATTGTATTTCCTGTGGAAAATGCTCAGGATACAACAGAAAGTGAAATGGAACTGGAAACTCTGAAAAAGTATTTGTTTAAAAATGTGTACACACAAACACACACACACACACACACACACACACAAATGACAAATGAAAGACTGGAAAGAAATATACCACCCTTTTATCTTGAGGCCATAGATTTAGGTATGATACTTTCTTTTATATAGTCACCAAATTTTCTAAAGATACATACAATATTTTTAATGAAATTACTTATTTGGTTGGAAAATGGAGGCAATAGCATACATTATTTTCTGCCATTTTTCAATATAGTGGATTAATTTCTATGGTGGCTTGGTAAAAAGAAATCTTTACAATTCTCGCATCAACTTTGTTTTTTGAGTAAAGTAAGAAGTAATAGATAAAATAGCTCATGCCTGTTTTGCACATGTAAGTGCATACATGCACACATGTATACTATATTAAACAAGACTTTTCACAATATGATTTATTGAACTTAGCCAAAGTAGTTTCTGCAAAATAAATCTCACTTGCCCAGTAGTATTAAATGTCCTTCCTGTATGGATTCTCCCGAATGAGTCACAGAGCAAAAGCTTTCTCATTCTCCAATTCACCTGTCCACTTGTAGAAATTAGAAGTCGTTCTCCTAGAAACTCCTGCATATGGTGTGCCTTCAGAAAAACCAGCTGGCCAATGGTTGCATAAAATGTCTATTTTTGAACTGTCTCAAAGGCAGTCATTGCCCGTAGGAGGTCCCTATCAGTGAAGTTTGAGGGCAAGTCTTCTTAGATTGCTATTTTCTAGTCAACAACACTCACTTTTCAAGTGTGCTGGGGAAACTCTCTTCCTATTGATGTATCATAGTATACATCAGTCAAGAAGATGGTCATTTAAAATACAAGAAATAAAAAACTTAAATTCCCAAAAGCTCTCTGTTTTTGGTTAAATGAAATTAGTAACATAATAGTAAATGTAAGGCAATGCTTATTATAATTAAATGTAATGCATATGAAAACACAAACACCAACCAGATGGAATATCACATTAGCTATATTATTACTGCTGGCCCCTTGATTGATTAGCTATTTTCTTAAGCAGGATCCCTTAAAAGCATCATCACAGAGAGCCCGGCATCATAAACTGTCACTTAGGCTCTGTTTATGATTGAGGAAATGTAAGAATGTTTTTTCCTGGAACTTTCTAGAACTATGATTTCTATTCCACAGATGGTGATTTTGTCCCCCAGCGACATTTGTCTGCAGATGGTTTTTAGTTGTCATGGCGAAGGGAGAAGTGTCTGCTGGCATTTGATGGGCAAAGGCCAGAGATGCTGCTAAAGCTATTACAGTATGCAGGATGCCCCATAGCAAAGAACTATCTGGTCCACATGTCAATGGTGCTGAGGTTGAAAAATCATGTTCTAGACCAAATAAAAACAAATATGGTAAAAACTATTGAAATATTCATGATCTGACTTCCAGCATGCCAATTTCCTGGGAAACGAAAGTTTGTGCTCTTGAAAAACATCAAAAATGACAACTAATCTGTTTTGGGGGCGACTCACTTTAGCATTGCTTATTAACCTGATGCAACTCCACCTTCATCCAAATTTTCAAACAACAAAAACAAAACCTCTATTTGCTTCACTCCTCACCTCTCCTCTTGCCTCCCAAACTGGACACCGCTGCCAAAATGCTAAAGACAACACCACATAGCCTTGGAGAGGAAACCCTGAGCTGCAGATCCCCCTACAAACCACCGTCCCCCTCTCCCCCTCCCCACACACACACACAGGTTTGCAACCTGAGCTCAAGGAGAGGTCCCAGATGTCTCTCGTTGGGTCTGGAAGGTGGGTGATGGATGGTGCTGATTTTGGGCTTCCTAATGACCTGCATTTCCTAAACTGACCACACCAAGTGCATTACTTCATGAGAAAGAAGAACAAAGCTGTTCGCTGACACCCAGCCCTCTTCTGACTGCTACAGATTCCTCAGAGGCCTCTTGCAGCCCACACAAGAAAAAAGACACACCATGAAAAGCTGTCCCAACTGGGTGCGGGGAGTTAGTCTCCTCAGAGGCAAGGGGTTAAACTGGAACACTTCCAAATTCAGCTGTGAGGGCAAAGACCCTGGCTTTGCCAATAAGGTCACATACCAGGGAAATCCAGGGCCACAGGAGCGTGGCAGATCTTTTCCCTAACTGGCATAATCTTGAGAAGCACCTCTGTGATCTTTGCACTTTCACTTCCTAGTGGGGCTTTTTTAAATCCACTTCTAGAATGTTGAAAAACGCAGCCTGGCCTCACACACAGGCAGAAGGTAAGCTGCACCTCAGGCAGGACTGCTGGCTCCATGATCCAAGTGGTCTAGAGCACAATTTAGATGTGGCCCTCTGGACAAACCTTCTTAAGACTCCCAAGACAGAGACAACAAGCATTAAATTTGGCTTGGGGTCCTTCTGAGCAAGGGCCTGTGTAACTGCCAGATCCCTTGTCCATAGATAGAGCTGGCTCTGGGTGCCCATCCCCAGGGTCTTGCAAGCTTAGGAGTGTAATTTTGTTTTAAGGACAACAGGAGCCCTTAGAGGAGGTGAGAATGAGATGTCAGTCCTGACCTGGCTTTTAAGCCAAGAGAGCTTCAGCTTTGGTGGGGTGAGAGGCAGCAATAACCTTGACTTTGACCTTGAGTCCACTGGCATGCCGTGTGAATCAACAAATGGGCTGAATCTGTGACCATGCTGAGACATGCTTAAAGATGGAACCCTTCTTCATAGAGCATCTCAAGGGACCAGAGTTCCACAGGGCACACTTTGGGAAATCCAGGCCTGGCACATCAGTGCTAAGAAACCCCTTTTAAGGACCAATAATCTGTCATATCATGGAGGGGGAAAGTGAGGCCCACAGAGCAGCTGGAGGTCAGCCGAGGGTACAGAGGTGAAAGCAAAATAATTGTCTCTGGGTCTTCATTTGGTATCTTTACTGACCCCAAAGCCAAAACCCACAGAGCATGTGCAGTCACAGGGTGTGGAAACCAGCCAGGTGGTTCCCAATGTCGCATGGCATAGGTCATGTGCTCAGATAGGGGAAGAGAGGGCAGTGGGAGAACATCTGAGCTTCTGGACCTTTGAGAACAGACAGATGCATGCCTTCAATTCAGAAAGAGGCTCCAGCCCACTTCTTCTGAGTGAGCATGGGTGTGTAATTTAAATCTTATTAAATCATGAATCTGGGTCAGTGGTAATTTATAGATTACCTTCATTAACTGGATAAAAATAATCACCAACTCAACAGTGAATCACAACAGCAATTTGAAAAAAAAAAAGGTACAGCTTTGTACTGGTTGGGGTGTGAGGACATGTCTCCAATTATTTCCCGAAGATTCTGGAGATTGGAAAAAATCAGTACGCATTTGGCCCGAGACAGCTCCCTTTTCCTCCCCCTTAATTTCTAAGCCCTCCGGGAGAAATTTAAGCCATGTGTTTTGGATTCGTTTATGTTTAACCCATCAAAACAGTGTTTGTGAGAAGCATTTGATGTCCGAGAGCCCTTTTTTCTCTCCTTTTTTTTACAAAGGCCTTTAGTCTTTGAACCAGGAAGTTGTCTTATGCCAAGATGAAATGGGGCTGTCCCTCCTACCGGCCCTCCTGCCCTGGGTATCTGCCAAGGTCCCTGGGAATTCTCCTCTGCCCTTGCGAACCGCCAGGAGTGGGAGGCAGCCCCAGAGGAGCTGGTCTCCACAGAAACAATTCATGAGTCTCCCATCCCAGATGTAAGAATGGTATAGCTTGAGCTTACGGAGCATCTACGAAGTGCCAGGCATAGGACTGATATATATATAAAAAAATCCACAAGACAGGCGCTCTCACCATCCCCATTATGTGGACTGAAACTGGGGCCAATGGGGAGTAAGCCATGAGCACAAGCTAGTGTGTGGCTGAGCTGAGAGGTAGAGATGCTAAGCATTTTAGATAAGAGATCTGATGCTCAGAATATGTAAAATATTTGGGAAGGCATTAATATGATAAAATACCATTACCACTGTGACTGCAGTACTGGCTGCCACTCCCTATCTACCCTCCCTCATGTAGATGTGGCTAAAAGCTCCGTTTCCCAGCTGAGAAAGCAGACGCTTGGGGCAGAAGTAACCTGTGCAAGGCATTCTACCTCGGCTGTCAGCTGTTGTAGCTGGGATGTGGAGGCAGGAACGCTATATTGGTTTCCTGAGGCCACCATGACAAATTACCACAAAACCTGGTAAAGGCTTAAAACAACAAAAGTGTATTTTCTCACAGTTCTGGAGCCCAGAAGTTTGAAACTAAAGTGTTGGCAGGATTGGCTCTATAAAGGCTCTGAGGGAGACACCCTCCCATGCCTCATGGGGTCACCGGCTTCCCTGACCTATTGACATGCCACTCCTTCATCACATGGCCTTCTTCCATGTCTCACTGCTTTTTTCTTCTTTTCTGTCTCTTACAAGGACACTGGTCATTGGATTTAGTGTCACTCTAATCCAGAATGATCTCATATCAAGATTCGTACTATAATTACACCTGCAAATATCCTTATTCCAGATGAGGTCCCATTCTGATGTTCTAGTCAGATATAAGTTTGGGAGGTACCACTCAACCAACTACAGTTGCATTGTTCCAAAAGGGAGGCCTCCCGAAGAATGGGGTACTTTGGCTGAAACCAGAAGATAAGGGAGGTCTTGGGCAGGAGGCCTAACATTCCCTAATGCTTCACTCTTCCCTTACCCAGCTGTTGGATAAACAGTCCATTGCTTATGCCAGCAGCTCCTGGCTCTGATGGCGATGCTAGCAACCTGCCCACAGCTCAAACGGGCAATATTGTCCCCCACGAGACAGCCAACAATAACCGGAGACTTTGCTGTGGCACCTGAAAGGGTGAGAGCATGAGGAGGGTGTCACTGGCATCAGTAGGTAAAGTCCAGGAATGCTGCTAAGCATCCTACACAAGGCACACCCCCACAGAGAGAAGTATCCAGCTCACTGTCAGCAGTACTGAGACTGATAATGGGTCCATAGACCTCCATTGTTTTCTATACCTATATTTTTTAAATAACAAAATTAGCCCTCGATGGGGTGGCTCAGTTGGTTGGAGTATTGCTCCATATACCAAAACATTGTGGTTTCAATTCCTGGTTGGGGCACATACCTAGGTTGTGGGGTAGATCCCTGGTTGACGAATGTATAGAGAGTAATCAATCAATGTTTCTCTTTCTCTCACACTTTTTCCTCTCTCTAAAATCAATAAGCATATCCTTGGGTGAGGATTAAAAATAATAATAAAATAACAAAAGTTACATCACACAATATATATAATTGGTAGCCTGCTCTGTACATGTGATGGCATATGGGGAATTATATATATTAAGAGTATGCTTATTTTATAATTTTTCAAAAGCTATATAATAATCCAGGATATGTAAACACTGTAATAAAGTTCATTGATTTTCTAATGATAGATTTTTAGCTTATTTCCAAATTTTTGCTGTTAAAAACAACTCTTTGGAGAGATATACTAGTACTCTTGTCCCAAATCCATTTGTCTATTCATCATTTTTCCCTTGGCACCAATTATACAGGGACTTGCTGGGTTGATGAGCAAACATGACTTGCAGGCTTTGCTGCAAAGTTTTGAAGGCTGCAGAACAGATAAGCAGGTGGCCTGGTTGACACTTAATAAGTGCTTGACCTTGGGCAGGTTACTTCACCTCAGTGTCCTCCCCTGTGAAATGAATGAAAAATAGTTCTCACCTCTTCCAGTGGTTATGAGGCCTAAACAATGAATGCAAAACCCAAGCACAGTGACTGGCATGCAGCACCTGCAGGACACCCAGGTGGTCCTCCACTAGCATCTTGCCACCCATTCCCATGTTCAAACCAGAGGGACCAAGACAGTCCTCTTTCCTCACTATTGCCAACATTAGGAATCAGCAAACTCTTTCACCTTTGCTCATCAGATCACCAACACTGATATCACAGGATTTTAATTGGTATGCATCAGGAAGGTCTGTCAGTCATACAAATAAAGCAGTCATCTGCCAGTCAAAAAGGGGATTGAGGTCAATGCAGTAATGTTTGTGGAATGGGAAAATGACAGAGGAAATGCCTTAAGAAGCTCATCTTTCAAAATTTCAGAGTGTCATGTGATCACATCCACTGATTGGTTATTCTATATACGAATTTATTACTTATATATTAGACAACTGAAAGGCAATGTGATTGACAAGTTGAGCTGCCACGGTGGACACTGTAAAGCTGGTGGCTGCCTGTTTTAGTCAAAGGTACTCTCAATGATTTTTTTATGGATAATGCACAAGTAGATCGAGTAAAACAAATAGAGAGTCTTGTTTCTCACCATATGCTAAAATTCATTCCTGTAGGTCAAAGATTAAAATGCAAATCTATAAATAAAATAATGAAACTAAAAGGACTAGATCAATAGGTGAATATGTTGTAATCTTGGGGATGGAAAGAATGTTTTAAGGTGTGGCATCTTAGACTGACACTTTAGAACAGTTTTGACTACTTAAAATTAAAATTAAAAAGTGAACAGCATATAAAATAAACAAGTTGAGAAATGACAAAATTTGTAAAATTACAAAAAATATGTAAAAAGGGACAAATATATGGTTTAGAGCCTTAAAAAATATATAAACAGTAATTGTTAATCAATAAGAAAAAAGTTAAATATACTAGTAGGATATAAACAAATATCTAAATTTAAAAATGCAAAAACAAAGAAACATAAAACCACCTCATCTAGTCAGTGCCTTCCACATTGTAGATGTTCAGTGAAATGGTTGTTTTGATGCCTATAATAATAGCTCACCAAGCCCTTACCAGGGGATCCAGAGAGTGAGGACAAGCACAGAACTCAGCTCTATCCCCAGGCCTGCAAAAGTCTAGTGTATGCACAGCAGCCACGAGGGAAGTTCCTGTCACGAGCTGTGTAAGTTTGGCCACGTGCCTTAACTCCTCTTTGTCTGACAACAGACAAAACGAGAATAAATGAGGATAGCATTAATACATGCCTCGTGGGACTGTTGCAAGCATTAAGCAAGTTAATGCGAGTAAACAAGTTAGAGCAGTGTCTGCCTGGCTCATCATAAAGACTCAACAATGCACTTCAAAGTTCAAAAATTAAGCTAACACGAGAAGCAAGGAAACGCCCACCATTCATTGATCCGATCACTCAAAGATACCTAATCAGTGCTGAGAGCACAGTAATGACAGACACTCATTGAATACTAAGACAGAACCTGAAGCGGTCACAGGAGAGCGGAGATGATTTATGAGAGATGGTCTATGTCAGGGATGATGATCTATTTGGTGTAGGGACCCCGTTTCCACTGCCAGGGGAAGCTCTCTAGAGAAGGAGCTTTGCAAGCTCTGCCTGGAAAGATGAACTGTGTTTTCTAAGCAAAAACTGTTGCAGGCAGAGAGAACAGTGAGTTCACACACTCGATGTGCAAGAAGATGTAAAATCTTTTCAGTCCCTATTTTCTCTTCCCTGGCATGAAGGAGCAGGTTTGGGAGACAGACTGCCTCAAACAGGCTTGGCCAACTTCCTTGTGTGTGTATGTTTGTGCACGCATGTGTGTGCGCACACGCATGGGCCGATCTCCTCACTTGTGGAAGGAGGATACAAGCAGTATTTCTCCTGCAGGTGGGAGGGGTCATAGTCATGCAGGGGAAACACTACCAGAAGCCAGCATGTTGAGAAGACACACTCTGACAGGCCCCGGCCAGAAATCCATCTCTGTGGGTGGATTTTCAATTAGTCACACAACTAAACCCTAAAGCCCATTGCTCAAAAAGTAGGACTTCTGGCAGACAAAGCTGGCTGTTGCAAGCCATCTTCCGATGACTAGAGGCAGGTTCTCACTACTGACACTTGGGACCAGGTAGCTCATGGCCATGGTGGGAAGGAGGCTGTCTGGGGCATTGTTCTTTAGCAGCATCCCCGGCCCCTGCCCACTGACAGCCAGTACTAAACCCCCAACTCACTAGCACCACCACCAGTTTTGACAAAAGTGTCTCGAGACATTGCCAAATGTCCCTCCATTTGGCAAATTTGCTTTACTGAGGACTACAGTTCCGGGTCAATGCAGGGGTTTCTGAGAATGGCCCAGCCATAGAATAGTCCCTTTCCCACCAGAGAAAACCCACACGCCACTGGAGGTCCACAGGCCAAGTTCCAGTTTTGTGTGTATTCCCTTTGATCCAGGAGGCACTTTAAATCTCCCTGATGAGCTGACAATAGTCTTAAAAACCAGGACCTTTCACATAAAAGTCCAGCTTTCTGGCCTATCTTGATAACTGGTGACCCTGGATCTGCCTTCCAACATGCAACAAAGCAGTTGGAGGGAACTGAGCCACATCCACCAGCCTCACATGGGCATGGGCTCTCATTTGCCACCGTCCTCACCACTCTCTATTGTCCTCTAAATTTCAAGAACCAAAGTCAGTTTCTGTCTATCCTATTCCATTTCGACAACACTGCCAGTCCTATAAGATGTTTGAATTTGGAACTTGATCTAATGTGTTTGCATGTATACAACACAGATATTCATATGAATGCATAAACTCATTCATACATGCACACATACGCACAAACATGTATGCATGCACATGTGCATATAAATACACACATATACCTATGCATGCATGCATGCATGCACACAGATATACATATATATGCATGCACATGTGGCATGCACGTGCACACACCCACATATTCACACAAATACACCTAGACTCCCAGAGCTTACCTGAAATACACCTAGACTCCCAGAGCTTACCTGTGCCAATCTACAGCAGCCCAGGGTACACAGCATCCCTGACACACACACCTGGCTGGGAGGAGGCTCTGCCCATGAAGTCATGCCTTCCCCACCTCAGGGACTCTTTGGATGTCACGTGGATTGATGGATGGGACAGCTCGGCTCAAAAACTGCCGCATGTGTTTATTATGGCGATGAGTGTGGGCCGGCCCTTCTGGCTTGTGTAAGTGTCAACCGGTGACATGTGCTCTACAGAAGGCAGATGTCAGAGTGGGCTGGGCAGTGACACGTGTGTGAGACCACCCAGAGGCAGTGCTCATGCTTGCCCAAGTCCTGGTCACCATACTGCTTCCCTAGCCTTTGGTATGAGAACTAACAGATATAGATTGACACTGGCCTCCGAGACAATCTGACATTGTCCTCCATCACCATTTCACTCAAAGAGGGCCCATGACCTGCACAATCCTTCCATTCCCTTCTCTCAGGAAGTTCTCCAGATCACACTGAGGCCACAAGCTTCGACACTGATCATCGGAATCATTTCCCACCTCTGTCTGAACACAGTTATTACTGGGGCATTATGGGTACTGAGCACTTTCTATTCACTTCAGGGACATTATGTTGCTGAATTTTCATCCCAACATTTTGAGTAAGGTGACTTATTATCACAATTTTATTAACACTCAAAAGGCTGTACTTAATGAACACTTAGTATGTACTGAGCATAATGCTAAGCATCTAACTGACATCCTATCAATCTTTTCTACAATCTTATGAAAGAGGTTTCTCTTGTCAGTCCCACTTTCTCATTAAAGAAATTGAGACTCAATGACTCTCCCTTCTCGCCCCTCTCCTTTCTCCTCGCCATCACTCTTCAAGCCCTCATATGAGCCAGGCACGGTGTGGGGCACGTGGCTGTTACCATCTCCATTAATCCCCCCAACAGTCCTGGGAGGCAGATGCTGCTGTCACCAATGCACAGATGAAGGGACCAGTCTCAGATCCGGCTGGGACCTGGGTCAGGAGATGTGGGGTTCCCAGTAGGCATGACCAGTGCAGTATCCGCTGGACGAAAGCCAGCCAGAGGCGCTCATGCCTAGCAGCCAGGAGCATCCGCAGAGGTGGCAGCATCAGGCCTACAGGAGGCATCTGACTTAGACTGGCACTTTTGGAACCTGCAGCTGGAAGTCACCTTTGGTCTCTTTATACATTACTAAAACCTGTCTTGCAACTTCTAATCTGTGAAATTGGTCCAAAAAACTGGGTGGTTACAGAGACGCTGGATGCCAAGCAAAGCAGAGAAATAAGCAGAAATAACAAGAACCACAATGGCACTTGTTATCTTAATGCGAGGCATTTGAAATCACCTGATGCACTGGGAAACAATAATTGCCAGGAGTTGCCTGCCTTCCTTCAGCTTAAAGGATGCTGCTAAGACAGAGCTGGGTGCAGGCAGATGACCATACCCCATTTTCCTTTTTCCTACGAACAGTAGCTTGATTAATACCAGCTCTTTCCAGAGCCTGAAGTCAGCCAGATGTGGGTCCAAACCCCAGACTCAGTACCCACTTTCTAGCTGTGTGAATTTAGCAGATCATTCAGCTTCTAGCAGCTTTGGTTACAAAAGGGGCTCAGAATGATTATGCAGATGCCACAGCTGGAGGCACCATTCAGACCAGTTGACCCACCGGGAGGTAGCTGGAAATGTGTGCTGGCCATGTCTAGGCTGATCATGTTTTCTTCCTGCCCACCCCCTTTTGTTAGTAAGAGGCTCCTAGAAGAGTTCATACTTGTTAATCCAAAGGTAGGCATTTCCCATTTCCTACATCTTTCCTCCATTTCTAGAGACTTTGCAAAAACCCATTATCTTATCATTTTAACAAAGACTAAAAACTAGAGTTTCAGACTTAAAGAAACACCTAACTGGACTAGGGAGAGGAAGACATTTTTTCTGGAACAGAAAAGTGGGCAGAGGAACCTGAAAGCTCAGCTTCAGGCCTAATTGAAGCAGAACTTCCTCCACCTCTAGATATGTATCAAATGATTACACTCACTAGTAACTCAGCACCTGGGCTGGGGTGAACTTATCTTTCAATGCATCACCCAGGCTGTTTGATGTTTCACATGAGCCTGGATGTCAAACCCCAGACAAAAACCTGGCCTGTGCTTCTAGGTGGCTGCTAGGGCTGAGCCGAGGAGGTTGCCAGAGTCTGGAGGTTGCTGTCATAGGGTGACCATCCTGTGTGGGCAAAGCTGGATGAACCAACCACCCAACCTACTAAGTCCATGTGCTGGCCCTCTCCTGGACAGACAAAACCACATTTACCCAGGGAACAATGCATCCTGCTAAAAAATTACACTCCCCTGACAGTGAGGGTTGGTCATGTGACACAGTTCTGACCAATGAGATGTGAGTAGATGTTCCAATTAGGGCTTTCGGGAAACTCTTTAAAGGGAGCTCATTCAACAAGTAAATAAATACACAATTATAACTTGTGATGTTAGTTGTGAAGAAAAGGATACAAAGGAGGTGGGGAGCAGGGGGCACCCACTTAGACAGGACAGCAGGGAAGACCCCTCCAGACAACAGGTGAGCAGAAAAAGAAGGATGGGAGGTCTATGAATGGGCTCCAGGTGGAAGGACAGGCACAGGTGAAGGCCTGGAGGCAGGAGCAGCTCTGGGAGTTGAAGATACAGGAGTCCATGTGGCTGACACTCATGAGGGGTGAGTCAGGGAAGCAGGCTCCACGTCCTACCAAACTTTAAATGTCAGTTCTGCCGCTCAGCAGCTGTGTGACTGTAAGTTAGTTAACCACTCTGAGCCTCCACTGTCTTGCTTGTAAAATCAGATACAGTAATTATCAGGGTTTTTTAAGCAAAAAAAAAAAAAATGTTAAGCACTTGGCCTGTCAAAAATGGCAGAGGATTGCTTCCCCACGTGATCATCACTGAGTCAATGATGCAGAGGGATAAAAGGGCCTGGCCGAACACAGCCTTATAGAAACAAGAGCAGTTTCTCGTGAAGAGCAATCTATAATGTTAAGCTCGTTACTTCAGCCCTGGCAAGGCTCCCCTGCTCCTCCCATCCTGCTCTGCCTGTCACGGGAGGCAGCACCTGAACCAGTAATTATAGCTCCGGAGACAAAGGGAGGACATTGTCTAGTTTCTGGAATATTTCCCCCACCCCCTCATAATTCCCCTCCGTGGCAGCAAATGGTGTGTTTTCTGCCACCACTAAATGGGCACAGGAAAGGCCAGGTGTCCCGGCAATGAAATCTCTGACATCCTGAAGCCCAGCCCAGCGCTGCCCCCACTCCATACCCTCTGGTTTCACAGACACAACAGGGGGCAGTGCAGCTTTTCCACAGGACCAAGCACTTCCCTGCAGTGTCTGCTGGGCTGTGTGCAGGCAGAGCAGTCCCTAAATGGCTATATAAGCTCTATCACTCTTCCACAAAGGACTTCATGTGACCTCTCTAGAGGCTGTGCTGCTTCTGCATCTACAGGTTGGACCTGGCTTTCTGGGGGAGGAGAAACTTCCAAAGAGCCTGATGAAGACCAACCCCAAGTCGGTGACCCCACCCACTCTCAGAACTTACATTCCAACTCCAGGAGCCCCTTCTCGGGCCATGACCCTTTCTCACGTGTCCCTCTATGGACTATTGCAGATAGCATCTCTCTGAGGCCAGCTTCTTCAGACACAGAGCCTGACACCTGACTTGTTATAAATAGATTGTCAGGTAGACCAACGGGAGGGGCCTTGGGCCTGATCCCTGGTGGACGGTAAGCTACCCCAGGAAGCTTGCCTGGGCTGTGCTGGGTTGCACAATGTCCTAGCCCACCAATCCACCTGGCCTACAGCCCTCCTGGGCTGCACTCCCAGCCACTTCTGCATCTCTGAGCCTCCCAGTGCCCAGCAGTCCCCAAGCACCTCTTCAAAGACCAGCCACTGGAAACGGAAGTGCTGAGGGGAGGAGCACACACACCCAGGGACACCTGGTTGAACGACCCTGGTGGGCTGCAGCCCCTCCTCTGCGGGCATTTACGAGGGAACAGCCACTTGCATTTTAAGCCAAGCACAGCCCATGTGCACCAAGCTCACATCAGACATGTCAGTCTTCTCCATCCCAGAGCCTTGCTGACCTTAGTCTCACTGGACGAAAAGCATTAAACACTGACCATGTAATCATGTGACTGGCTGGTGTTAGGCCTGTGCCAATGGCCCACAGACAGTCCCTGCTTTGGGATGCCCCCCTTGCCCAGCCTGTTGAACACGCTGTGCTTCTGTCCCTACTGCCATTCTCTACTTGTTTCACGCTGATGGTTAGAGCCTTTGGAGAACACCAGGTCTTATGTCCCTCAGCTCCCTGGGCCAGCATCTCCTGGGAACTTGTTAGAAATGCAAGATCTCAGTCACATTCAACTACAGAATCAGAAACTCTGGGCATGGGCCTCCCAGCAATTAAGGACTGAAATTCTAGGATACCTATCAGCTGTGTCCATTCCCAGGATTAGAGACACAGGACGTAATCGAGACTACTGACACTGAGACATCTGCAGTATGTGTGTTGGAGGCAATACTCATGTTGGCCCCACCTTTCCACATCACCTCCAAGGCCAGGGCTCATCTCACCTACTATTTATCCATCCATTCATTCATTCTGCAGGTGTCCCCCTTACACTGCAAGCCAGCTCCATCCAGAGTGTGGAACACAAAGGTGACCAACCCAAGACCTGTTCCAGGGGTTCTTGTCACAGTGATTTGAGGCAGAAGCAGAACCCACTCAAGCCAGTTCAAGTCAAAGGGAGTTTGTTGAAGGAATGTGCAAGATCCTCAAAGACAACAAGTGCTCCCCAACTCCAAGAGCAGCACGCTCTCTTGGCTCTGACTCTCTCTCTTTTTAAGGCCCCTGTTCTTTCCATTTCTCAGCTCTGCCAGCCGTGGCATCTTGGCTTTGACCTCAGACCATTTTCCTGGTGATCAGAAGATGGATATCACAGTGCCAGTTTCTAGAGGAAGAAGGGCGCTGCTTGTGTGCATCTCTTTCTAGGAGCATGTGATGCTTTCCCGGGAGCCCCAGAGCTCACTGGCAGAAATGAATGACACATCCCCTCCTTAACCAGCCTCTTAGGGAGCAGCACCACCATGGCCAACCTACCACAGATCTATCACCTCTAAATAGCTTTCAAGACCTTTCAAGACCTGTGACCCTAAGACACACCTGCCTCTTGACAATTATTTCTAATGTCTACCATTTGGTCAGATCAGATTATTCTTGCATTATGTCCAATCACCACTCCATTTTCCACTTCATTGGCTTTTCCCAAGCTTGTGCTTGCACTTGAAATGTCCTCTCCCCTTCTCTATCTAATGAAGACCCACCCAGCTTTTCAGTCTGGTTGTAGGAGGTGCTAGACATGGGCTCAGCATCCTGGATGTCACATAGAAACAGTAGAAAAGATTCTGAGGCACAATGGCTTCTGTAGAAAATTCATTTTCTACAAGGAATATGTGATTTAGGCATGTCAACAACTTGCCTGAGCATCAGTTTCCTCATCTTTAAAATAGCAATAACATCACATAGCTCACAGTGCTGCCTTTGGGGTTAAAAAGGCAAAAATGCATTAAGGCCCTTAGTGTCTGGCATATACTAAATGCTCACTAAATAATAAAGATAATGAGAAAGTTCCCTAATGAGCAAGCTTTGGCATTATTGTTGCAGGTGCTGTTTATACTGGGAATCTCTCTCCTGACCTCCTGTCTCATCTGCCTCAAAAGCTGGATTAAGTCTGACACTAGTCTCTAGGTAGTTTTTTTCTTTTTCTTTTTTGGCTGGGGGTGGCAGAGGGTGGGGCGAGAGGAAAGAGAAGACACTTCTTAACAGATGTAACCAGACCTATGTTTCATCTTGACAGTTTGCTCCCCTGACATGACCATCACTGGACAGTCTTCTCCCAGGGTCTCCACATGGCCAAATCTTTATATATATATATATATATATATACTAGGGGCCTGGTGCATGCCAGGCAACCAGGCTGATCAGGGGAAGGCCTCAGCCCCACTGCTGCAGCCACTGCTAGTCACTGCAGCTGGCCAAGGTGTTTTCATCAAAACAGACTCCAGTCCCTTCACCATGAAAAAAATGACAACTTTATTTAGGCATTTTCGAGATTTATCTTTCATAGGATATGACATTTCTTTTTTTTTTATCCTTACTTGAGGATATGTTTCCATTGATTTTTAGAGAGTGTGGAAAAGAGAGGGAGAGACAGAGACACATTAATGTGAGAGGGACACTTTGATTGGTTGCCTCCTGCATGAGCCCTGACCCGGGCCCCAGCTAGGGAGGATCCTGTAACCTACGTACGTGCCTTTGATCAGAATTGAACCCAGACCCTGCAGGCTGAGGCTCTATCCACTGAGCCAAACTGGCTAGGGCAGGATATGACATTTCTTAGCCCCTCCAACAGCAGACCGTTTTTTCTCCAGGAGTGTGGTGGAAAAACCCTAGATCACCTTCTTGAATTCTTAATTACTCAAGTTAACAAAAATACTGTAAGTAGCAGCTTACAGGGAGTTTAGCCAATGAGTGGTCAGAAAAAGTATTTACACTCAAACTGGTTGGCTCAGTGGATAGAGCATCAGCCTGCAGACTGAAGGATCCCAGGTTTGATTCCTGTTAAGGGCATGTACCTTGGTTGGGGACACACCCCCAGTGGGGAGTGTGCAGGAGGCAGCTGATCAATGCTTCTCTCTCATTGATGTTTCTGACTGTCTATCCCTCTCCCCTCTTCTCTGTAAAAAAATCAATAAAATATATTTTTTAAAAAAGAAAAGAAAAGGTGTTTCCTCTGCAGCTCATGTGCAGAGGACCCACTGCATTGTGTCCACTGGGCTAGGGGTGTGTCCTGCCCACAGCCCTGCGTTGTGGGAACCTGGCTGGGAGTATGGATCCAAGCCACCACTTGGTGCTGGCGCACGTGCAAGCAGCCACATGGCGGGAATATCCACCCCACCCCCAGCCACTTGGCACCTGTGCCCAAAGGCCCAGAGTGGCCAGGGGCATTCTGGGACCTGGGCTGCTCAGGACCTATGCATTGGCCTACAGGCTAGGAGCAGCTTGGGTCCTGAGGATGTTCCAGGCACCCAGGCCACTTGGCGCCTATCTATGCAAATTAACCTGCCATCTTTGTTGGGTTAATTTGTATATTTGCTCTTGATTGGCTGGTGGGCATCATGGAGCTATGGTCAATTTGCATATTTCTTATTTTTATTAGTGTAGGCTAGAGGCCCAGTACATAAAATTTGTGCACAGGGTCAGGGTCCCTCAGCCTGGCCTGCACCCTCTCACAGTCCGGGGCCCCTCAGTGGATGTCCAACTGATGGTTTAGGCCTGATCCCACCACAAGGATCAGGCCTAAACTGTCAGTTAGCCATCTCTTTCTCAATCCAGGACCACTGGCTCCTAACCGCTCTCTTGCCTGCCTCTTGGCCCCTAATCACTCTGTCTGCCTGCCTGATTGCCCTTAACCAATTTTCCTGCCTGCCTAATCACTCCTAACCACTCTCCTGCCTACCTGATTGCCCCTAACTGCTTGTCTGCCTGGCTGACACCCCTATCTGCCTCAGCCCCCACTGTGGCAGCTTTGTCCAGAAGGTCATCCGGCTGTCTGGTCTAACTAGCATATTACCCTATCCTAAAAATAAAAAGCTAATATGCAAATAGTCGTTATGCCTTTATGCCATCATGCCATAAAAGCTCAGACACTCAACACTAGGGATAGAGGAATGGGGATAAGCCAGGCTGAAGCCCTGGAGAGGGACAAGCCACCCACTCCAGGGTCCTCATTGCCAGCAGCTGCACCTGTGCTCTGGCCCAGGAGAGGGACAAGCCACCCGCCTCTCAGTCTTGGGGCCTGTATAAGGGTCTGGCCTAAACTGGCAGTTGGACATCCCTGAAGGAGTCTCCAATTGGGGAGGGTGTAGGCTGGCCTGAGGGAACCCCCCCATGCATGAATTTCGTACACTGGGCCACTAGTGTGTGTGTGTGTGTGTGTGTGTGTGTGTGTGTGTGTGTATTTCAGAGGAAAGGGAGAAGGAAAGAGAGATAGAAACATCAAAGATGAGAGAGAATCATTGATGGATCATTTCCTACACTCCTCCCACTGTGGATTGAGCCCACAACACAACACAGGCATGTGCCCTACCCAGGAATCCAACCATGACTTCTGGATATATAGGTTAATACTCAATCCTGGGACATCCTGCCAGGCCACAAGGGACACTCTTGAAGCACATAGCTGAAGTGGATCAGGAAGACTGTGCTACTGGGCCCCATCAGACATTAGCTACATAAGGCTACTATACCAAGACTGGGAAACAGCATCTCTACCTAATACACAGAAACAAATACAAAGAGGCAGCCAAAATGGGGAGACAAGAAAACATGCCCCAAATAAAATAACAACAGAAAAGAAACTAAATAAAATGGAAACAAGCATACTACCAGATATAGAGTTCAAAACAATGGTTATAAGAATGCTCAAGAAAGTCAAAGGAAGAATGAATGAACTCATTGAGAACTTAAACAGAAAGACATGTAAGAATAAAAAGGAACATAGAAATCATAAATAAGAACCACTTAGAAATGAAGAATACAATATCTGCAATGAAGAAACACTAGAAGTAATCAACAGCAGCAGAGACCGGTTTGGCTCAGTGGATAGAGCATTGGCCTGTGGGCTGAGGGGTCCCAGGTTCGATTCCTGTCAGGGGCATGTGCCTTGCTTGTGGGCACAACTCCAGTGGGGGGCGTGCAGGAGGCGGCTGATCGATGTCTCTCTCTCATCGATGTTTCTGACTTTCTATCCCTCTCCCTTCCTCTCTGTAAAAAATCAATAAAATAAATGTTTTTAAAAAAAGAAGTAATGAACAGCAAATCAGATGAAACAGAGGATCGAGTTAGCAATTTATAAGACAAAGTAGCAGAAAACACCCAATCAGAGCAGCAAAATAGAAAAAAAGAATTTAAAAGATTGAGGTTATAATTTAAGAGTCCTTTGGGACAGCATGAAGTGTAACAACATTCACATGATTGGAGTACCAACAGAAGGAGAGAGAGAGAGCAAAGGATTGAGAACCTATTTGCAAAAAAGGATGACTGAAAACTCCCCTAACCTGATGAAGAAAAAAGACATACAAATCCAGGAAGTACAAAGAATTCCAAATGAGATGAATCCAAAAGGGTACATTACATAATTAAAATGGCAAAGGTTAAAAGACAAAGAATCTTAAAAAGCAGCCAGAGAAAGACAATTAGTTACCTATAAGGGAGCTCTCATAAGACTGTTGGCTGATATCTCAACAGAAATATTTCAGGCCAGAAGGAATTGGCATGAAATATTCAAAGTGATGAAAAGCAAGGACCTACAACCAAGACTACTCTACCCAGATAAACTATCATTTAAAATTGAAGGAGAAATAAAGAGCTTTCCAGACCAAAAAAAAAAAAAGCTAAAGGAGTTCATCATTAGAAAACCAGTATTACAGAAAATGTTAAAAAGAATTTTTCTTTAAGAAGAAGAAAGAAGACAGAGAATTCAAGATGGTGGCATAGGTAAACACCTGCACTGCTGCCTAGCACAACAATTTTAAAACTACAACTAGAAGACAGAATGGACAGCATCCAGAACCACACGAAAGCTGGCTGAGTGGAAGTTCTACAACTAGAGGGAAAGAGAGGGGCTCACAGAGACCCAGAGGAGCTGCAAAAAGCTGAGGTACGGAGATGCGTGAGTGGAGAGAGCGGGTGCCGGAGTACCTGGCTGGCTTTCTCTGGCGGAAGGGAGATGGAGACTCTCGACGGCATTGAATCCCTTATCCTATGACACTAAACCCCAGATCCAGCTGAAACTCATATGGGGGGAGTTTGGACTGTGAAAAGGGAGAAGTGCATGGACATTTAGGGGAGTTGCAAAAGATCAGAAGTATGGCGACGCACATGACACTGCACACAGAGAACCAACTGCTGATTGTGTCACTGGCTTTCACAAGTGGGCGGGACACAGACCCTCCCAACTGTGCCACTTCTAACTTCACTAAACCCCAGTTTTGTGTGAAACGCTGGGGACCCAGACTCATATGGTCCCGGAGTGCAGGGGAATCAAAGGAGCAGCAGTCTAGAGGCACTGCAAGAGCGCGCGCATGCACGCACAGGGACCGCTCCAGCGATTACCCAGTCATGTGAGACTCAGGGGCCATGGAGGGCAGGGCTGACTGGAAGGCAAGGCAGTCCCTTAAGCCCTGAGACTCCACCCATCCCAAGCTCAACATAGAGGCTTTTGCAGTTTTGCAAGTCTGGTATCATAAGGCTGAATCCAACACAGAAGTTCTCCCAGCATAGTGAAAATGCCGAGACAAGGGAAGGGATCACAAACAAAAGTAAATGGAGGAAAACAAATGACTGGATATAGAGTTCAAAACCACGCTTATAAGGTTTTTCAAGCATATCCTAGAAAAGTTGGATAAAATTAGCGAGACCCAAGAGGAGATGAAAAAGAACCAAATAGAGATGGAAAAAAAACAACCAGAAATTAAACATACACTGACTGAAATAAAAAATATTATACAGAGACCTAACAGCAGACTAGAGGAAGGCAAGAATCAAGTCAAAAATTTGAAATATAAAGAATCAGAAAACAGTCAACTGGAAAAGCAAGAAGAGAAAAGAATTTAAAAATGTGAGCCTCTGGGACAGCTTCAAGCGTACCAACATCAGAATTATGGAGGTGCCAGAAGAAGTGAGAGAGCAAGATACTGAAAACCTATTTGAAGAAATAATGACTGAAAACTTCCCACATCTGGTAAAAGAAATAGACTTACAAGTCCAGGAAGCACACAGAACCCCATATAAAAGGAATCCAAAGAGGACCACACCAAGACACATCATAATTAAAATACCAAGAGCAAAAGACAAAGAGAGAATGTTAAAAGCAGCAAGAGAAAAACAGTTCATTATCTACAAGGGAGCACCCATAGGATTGTCAGCTGATTTCTCAACAGATATGATGCAGGCCAGACTGGAGTGGCAAAAAATATTCAACGTGATGAATAGCAAGAACCTACAACCAAGAATACTCTATCCAGCAAAGCTATCATTCAGAATTGAAGGGCAGATAAAGAGCTTCACAGAGAAGAAAAAGCTAAAAGAGTTCATCAACTCCAAACCAGTATTATATGAAATGCTGAAAGGTACTCTTTTAGAAGAGGAAGAAGAAACAGGTAAAAGACAAAAAATTATGAACAACAAATACATATCTATCAGCAAGTGAATCTAAAAATTAAGGGAATTAAAAATTTGATCAACAGAATAAATTGGTGAATATAATAGAATCAGGAGCACAGAAAGGGAGTGGACTGATAATTCTCAGGGGGAAAGAGGAGAGGGGTGTACCGGGAGAGACTGGAAAAAATCATACACCTATGGATGAGGTCAACGGGAAGGAGGGAAGGGTAGATGGAAGGGTGGGAGCCGCTGGAGGGGAGCTATGCAAGGGAAAAAAGAGAAACAAATGTAATAATCTGAATAATAAAGATTTAATTTTAAAAGATAAAAAATAAAAAATAACAATAAAAAAAACAGCACACCAGGGTGCCAGACCAGCCCATTCTGTGCCTCTGCACCTCCAAAAATAAAAAGAAGAAGAAGAAGAAGAGGAAGAAGAAGAAGAAGAAGAAGAAGAAGAAGAAGAAGAAGAAGAAGAATGTATAATAAAATGGCAATAAATACATACCTCCAGTATGTATCACTTTAAATATAAATGGATTAAATTCACCAATGAAATGAGATAGGGTAGCTGAATGGATTAGAAAAGAAGACTCAGATATATGCTGTCTACAAGAGACTCACTTCAGATCAAAAGACACACACAGGCCGAGACCAGCTTGGCTCAGTGGATAGAGCATTGGTCTGCGGACTGAAGGGTGCCAGGTTCAATTCCGGTGGAGGGCATGTACCTTGGTTTCGGGCATATTCCCAGTGGGGGGTGTGCAGGAGGCAGCTGATCAATGTCTCTCTCTCATCGATGTTTCTAACTCTCTATCCCTCTCCTTTCCTTTCTGTAAAAAAATCAATAAAAATATATATATATAAAAGACACACACAGACTGAAAGTAAAGAGATGGAGAAAGATATTTTATGCAAATTGAAATGAAAAAGAAAGTTGGGATAGCAATATTTATATTGGACAAAATAGATTTTAAAGCAAAGGCTATAAACAAGAGACAAAGGACACTACATAATGATAAAGGGATCAATCCAACAAGAGTATAATAACCCTTGTAAATATTAATGCACCCAGCATAGGAGCACCTACATATATAAAGCAAATATTGATGGACATAAAGGGAGATACAGTCATAGTATGAGACTTCTTTAATATCCTGCTGACATTAATGGATAGATCTTCCAAACAGAAAATCAACAAAACAGTGACCTTAAATGACACATTAGACCAGATGGATTTAATTGATATTTTCAGAGAATTTCACCCCAAAGCAGGTGAATATACGTTTTTTTTCAAATGCACATGGAACATTTTCCATGATAGACCACAGGTCAGGACACAAATCCCAATAAATGTAAGAAGACTGAAATCATATCAAACATCTTTTCCAACCACAGTGGTATGAATCCCTGACCTGAAGAAGAGTAAGTGACATGATGTCATGGTTCCTGCACATAGTTGGAGCTCAGTACATTACGGATAATGCTGCCACATCCAGAATGAACCCCAGTGGTTATGAGTGGGTTTTATCTTTCTTCCAGGCATACAAAAAATGCTCATTTGCTATTTATTGATTGACTCCTCAAGTGGTTTTTCACAAGGAATGGGAACCATAGCTTCTGCCCAGCTAGAACTGAAGGAGAGGCTATAATAAAATGGCAGTTAAAGGGCTATCAGCCCATTTTCTAGTCACTAGCATAGAACAATCAGTCCCTATGGGGCCCTGCCAATTTTGACAGGACCAGAATTATCTCTTTAGTGGGCATGAGGATACAGGGGAGGATGTGGTGGAAACAAGCCCTTGGATTTTATGATAATTAGCTCTCAGGCCTGGGGCAAATTATTTCAACTCTGTGAACCTCAATTTTATCATCTGTCAAATGGGGATAAATGAGGATTGCTCAGCCTGCCATGTAGCTCACACAGGTGTATTGGAGATTGCCCCAGAAGGCAGAAGTGACAGCATTTTGGAAAATAAATGTGTTGACAAATATCCCCTACCTACCATCCATTACCTCTGAGAGAGGCAGAAATCAGGTGGCTACTATTCTGATTTTCTTATTGAATCTACACTCTTGTACACATAAGACTCAGAAACATAATGGGGCCTCTGCGAGTTGTCCCAGAACTGAGTACTGTGCCTGGCATTGCTGAACAAATGCAATACAATAACAAGGACTCTGGGCAGAGCAGTGAGAACCACCAGTGCCTTTGAGTCTGTTTGTTCTGATGTTCTGGTTCTGCTCTGGGAGAAACATAAACCCACAGTGGTTACAGGCTTACTTGGGACAATCAGACTTAATAATGGAGAGCTGTTCCAGCAGCATCCTGGCATCCACATGGCTTCAGAATCGGAATACTAACAATGATGATAGTATAGTAACAGACAGTCTTTAGCCAGGGTATACCAGTGACCAGCATGCTGTGCAGAGCTTGACACGAGTTATTTCCTTTAACCCTCAAACCTCACTGAGACAGAAACTGTTATTATCCTCACTCTACAGATAAGGAAATTGAGGCACAGAGAGATGCCTCTACCCATTCTCTGCACTTCCTTCTTCCTGGAGCCAGGATGCCACTCTGGGTCAGGGTGAGACTCTGAATCTCAGCTCCCTCACTTCTCAAGACAGGAAATAATAATGCTCCCATATCAAGGCGGCCCAGCACCACAGCCAAAAGCATGGACACCCAAGCTCCATGTGCTGGGATCAAATCTCACTATTGCTATTTAGTGCTGTGTGACTTTGGGTACATAGCTTAACCTCCCTGAGCCTCACTTTGCTCCTTTTTAGAAACAGAAACTAAAATGAGTATGTCCACTCCCTGGGCTTCTTTTAGAATTCAGTAAGATACTGCATATCTGTTGTGACTACGACACAGATTGTGCTGTGCAACCAGCATACACTATTAGTGGTGTTGATAGGAAAAATATTCCCTGTCGTTCCCTCTCATCTTTCCAGGCTTCTCAGCTAAAGTTCTTTCCTGCCACCCTTTGATTGGGAGCAATTCCCATCGACCTCTTCTATTCAGGCTGTACAATAAAATGTGCATTTCTGCTGAGCAAAAGCACACTTTCCCACACACTAAACTCGCTCAGCATCTTCATTATAATAGTTTCAGAAAAGGCTAACAGTCAGATGACTCCAAATACTCAGAATATAGGCTTTTTAAAATTATTTAAAAATTTTAACACATCTGCCCTAACCCAGTGGATAGAGCGTTGGCCTGTGGACTCAAGGGTCCCAGGTTCGATTCTGGTCGAGGGCATGTACCTTGGTTGCCGGCACATATCCAATAGGGAGTGTGAGGAGGCAGCTGATCAATGTTTCGCTCTCATTGATGTTTCTGACTCTTTATCCCTCTCCCTTCCTCTCTATAAAAAATAAATAAAATACATTTAAAAAAATTTTTTAACACATCTATGCTGTTCTATGGGCCAGGTAATTTTAATTGTTTGAGAGCAAAACAAAATATATCTCAGGGAACCCAGAGATTTCATCTGGAGTCGCTTTCATTCCAGTGGGAATGGTAAATTCCCTGGGAACCGGTTCTTGCTCCACCACTCAGCTTTCTTCTAATTAGCACCGAATAACAAAAGTATAACAGTAGCACCTCTTCTCCCAACTTTTCTAACAACCTGTCAGAGACAGAACAGTGTGAAAAACAGTTTAGTTTATGAGTGATTTTGTCATTTTTTTCTGTTTAAATAAAATGGTTTCACTGCAGGAGAATGGGCCGGGTGGGCGCCCGGAGGTATGGGGTAGGCAGGGAGACATGAGGCAAGGAAGGGCTTCACTTCCAGGATCTGATAAAAAAATTCCAAGTAGCCACATGACCTTGAACAGGGTGTCCTTTTCTGGTGAAGGTGTGTCTCTCCTTTGGAGTGGTATCTGTGCCTGGAGGAATATGATGTTCTGATGGGTCAAGCCGGGAGCCAGGGGTGGTCCAGCCCTCTTGCCCTTGCCCCCCACTGAGTGGGGAAGGCCCCTGGGAAGCAGGAGTTTAGTGCCAGTGTCCTGTGAATGGCCCCGCAAGGTTTGTTTCCTTAAATCTTCTCAAGGAGAGGGTGAGGACAGGCATCAAGACCACATTAACACTGAAGAGAAGACTCCAAGAATTTTAAGTGGTTTCTTTGAGCTAATAGGGCCAAGAATGGAGCCAGCCAGGGACCGGGAGAGCTCCCTTGCTCGTTCTTTGCCCCAAGTCAGTGGGTCTTCAGGTGGGGTGCATGGGCAGTACAGGGGTGGACACTGCCTTCCAGATAAGGTTGCCATATTTAGCAAAAGAAAATATAGGCTGCCCAGGTGAATTTGAATTTCGGATAAACAAAAAATAATTTTTAAACATGTTCCAAATAGTGCATAAGACAGACTATAGAAAAAAAGTATTCACTGTTTATCTAATTTTTTTACATCTGAATTCAAATGGAAACAGGTGTCCTATATTGAACCTGACAACTCTTTGGCCAGGGATATTCAGCGATATCTGGAAACATTTTCCACTGTCATGATTCAGGAGGTGGAGCGGGTTGCTATTGGCATCTAGAGGTGCAGAGGCCAGACTGCTGCTCAGCCTCCTACAATGCACAGCAAAGAAGTCTCCTGCATTACCAATCAGTAGTTACCTAAGGGTAGGCATCTCCTTACCTCTAGGTTGAAGATATAAAGGCAGCGGACAAAGCAGCAACTCTTGGACAACTCACAGGGCATTGTGTAAATATGCTGCCCATAGTCAGCAATTAACAAGGCAAGAAAGAGGAAGTCCAGCCGCAGCCATTAGCCTCTTCCTGAATGGGACCTTGGGTTTCACTATTTGGTATGCAATTTAGAAATGCTTAGAGGAAGGTAAAGAGATTCTTTGAAATGGGTTTTGACGCCCGCCCCCAGACAGGCTGAGATAAATATGATCTGCTGATCCTCACTGGAGAAGGGAGAATATGAAAAGGAAATAAAAAAGTTGTGCTCTTCTATTTGTTGTCAAAATCTCCAAGAGACGGCTCTGTGATGAATCACCATTTGCCAGGGAACGTGCCCGGCCTCTCCCTCCTGTCTGTACCGCAAGCCCGGCTGTCAGCATGGATGTGCTAGGCCTTGTCCTGGGGCTGTGAGGACAGGGGAGGTGGCAGGTGAGCGTGGTTGGGTCCTCCCTTCCCACCCAACCCACCTGGCCAGCTCTGCTTGAAGGAAGAACAAGGCAGCCAACCTCCTGGGCTGGGATGGCATCACTCTTGTGAGGGCTGGAGAAATATTTATCATGTCTCCAATCAGACCTACCAGTTCTGTCCCGCATTTCACAATGCAAACGCCGCGTGTTGTAACTTGGCCTGCGACATCAGGGATCACAGGCACAGCATTTCAAACCAATGGAGCCATCCCTGGGCTGCGGACTTAACTTTTATTAGTTTTAGGTTTTTTGTTTCTTGTTGGGTTGTGTTTAAGGAGGGTGGAGTGGAAGGACATATTGGTTGTGTGTGTTGCATGGATGTAGCTTTCGTCTTTGAAGTTTAAGACCAGTTGTAAATTCCTTGAAGTTCGTCCTATTCCCTTTTATATTAGTATGTTAACAAGCGTTGGAAAACAGACAGAGCTTACAGGAAAGCACAGCTGGGTCGATCCTTCAGCCTCGGTTTAATTCAAACCAGAGCGCGGCAGCGCTGTGGCTGGTGTTTACGGATGCAGCAGGGAGAGTCCGCTGCCCGAGGAGGCCCCCGCTGTGTTGCACACTGGACGGAGCCCCAGTTGGGTTTAATTAGGAAAGGAAATGCCACGATGCTCTAAATGACTTCTCTAGAGGAAACCTTTGCACCAGATGAAGTTCAACAGCAAAAATGGGAGGAGGAAAGGAAGAAAACACCTCCCAGAAATGTATTTAATATGAATTTAGGGCTTCGCCAGTGAGGGTAACCAAGGAAGTCAGGTCCAAATTCCTGGTCTGGGAATCATGTGACATTCTGCACGTGGCTGGAAAGCGGATGCCACTGAATACATGCCAAGCCTTCCACTCATGATCTGGGCCAGACCTCCTGCAAGAGTGCACCTACTGGTAAACTCCACCCAACGGAGCCACCCTGGGGAGGAAATCAAGGTGTGAAGCCTTTTCACACATAACAAGTCCGAAGAAAGACTCCCCCATCTAAAGATCACAGTGCCTGCAGCCATGGCAGGGGACCTTAAGAAAAATGTGGCCCCACTCAGTCTATCTATGTGCACATAGCAGGTCTGATGGCCTTTTAGGAGGACAGCGATATGTAAAGGTGAAGTAGGGACCTGGCCGGTGTGCTCAGTTGGTTGAGCATCATCCTGTGCATCAAAAGGTTGCTGGTTCAATTCTAGGTCAGGGCACATGCCCAGGTTTTAGACTCGGTCCCTGGCAGGGGGCATGCAGGAGGCAGCCGATCAATGCTTCATTCCCACATGGATCTTTCTCTCTCTCCCTCTCTCTCTAGCTATAAAAAAGAAAAAATTTAAGTAGGTACCACACTGCAGGAGTTAAAGGTCAAAATTTAAGCAAGGCTCACAATGTGGTTACCAGAAGAACTCGTTCAACTCTGAAAGAAACTAAGTCTGCTCAAGTGAGCCAGCCATCAGACACATGCTTCCCTATCCAAGGACATCTTAGAAAAAGGAAGGTCCCTGTCCCTCCTGACAATGGCCTCTCTGTCCTGACCTGCATTTCTGCTTCCTGTCCCCCTAACAGGAAGTGAAGTCCAGGGCACCTCCCTGCATCAGAAAGGGCTTCTATGCAACATGGTGAGTGTTTATTCTGATGAAATTTCAGAAAACAATAAATAAAATGTAAACACTGATGACGAACATATACTGCCCAAGTTCAGCCAACATATGCTGAGTTTTCACGCACCCTTGGAGTTTCTGATTATTACCAAAATTCCATGTGCACCTGGTTACGGGACCAAAATACTCCACCAGAAAGATAAACAATGACAGTAGAGGTTGGAGCTTATTAGAACCATCTTGTTGAACAGGGACCTCATGTAAGGAGATGCAGAGGGGAACTCACATTCTGTGAGCAGCTTCCTTTCCTGGCTTTTGAGAAATCAGGGCACATGGTCTAGCTGGGCCCAGTCACGTGGCTCTGCATTAGGCCACCTTTCCTATGGCAGGGGACCACTGACTTCACATTTTAGAAGGTGGTGATGACATCACCCACCTCAGATGATTATTCTGAAGACTAAATGAGGGCCCATGGGGAGTTCTTCCTGAGATCGGCCTGAAGTATGCCCAGTAAGTAGCAGTGACTGCAAGGCCAGCCACCCAGACAGCTGGACAGTGACAGAGTCCAAAGACCCTCTTCAAGATCAGACTCTCTAGAAATAATGCCCTTTTTTTTATTGTGTTACATGTATACATATCTCCCCATTGCCCCCCCTCCCTCCCAGGCATACCCCAAACCCCCAGTGTCTATGTTCATTGGTTATGCTTATATGCATAGATTGATTGATCTCTTATCTACCCCATCTCTCCTTAATCTTCCTGTTATAACTTGACAGTCTGATGCTTTACTGCCTCTGTATCTATCATTTTGTTCATCAGTTTACAATGTTCTTTATTATCCACAAATGAGTGAGATCATGTGGTGCTTCTCCTTCATTGACTGGCTTATTGCACTATGCATAAGGCTCTCCAGTTCCATCCAGGTTGCTGCAAATGGTAAGAGTTCCTTCTTTTTAATGGCAGCATAGAATTCCATTGTGTAGATGTACTACAGTTTTCTGATCCACTCATCTGCTGATGGGCACCTAGCTTGTTTCCAAATTGTAGCTATTGTAAATTGTGCTGCTATGAACATAGGGGTGCATAAATCCTTTCTGATTGGTGTTTGTAATTTCTTAGGATAAATTCTAAGAGTGGAATTGCTGGGTCAAATGGGAGATCCATTTTTAGTTTTTTAAAGAAACTCCATACTGTTCTCCACAGTAGCTGCAACAGTCTGCATTCCCACCAACAGTGCACAAGGGTTCCTTTTTCTCCGCATCCTCGCCAACACTTGTCGTTTGTTGATTTGTTGATGATTGCCATTCTGACAGGTGTAAGATGGTATCGCATTGTTGTTTTGATTTGCATCTCTCAGATAATTAGTGACTTTGAACATGTTTTCATGTGTCTCTTGGCCTTCCTTCTGTCATCTTTCAAAAAGGTTCTATTTAGGTCCATTGCCTATTTTTTATTGGATCGTTTATCTTCCTTTTATTAAGTTATATAAGTTGGCTGTAGATGTTGGAGATTAAACCTTTTTAAAAAAAATTCTCAACAGATTGATTTCTAAAGAGAACAGAAGGGAGAGAGGAGGGAGAAAGAGAGAGAAACATTGACATGAGAGAGACACTTAGTTGGCAACCAGATACGTGCTCTTGACTGGGAATGGGACCCAGAACCCTTTGGTCTGTGGACTGACACATCAGCCACTGAGGAAAACTGGCCAGAGCTAGAAGTGATGCCATTTTGATGTGCCCACAAACCTGGATGGGTTGTAATTCTTCCATGCCTTTGGCTCTGAATTATGAATCAAGGGAAGTTAATTGGGGGCTATTTATGGGATATAAAATCAAAGCAAGCTACTTGAACTTCTGTTGTTTTCTCCTGCCCACTAGGGAGTTCTTTTTCACTGTGTGTGTATGTGTGTGTGTGTGTGTGTGTGTGTGTGTGAGAGAGAGAGAGAGAGAGAGAGAGAGAGAGAGAGAGAAAAGAGAGAGAGATCTTTATTGAACTTAGTATTATAAAAGTTTTGCATGTGCATAGTAAAAATTTCAAAACATTATAGAAGTATAAAAGATTTCCTCCCGGGGAAATCCAAGATGGCGGCATAGGTAAACACCTATACTGCTGCCTCGCACAACAATTTCAAAACTACAACTAAAAGACAGAACGGACATCATCCAGAACCACAGGAAAGCTGGCTGAGTGGAAGTTCTACAACTAGAGGGAAAGAAAGGGGCTCATGGAAACCCAGAAGAGCTGCAAAAAGCTGAGGTACGGAGACACGCGCTGAGAGAGTGGGTGCCGGAGTACCTGGCTGGCTTTCTCTGGCGGGAGGGAGACGGAGACTCCCAACGGCATTGAACCCCTTATCTTACGACACTAAACCCCAGATCCAGCCGAGACTCATACGGGGGGAGTTTGGACTGTGAAAAGGGAGAAGTGCACTGAAATTTAGGGGAGTTGCAAAGGATCGGAGGTCTGGTCTCGCGCGGCACCACGCGGAGGACGGATTGCTGATTGTGCCGCTGGCTTTCGCTAGTGGGCGGGAGACAGACCCTCCGAACTGTGCCACTTCTGAGTCCACTGAGCCCCTGTTTTGGGTGAAACCCTGGGGACCTAGACTCCTGTGGTCCTGGTTCTCAGGGGAGCCGGAAAGGCAGCGGTTAGAGGCGCTGCGGGTGCGCGCACAAGGACCGCTCCAGCCATTACCCAGTCACGTGAGACTCAGGGGCCGTGGAGGGCGGGGCCGACTGCAAGGCAAGGCGGTCCCTTAAGCCCTGAAACTCCACCCCTCCCAAGCTCAGCAGAGGCTTCTGCGGCTGATTCCAGCACAGAAGTTTCCCTGGCATAGTGGAAATGCCGAGACAAGGGAAGGGATTACAAGCAAAAGAAATGGAGGAAAAAAAACGACTGGATATAGAGTTCAAAACCACGCTTATAAGGTTTTGCAAGAATATGCTAGAAAAGATGGATAAATTTAGTGATACACTGACTGAAATAAAAACTATTATGCAGAGTACTAACAGCAGACTAGAGAAAGGCAAGGATCAAGTCAAAAATTTGAAATATAAAGAAGCAGAAAACATTCAACTGGAAAAGCAAGAAGAGAAAAGAATCCAAAAATGCGAACATAATGTAAGGAGACTCTGGGACAGCTTCAAGCATACCAACATCAGAATTGTGGGGGTGCCAGAAGAAGAGAGAGAGCAAGATACTGAAAACCTATTTAAGGAAATAATGACTGAAAACTTCCCACATCTGGTAAAAGAAATAGACTTACAAGTCCAGGAAGCACTCAGAACCCCAAATAAAAGGAATCCAAAGAGGACCACACCAAGACACATCATAATTAAAATACCAAGAGCAACAGACAAAGAGAGAATATTAAAAGCAGCAAGAGAAAAACAGTTCATTACCTACAAGGGAGCACCCATACGACTGTCAGCTGATTTCTCAACAGAAACGATGCAGGCCAGACGGGAGTGGCAAGAAATATTCAACGTGATGAATAGCAAGAACCTACAACCAAGAATAATCTATCCAGCAAAGCTATCATTCAGAATTGAAGGGCAGATAAAGACCTTCACAGAGAAGAAAAAGCTAAAGGAGTTCATCAACTCCAAACCAGTATTATATGAAATGCTGAAAGGTACTCTTTTAGAAGAGGAAGAAGAAAAAGATAAAAGACAGAAAATTATGAACAACAAATACACATCTATCAACAAGTGAATCTAAAAATTAAGTGAATTAAAAATCTGATCAACAGAATAAACTGGTGAATATAATAGAATCAGGAGCACAGAAAGGGAGTAGACTGATAATTCTCAGGAGGACAAAAATCATAAAGCATCAAACAGACTGTGAAATTACAGCAGAAAGATTAAAGTGAGGTAAATAAGTGATCAATCAAAGGACTTGTATGCATGCTTATAAACATAACCAATGATCACAGACACTTGGGGGTCAGGGTATGCCTGGGAGGGAGGGGGGGCAATGGGGAGATATGTATAAAAATTAATAAAAATTAATAATAATAAAAAAAAGATTTCCTCCCATTTCATGTGTTAACCCCAAATCCTCATGATAACCTCTTATGGGGAAGGCCGAGCACCTTTCTGAACTCTAGTCATCCTTACGTAAACAATGGCAATGTTGTTTTACAAATGTGGGATCACTCTTTCCTTCAACCACACATCTTAAACAACTTCACACCCATTCATAAATGTCTACCTCATTTTTAACAGACTTCATTTTTTTGGGACAGTTTTAGATTTATAGAAGAATTGCAAAGAAGTACAGAGAGTTCCCATATTCCTCACACCCAGTTTCTCTTATCAGAACTTATGGTGGTGTTGTCCATTGGCTATAACTAATGAACCAACATGGATATGTATTATTAACTGAAGTCACACCTTGTTCAGATTTCCCTAATTTTTCCCTAGGCCCTTTTCCTGATCCAGGACCCTATTCAGGGCCCCACATGGCACTAGTCATATCTCTTGGGGCTTCTCTTGTTTTAACGGTCCTGGCTGTTTGGAGGAGGATTGCTTTGTTCAGAAATTTTGTAGAATGTCCCACTATGACAATTGATGTTTTTCTCATGATTAGATTGGAGGAGGAAGAACATAGAGAAGAAGTGCCCTACTCATGACATCATAGCAGAGTACAGGTGACATCACTACTGATGTTTATCTTGGTCACCTGGCTCAGGTCTACTTTTAAACAGCTGCAAAGTGTCCCTTTGTTGGAAAGTATAATCATTTTTCTAAACCAATTGATAGTTAATGTATACATCTGAAATATAGAAGTATATGATACATCTGTCATACATACATATATGAAGTTGTGCACAGTACACATCCCGGTAACTACCATCTTTGCTCAGTATTCCAGATGCCTCTTTGATGCGATTCCTGGCAGTCGATTTCTCAATGTTGCTGGATCCTGCCCAACTGCCATGGGAAAACAGTGTTCCACTTTGTCCACCCATGAAGAGTGCCAGGTCTCTGCATCTGCCCCAACCACGAGCTTCACTGTCTTATTCATCTTGGTCAGTGTCATGAGGGAAATAGACACATTCCATGCTGAGTCTGTTGGCTTACTTAGCTGGTACCCCAAAGTTTAATAATTTCTTAGAGCCAGTCCCCTGAGAAAAGCTTCTTAATGTAAATTATACCTGGGAAGCAATGGAGGAACATAAGAACCCAAATCAAAGACTTCCAAAGCAGTGACTCTCTTGCCAAGCGTTTCTACTTTCCTGAGGGAAGACACTACTTTCCTGAGGAAGACACTACTTTCCTGAGGGAAGAAAGACACATCTGGTCTTTCTTCATTACCTTCCATTGTTTCAGTGTGTCCCACCTCTAAGATTAGTTCCCATCTGAAAGGTTTCTATCTTTGAACCCCAGGCCTGGACTTCATGTAGGGAGACCTGGTTTTGCATGTGTGCGGCCTCTGCTCTGTTCCAAAACTTATACAAATCACAGGGAACTGGTCCTCTCAAAATTGAAGATTTGACAACTATTTACATATTGAACGAGAGCCAAGCTACATCCACTTTTAAATGTTTACATCAGCTCGACAGCTGCTCCAAAGCAAAGGCAGTGTGGGCACCGAGGCCCGAGCCCAGGCCAGCCAGCCCATGCCACCTCGGGCAGACAAAGTTCAATTCTCTGCTGCCTGGGCCAGGCCTTCATATTGTGGCTTGGATATGCCTGGAGCACCACCCTTTCCCTGTGCTTGCTTCCTTCACAGCCTTACTGAGTAAGGTGTGTTACACTGAAGCTGTTCTCGTGTTTATTTGATGCTGGCCTGTGTCCCTACCAGAGTGTGAGCTCTGTGAGGACAGAGACTTTGTTTTGTTCACTTGTATGTCCCTGATGCCTCAATGGTGCCTGGCACATACTAGGTGCTCAGTAAGCACATGCCCTTCTCCAATCCATTCTCTATACTGCAGGTAAGTCTTCATTCCAACATGAAAGCTTGAGTCAAGGCTCTCCTACTCAGCTCTGGGTAGACTCCAGCTCCTGGGCATGTCTGTGTGTCCTGTGATACTTGACCCTTGCTACGTCATCACTCCTCCTTCGCATGCTCCAAACACAGGGTGTGACTCTGGTTAGTTTTAGATGAAAGGCCCTCTTCCTTCTGGACCTCAGCACTGTGTCCTTACCTGGACGCAACTTCTGCATTGGCCAGCCCAGCCCCATCCTGCAGAAGTAGAGGTCATACCTACTCCATACAGCCCTCCCTCTGCCCCCCTTCTGTGTCTCCCAACGTGCCTCTCTCAACCATGGCCCCTTAGCCCTCTCCAAGTAATCAGGGTCAACAACTGTCGGGGGTGGAGGAGGGAGGAGCAGGGACCAGGAGGATGTTTCTCTGGGACAAATCTGAGGTACATGGGCGGCACGAAAACATGGAATTGGGATTAGAACTAAGCTTGGCTAATACAGATCAAGGCACCTTTTTAAGTTCTCTAGGACTGTCTTTCCTCAAATACAAAATGCAATAATGACCTCTTTCTTGGAGGATTATAAAGATTAAGTAGTTTGTGTGTGTGTGTTTTTCAAGTATTTATTTCAAAACATCCAATACATATGGTGGGCATCTTCAGGACTCATTAAAACCTGGACCCACATCTTGGCTCCGAGCTAAGTAGCTGTTATTTTTTGGCCACCAACAGCCATTCCCCCATTCTCCATATTTTGGTAACATGACACATGACTAAGGCAAGGCCATTTAGAGTGGCTTATTTTGTGGGTTCAGTATTGGTTCACAGATGTGCATGTGATCCAAGCAGAGCCAATCAAAGTCCTTCCCTGGGAAATGACACTGGAGCCTGAAAGAGCGGAGCTCTGTTTCCAGTACTGTGACACCGGGACCTGGCTCCTAGGGAGTCTTCCCAGCAGGCAGCAGAGGCATCAGTAGAGGCAGCTGGGATGGAAGATAGAGGCATCCAGTTGTTTCCTTTCTCACCTGCTCTCCCCTTTCTTTGAGTTTTACCCCTAAGTCAACATAGATACCCCTTCAGTAAAGCAAGCGTTTATTAAGTTCATGGGATGCATGACTGAGAAAGTCCCAAACCCATATCATTTCAAGCCGCTCTGAGACTCAGTGTTCTCATCCTTAAAATGGGTAATAATTCTAAATTCTAAAGGTAACTCTGCAAAGGTTCCTAGATAAGAGCTGGGACATGGGTCCATTTAAAATTGGTATTAATTTGTTATTTTCATAAGATCTTAAAAGCCCACATGTGACTTTACAGATTTGTTTTGTTGTATAAGGGGGTGGAAAGTAATGTTTTTCTTCCCTGTGAACTATTTAATGGCACTGGGACACTTTGGAAAACTCAATTTTATAGCTTCCACTGGAACCTGTATTGTTTCTTTACTCTGGTCTCCAAATTGCCTTTCTCTATAAATTCTAAAGACAAACTCCCCTCATGGTTGCCATCTGATGGGCAAATAATTTACTGAAAGTCCAGGCAGGTTGGGTGCCCTCGGCTAGCTCCACCCATACTCATATCGCAACTCTGATACAGTGGGTTGTGAATTATACAGAGCTGTGCTTCCATGTGGGGATAATATTGTATCCCAAGAGACATCTGGCAATGTCTGCAGGTTGTGGGTTGTTACAACCAAGAGGGTGATAGTAGCATCTAGGAGATGGAGGCTAGGGATGCTGCTCACACCCGGCAGTACACAGAACAGCCCACAAGGAGGCTTACTCAGCTCCAACCATCACTAGTGCTGTGCCTGACAAACCTCAGTGCGGAGCACCCTGGCAGCCAAGGGCATCAGTTTAGCCTTAAGATATAGACCATCAGTTAACCATTCACAATAGGATCAATCAGAATAATTCCAGTAAGCATCGTGGCAAGTGGGGGAAGCTTCTTATCCCAAGACACTCCCAGATCTGAAAGCAAGTAAAGCTAGATGCAGACAATAAAGCCAGACAAGGAATAGAGTCTAGTCTGGTGTGGGTATTTGCCATTATTAGGACGGCAGGCCTTCCCACATGGCAAGCTCTCTTATAAGATAGCTTAATGGTACCAGCAAAGACTGGCCCTTGAAAAACACGGGGTTCCTTTTACAGATAGAGGTGAGAGACTGCTCTGCATCAAGCTCAATTTCGGAATTGAGGATCTCGAAGTGAAAACACCAGGAAAAGTCTCCCCACCCTGCATTGTTGGTGTGTTTGGGGGAGGGGAAGACAGGATGAGTAAAAAGGATAGTGGGGGTAGGTAGAGGTGGTCAGCAAAAGCTTCTCTGGGGAGATGACAGAACAGAGACCTGAAAGAGCAAGCCATGTAGATGTTTGAGGGAGAAATTTTCCAGGCACTACAATAGCCGGTGCAAAGGTCCTGAGGCAGGACTGTAGGGAACAGAGGATACACTGAGGGGAAGGTAACTTAATGCTACCTGGAATGTGGATGTGATGGCTGGAACTCCAGCAGTCATATTGACCATCAGGTGATATAGTTCTCATTTGTCACCATTGGAGATGGGGGTGGCTTCTGGCATCTAATGGGTAGAGGAAAGGGACGGTACTAAATATCCTATAATGCATAGGACAGCCCCACAACAGAGAGTTATCCAAACCCCACATATCAATAGTGGGGTTAAGAAACCCCCTGAGAGGCACAGATAAAGGCATTAATATAATATAGCGATACGTCTATAATGAGAAAAGCCCAGGAAATTAGGGGGTGGGGGCAGGTGGCCCAGAGGAGAGGCCCTTTGCTGGGATGTCTTTGCTGAAACCACAAGAATGCACAGTGTTAGTGGGCAAAGACAGAACAAAAAGAGTGTGGCAGGCAGATGGAACAGCATCTGCAAACCTGAGAAACGAGAAAGGGTTGGTTTCCTTGGAGGAACCAGAGGTAACTCAGTGCTGCTAGAGCAGAGATGCAGGGGAAGAAGGAAGAGATGAAGTCAGAGAAGAGATAAACAGAGACCAAGTCACATAGACCATACAATTAAGGAGCCTGACTCACTCTCCCGGGCAATGGTGAGCCGTAGGTTCTGAAGCAGGATAGGGGTGAGGTGAGCTTCCCCTTTTAGAAAGCCAGGCCAGGGGCCCTTTAGCAGGCCATGTGGTCATTCTACAGCACTCCCAGACCTCCAAGTGCGCTGCAGGGCGTCACAACCCTGCAGTCCCTGACCCACTTCTTCCTATTTTTGCTGCTACTGAGGTTGGGGCCTAGACAATGCTGTTTTGTTTTGTTTTTATATTCATTTAATGCATTGACAGGACATTAGATCTCCCTTCCCCTAGGGTAACATGTGACTAGGCCCCCCTGAGGCTTTGCAGTTTGCATTGGAGGAGCTGGGAAACTTGGAGGGCACTTCCAACATCCCCTTCTGGGGGCAGGAGCCCAGACTGCCCCACCCCTCCTTTAGGCCCCTCTGTGGCCTGGCTGGGCTTGCTGCTAAGCCCATTCTCAGAGGCCCAGCCTCAAGAACAAAAGTCCCAAACCATTTCTAGTGATGCAATTTCATGCTCCCAGGTCCTCTACCACCCTCGGAGCCTTTTCATTCCAAAACGAGCATGTTCTCCAGAAAGACAAAACAAAATCCAGCTCTCTGTTTAGTTCCAGCAAGGCTTTGAAATGTCCCAGCCCTCCTTCTGACAACTGTGCTTCCTTTGTGAACCGCCGCCACCAGACCTAATTGCTTTTTATTCCTCTTAAAAATGAGTTTCCTTTGCTGAAAAGCTTTTCAAAAATTATTACTCCTGTCTCCGTCCTCATCCTGCTATTCCAACACGCTGTCTACTCCCTCCTAGTGTGCTCCTACCGCCTATGTCCTGAAGTCGAGCACCAGGCTTGGGGAAGGCAAGGAGGATGGACAGAATGGGGGCTGGGTGTTCCTCTCGAGAATCACCAGAGCGTCGCCTGCTGCTCTCTCCCAGCCCTGTGAGTAAGACTTTGTCATCGGCATGGGGTCGGGTCAAAGTGTGGCCTCTGGAGATGGATGGCCTGGGTTCAAATCCAGACCCTACTACTCCCCAGCTGCATGGGCCTGAGGTAAAGTACCTAGTTCCTGGCAGGCGGTGAGACGCGGCCTGCCCCTTACCTTTGTGTGGTCCTGCTCCTCCCTGCCCTCCACAAGCTGGTGTCTGATTTACTCACCTCATGCTTCTTAAAGCCAAGCTTGACCCACACTATGTCGGCAATAAGTCATTATTTATTAAATAAACAGAAAGAGTGGATTTTTTTCCCAGTGGGAATGACATTGGACTTGACTCAAGGACAAGTCCAAATGAACATAAATGGTGAGACAATGCCTTCTTCTCCAATGTATGAATTCTGTGTCTTAAGTACATGGCATATTTGGAACCGGGGTTGGGGAGGGTACAGCTATATGTTGGGGAAGGAGGGATGTGGTAGGTGGAGCCAGATCTGAAAGGTAATCACACTTCAAAAGGCAGAGGCTGGGTGGCAAGTGGAGACTCGTCCTTGCTCCTTAACCCGATGGACTGCCCAACCTCAATGTGGGGAAAGGAGGCTGGAGACCCGAGGGCGAGGGTTTTGCCCGCCCACCCTCGCCCCTAATGGCACAATACTACCAGCCACTAAAGGGGGAAAGAAAGCCTTTGTCACCAAACAAGCTCTCCCAGGGGAGGGAAGATTTGTGAAAGGGGCAGATAAGCATCGGAGCAAATTATGCAGAATGACAGAAACCAACTGCTCTTACCAGAGCGCCCACCTCCCCACATACACTGCCTATGCCAGGGTGATGGGCACGGGTCAGGAGTGATGAAGGTTCCAAGGAGAATGGGAGGGAGACCCGGAAGGCAGGCTGGCGCCTGGTGCAAGCCTCAGAAGTTGTGAAGCAGGGGACCTTGTGCCTCCTCTGAGGCAGCTCCTTTAATTTAGCAGCTGCTGTGCGCAGGCACTAGGCACAGCATTACTGGTGCAGAAGGGGCCATGGAAGGAATCTGAGGCAGCACCCTCATGGCCTGTGGAAATCTCGGCAGCCTGCTGGTGAGAATTAGGAAAGGAAAACACTCACCCAGTAAGAATGCCAAGAGCCCAGCGAGAAATAACTGTCCTCACCCTTCACCCCAGCCAGTGCCACCCCAGCCGCTGCCTCCCTGCCTTGGGCTCTCACTATCTTGGACAAAACCATCTGGGCCCCGAACCTTCCCCTGGACCACTCTCCTCCAACCAGCTAAGCAGGAAGATGTTCATCCTCCTCCCGGAGGCACAGGACGTGCACGGCAGAGCCTCCTGAGAAGGCTCCGTTGACACCCACTGGTCAGGGAGCCTGGCTCCGATGGTCTCCTCCGCAGGGGGGAATTCAGGGGGTTAGGTAGTGATTTGGGGAAAGGTGCATGGACATTTGTGACCTCACATCCACAGGTTCTGGGGAGCAGAAATGGGCATCTTTGGGAAACACTCTGCTTTCTACCACAGCGACCAGAGCCTGTGTGTATTCCCCACTGCTCCCTGACTTTCCTATTTGCCCAGGAGTCTCTTCCTTCCACTCTGTCCCTTCCTCTGGGTGCAGGGAATAGTCATGCCCCGGGCATGTCTGCTGGCTGCCACTCACACGCCATCTATGCCCATTCTCAGCTCCTGTTGCTCCCCCCACAGAAGGAACTCAGCTGCTTGGTCAGGGTGAGTCCCTGAGATGAGCGACCAAGGACACCAAAGCCTATTTGCCAAGATGAAGAAGTGCCAGCATCCGATGTGGCCTCTGCCCTTTCAGCTGGCAAAAAAGAGAACCCCAGGATGCTGGGAAGTCATACACCAGCAGCCGCCCTTGCAGCTATCCTTATGGCTTCTAATCCTCTAATGAGCAAGATGACAAGAAACAGTCCAGGGCCTCGAACTCCAAAGCTATATGGGTCAGAGTTCCCTTCACACAGAGCACTCGTCTTTCACAAGAGAAAGGCAGCACCTGTCTCAGGTTAGGGTATACTTCCACTCTCCACCTGAAGCCTGTCAACAGGACAGGTGACCACGTCCCACCCTTCAGCTGAATGGCTGCATCTCCAGGTGCCCTCTAAGTGTGAGCCTATGTGCCCAAACAGGGACCTTCCTGCCTCTTGTCTTGAGTGATGGTTACTGTGAGAATGTCCAGTCTGGGGTCCTTCCCAGTTCAAAGGCCCCTTTCCCCTCTTTGGCCGGCTCCCAAGCCACTCTCTTTCTATTAACACCCACTTCTACCCTCCCTGAGACTCCCTCAGTTCCTCAAGGCTCCTGTGCTTTTTTCCAGCCTCAGGATGCTCACACATGCTGTTCCCTGGTCCAGCATGCCCTTCCAGTTGTTACTCACCTGGCTGACAGGAGGCTGTCCACAGAAATCATCTCTGACACACGGTGGGGGGGGGGGGGCACCACACCCTTTAATCACAGCAGATGACACTTGTTTTGGACGTTCTTTTGTTTAATTTCAGTCTCTGCTGGATAGCAGCCAGATGCCACAAGGTCAGGAAGTGGGCCTCGCTGTCACTGCTGTATCCCAGAGCTGGCATGATGGGCCTGGGGATGCGGGGGTGGGGGAGGGGCAAGAAATCGTGATTGCTGGGGTAAGGAGAGGAGACAGGGAGCTCCTATGGGAGAAACGGAGGTGCCATGCACCCAGATGGAACTTTTCCTCCTGCTATGCATTCCACAGAGCCAGTGGACCCTTCTATTCCACACTGAAGAACTTGCCTTTCTATTGGGGTCACCGCAAAGCTCTTTGACACCCAAGTATTAAGTGTCTACTAAGTGCCAGGCACACAGCTAGGCTCTTGGGAGATGCAGTAGGGAACAGACATGGTCCCTGGTCTCAGGGGCCAATGGTCTGGCCTGGAACAGATGAAAGGGATCAATGCCCACATATATATAATTATAAGTTAAGACAGGGTACTATGAAAAACAAACAAGCAGCCTGTCCAGTGTTGAGCACTGACTTATGAACCAGGAGGTCACAGTTCGATTCTTGGTCAGGGCACATGCCTGGGTTGCAAGGCTTGATCCCCAGCAGAGGGGCATGCAGGAGGCAGCTGATTAATGATTCTCTCTCATCATTAATATTTCTCTCTCTCTCTCCCCCTCTCCCTTCCTCTCTGAAATCAATAAAAATCTATTTTTAAAAAGGAAGGAAAGAAGGAAGGAAAAGGAAACAATAAACAGGACAGACAAGCCATGTTAGCCAGGATGTCAGCACAGCCCCTCTGAAGAGGTGTGTGTCAGTCAGCCAGGGAATGTCTGATCAGGTGGAAGGCAGGATGCTGAGCTGACGCAGAGCACTCGCCATCTGCCAGGTGCTGTTGTCAGAGCTTTCTATGAATTCACTCATCAAACCTCACAACGAACTAATAGGTGGTAGCATTGTCCATAGCTGCAAATAAGGCAAGCACAGAGAGGTTAGGCGATTTGCCTGAGGTCAGCCAGCTTGGCAGTGTCAGGCACAGGATTCACATGCAGGCTGCCTGGCCCACATCACCCAGGGAAGAAGGCTCCAAGCACATGGCTCTGCAGGTGCAAAGGCCCTGTGCATCTGCATGGCCAGCTGCCTCCCACCACTCCCTGCTCCACTTTCCCAGAGCAAAGGAGGCAAGGCTCCCCTTGGATTTGAAGGCAGCAGTCTCACTGGTAAAGAAAGGAGTGGAAACAAATGGGGAAACTGAGGCCAGGAGAGGACAGTACCTCCCTGGAGAGTTGGGAAAGGTGGGTCTTGACCTTTCCATCAGCCCATGCTCCTCTCGCCTTACCAGTTGCTTCTCTCCTACTTTGTTCCCCAGCCCCCTCCACCAGACCCCGCATGGAGCCTGGGACTTGGTGGCAGCTTCTTGGTGAATTCAACTGGATTCAGGAGACCCAGACTGACTGGCACTAAAACTTGTCCTGTCCCTCATGCCAATCACATGAGAGAGGTCTTCCAAACACTCACATGTGGTCAAAACTTGAAAGGAGTGTGTGTGTGTGAGAGGGTATGTATGTATATGTGTAAGGGATCCTGAGTAAAAGCGTCAGTGTGTGTATGCATATGTGCCTGAGGACACTGTGAGTGTGAGTATAGGGTGAATGTGTGGGAGAATTACTGTGAGCACATGTGTGTGTAATTGAGTGTGAGTGTGTGTGTGTGTGTGTGTGTGAGAGAGAGAGAGAGAGAGAGAGAGCGCACCTGTGCTGCACAGTCCTATTTTCCAGAACTAAGACAGGTCTTGGATGTGAATGGGCCAATATCAACCCAAAGGAAGAGATGAGAACAGCCTCTGTCCTGTACAGAGTCTGACCACCAGTAATTTAAAGGACCTGGAGCACAGGCTCTCCCCTGCCCGGTGCAGCCACCTGACTGTGGTCTCACCGTCGGTGAGAAGGTGGCTGCCTTAGAACTGACCCCGCAGAGCGAAATGTTGTTTTCTAAACTATGATTGATCAAATCACTGTCTTTTACCTCCAGCATTATTTCCTAAATGTGGAAAAGCAGGCTTTTCTGGAAGCAGGAATGTGAGCTCCACTCCAGTGTAGACAAATCATTATGATTGTGATGAGCCAGGTTTAAATAAGCAACATCAGAGAATGGGTCCAAGAATAAGGATGGAAAAAAAAACGCAGGCCAAGGGCTGACAGAGCTATTAATCAGCAGGTGTCTACTCGCACCTGCAGGCAGGGAGACAGCACTGACTATCACCAGTTACAAAAGTCAGCAGCAGGGACGAGTGTGAGAACTACACTGAAGCTCCTTTCTGACACTGGCTTCCTCTCCTGTGAAATGAGGCGCCGACAACTTTCCACAGGGCTCTATCGAGTCTTAAAAGAAATACAGAAGGGTGGATGTGTGTGTGTGTGGACATACATTCAAGCCAGCAAACCAGCGTCCCATGTGGCAACATGCCTGGCTTAGAGCAAAACCTTCACAATCAGGGATTGTTATTTCTATTAGAAAACGTAATTGGCACCTGGAATTGTGGGTTTGGAGTGCTGATGTGTTTTCACTAATGTTCACTTTTCTAAATAAAAAGTGTCCATCCAGAAGCAACTCTGGTTTCCAGCTGCAGCTTAAAGGCCGCACCCGGGGTCGTGGCTCTCGCAGGACCACTGACGTGGGGAGGCAGGCGTCAGGCTCCCAGGAGGTTGCTTACTCATTATCCTCTAGGGTCTGGCCTGAATCCCCTTGACATGCGTTCATCAAACCTGTCCCTCTCCCCCTCCGCTCTGTGCAGCAGCCCAGCCCCCCCTGTCTGCTTCCCTTAGCATCTTTTCTGTTGCCCTACGCCAGAATGGCTCAAGGTCCTGACAGTCCCTTCCCCACTACACTGAGCAGGAGGAGGAACACTTCTGATCCCCCAGCTCCCTGCCAAATCAGAGCTGTCAGCACTCCACTCAAAAGCTGCCAAGGGGACCCTCCATGGAGAGCCAGTTGCTGTCAGGACACAGAGCCTGTTGCCAAGGGGGGACCAGCCCTGAAAAACGGGCTCTCTTCCTTTGGGAAGCTTGATGGGGACATGGAATTTACAGGCAAAGTGTGGTGCAGGTGAATTAGCCTCATGTTGAGGAAAATTCTTCCCCATCACTGGAGCAAAGCTTTCTAATTCACTCCCTCCTTTGTCAAACAAATCTCTTCATGTGCCTTGAGGTCTAAAAATCACAGTTAGATATTTGATTCGTTGCCATGAGCAGAGGAGAAAAACTTCTACTGACGGACGCGCTGAGGAGCTATTCGGGGAATGTCTCCCTGCCATTCACCCGGCACGACTGTGGATGGGCCTCTCCCACTCACACACTTTCAAGAAAGTAAAACAAATACATGCCCAGGAGCCCAGAGCGCACGGCTGGTGGCGGGGATTAAGATGTAGAGTTCGCCAGGAAGTCGCTGAATGATCTATTTTATCCAGATTGTGTCTGTTGGTTTTACTCTGGGATTTTTTTTCTCAGTAAACATCATTACAGGGCAATGTGTGTTTTCATTTCTTTCTGGAGGAATGAAAGATGTTTGTAACCAAAGAGATAAAATGACCAGGCTTTTTTGGTTATTCTTTTCTTTTTTTTAACTATCAGGAAGACAGCCCAGGAGAAACAAAACCCCAATCTCTCCAGGGACCCGCAATGTCCCAACCCCCCTCCAAGAAGAAAACTTTTAAGCCGCCACGGAATGGATTCAAAGCCCTGAGTGAAACCTCAGAATGAGATGCCACATTGGGACACCATCCACCAGTCGGCTTTCTCTTCATTGAATCCTGGTGGTCAAATGTCCAATTTCCGTTTTCCTCCACAAAGGAAAATGCATGTCCAAAGCATGTGGCATTATTTAAATTCCACAACTGACCAGAAAATCCATGAGGAAAGCAAACATTTGTTTTCCTATATTGGATGTGGCTGAAATAATTTGTCTTTTTCATTCTGATTGGATTTTTTGATGCTGACTAACCATCTTACTAGCCAGCCTGGGAAAATGCAGGCCTGCCCCTGGTCAGAGAGGCCCCTGGGGGTGTGTAAGCTCAATATTTTGCCCGTGGCTGGCACCCCAATGTGCCCGCTCAGAAGTAGTTTTTAAGTCTGAACAAGAGCAGCCTTTCCTATAGTCATTGTTCAGATGTGAACAGCCCTTCAGCCCATCAGAGAAAGTTCTGGATGGCAGGGATGTTTGCTCATCTTGGGAGCCCTGGTCCCCCCTGGGGAGGTGGGGGCAGGCATAGTAGGTCTCCAATAAATGGTGTGCAGGCTAACCCACAGCACTGGGCATTCACTGAGAATTTCAATCAGCAGCAATGGCTAGACCCAGACCCAATGTGCGACTTCAGTTTGCATGACTCATGTATTTAATCACTCCTTGTGTCTTTAATCATTCATTATTCATAAATAGTTATCAAATTCTGGGGGAGCCACACTGGTGTAGGACACAGACCTCCTTTTGAGAGATGCTGCCTCGAGGAGTGGAGGTGCCCGGTTGCCTGCAGATGCCAATCTCTCAGACGTGCTGAGGCTGTGCTGCCCGAGCTGTCCTGCCAGGGGCAGAGCCAGGCCACTTCTGCCCAGCATAGCCTCATCTAAGGGCTGGTGAGATGTTCACAGAGCTGCCCATAGTCTCAGGCTCACCCTCCTCTCCCCTTACTCCTCTTTATCCCCTTTCCAGGGTACACTGCATTTGGTCTGAAGCCCGCCCCTGCCCCTCCCTCACTTCCCCTTGTGCCTCGAAGGCATCCTCCAGTGTGTCTCCTGCATCCAGTTCTGTCTGCTGTGTTTTCTGGAGGGCCTAAAGTGACAGACACCCCTGTGCCTGGTATGGGGGACTCAGCAGTGAAAGGGATCCATTCTCCCAGCCTTTGTTTACCCAAAATCAGGACAAGAGGACCTCTCTCAAAGTGCCACAACACTCGATACTTAAACAACCTTGAGTCCTACGGGTTCCAGGGCGTGTCCTAATTACCATAGATATGCTGCCCTGTTCAGCCTTCATTATCGAAGTATCCATGTTATAGGCAAAGAACAAGACAAGAGAGGTCAGATGGCAATGGCAAGGTGAGTCAGCGAGTGGTTGGGGAGTTAGAGTCCCACCTGCAGGTGTGCCTTCCACCAAAGCCTGGGGGCCACTTCGCTGCTTTGCCCCTCATTCCAGCAAGGAGCACTGAAGCAAGGAGGCTCTCCCCTCAGCTTCCGCAGAGGTAGCTGAAGGGCCCGTAGATGGTGAGGGAGTGACTGGGCTAGGGGCACGAGGAACTGGGCGAGGATGAACAAAGGTCTGTGCAGAGTTGACAGAGGAAGGCTGTGAGTTAGGAAGTCTCCTAGTTCCTATGGTAGAAGGCAGGCACCTGGATGTACCTTCTCCTCGAAATGATGCTGGAAATGGGAAACAGACACTGTAACTCCAAAACAACCAACATCCACTCTGAGTACCAAAATGGAGCCCCACCAGGAATCCAGAATGACACCACAGTTCTGTCCCCCAGGCAGCCACAGTAGGGACTTTTGTTCCCAGCACCTAGGACAGTGCCTGGTCCTTAGCATACGTGCTCAGGAAATGTTACATGGATGGATGGATGGGTGGGTGGATGGATGGATGGATGGGTGAACAGATGGATGTCTGGTCCCTAAGTCCCTTTTGAAATAAGAGGAGAGGCATTAATAATTGGCTATTAACTGGATGAGGCTAGGGAGATGAGAAGTAAGTCCGGGTGACCTGTGGAAGAGACCTTAGTAAACAATCAGAGCAGAAAGTGACTTGCAGCAACAGAAGGATTGGCAAAGGGCTTTTAGCCTTGGAGAGAGCATGGTCAGGGGCAATCTCAGAAACGACTGGAAACATGAACTGGGTACTGAGACACAAGTGGTACCTGACCTAGTGGAAATCCACTGTGTGCTGTATTAGTTTCCTGTTGCTGCTATAACAAATGACCACAAAGAAAGTGGTTTAAAACCACACATATGTATTATTGTTCTGGAGGTCAGAAATCCTAAACAGATCTCACTGAGCTAAAATCAGGGTGTCCCCAGGGCTGTGTTCCTTCAGGAGACTCTAAATGAGAATCCATTTCATTGCCTTTTGAAGCTTCTAGAAGCTTCTAAATTCTTTGATTCATGGCCCTAGCTTTCATGTTCAAAGTCAAGAGTGTAGCATCTTCAACTCTCTCTGACTCTCACTTTTTGCTTCCTGACCTCATGTCCCCCAATGTCTCTCTAAGGATGCCGTGACTACACTGGGTCCACCCAGATAACCCAGAACATCTCCCATCTCAGGATCCTGCACTTGACTCCTCCTGTTTTTCTGCCTCTCTGAGTCAGCACAGTCTCCAGGAAGCCTCTTCTAACCTTCCTAGGTGATGTCCCTCTATTGTGATATAGTTTTATATTTATTGACGACTCTGGCTGATGCCTGTGTCTGTCTCTCAAACTATTTTCTGTCCACCCTGAGTCTGCAGTCACATTCATTAACAGACACTCCACAAAGATGCACAGAGTGAATGCATGATGTCACTTTTAGTCTTATGTGAAAAATTATAAGGCCCATGGTAAAATAACTGGATCGATACATAGGCAAAATAAGGGGACTTGGAAGTCCCAGCTGGGTAGAAGAGAGGGGATGAGGAGGCAGGTCCCACCCCTCTGTGGGAAGATCCCCCATCCTCCCAGAGCCTAGGGGCTCCCCGCCAGGTGGCTGGTTCCCAGTGCGGTATCTCAGAACTGATCTGCATACAAGCTTCCTTTCCTTATCAACATGCAGCCGACAGAGGTGCAATTGAAATCAATGGACCTGTTCCAGGAACAGGCTGGTAGGAGACTGCCAAACAGGGCTGGCCACTGCTGGGAAAAAAGGTGACTATAGGAGCCTATCCTCCTTCCCTCTGTCATCTGGGAAGAATAATTTGACAGCAGTAAGTCACTGAATAGCTACTGAGGTCCTACTGTGTACCAGGCACCTGCCTAGGAGCTGGAAAAAAAAAGAGAGAACTCACTAAGCTTGCTGAACTCGCAGCAAAAAGAAAGAAACAGATACCTGCCAATCAATTACACAAGTAAATTAATAAATTAGTTGTGGTAAGAGTAAGAAGGAGAGGTTCAGGATGCTAGGAAAGCATATAATGGGAGTGTCTGACCTGGTCTAGGCAATCAGGAGAGGCTTCTAGGAGGAAGTAACATTTAAGCCAACACTTTACAGACAGCATTCCCAACCTCTTTCTCCTTTACTTACTCCCTCTATCAAGACTGCAAGAGTGAAATTCTTACCTTCTAAGCCTCCATTGCAGCTGGGGTTACTGTGGGACAATTATGACTAATGAGATGCAAGCTGATGTCTGTTGGCTCCACTGCCCTACTTCTTCCTGCCTTAAATGGGGATGAGATGTCTAGAGCTGAGACAGCCTTTCTGTGACACCAAGAAAAGGCCAAGATCATCCCAGAGATACCAGCACTGAGTCACAGAATCAATACCTGGAAATCAGCTGCCTCCAGACTTCTTGCTGTGATTAAAATATGCCGGTTTTTTTGAGACCATTATAACTTGCAGTCAAAAGCATTAGCAATTGAAACAGGTCTCAAAGGTGAGTGTTAACCAAGCAAAGAGTGGCAAGAAGGGTGTTCAGGATGAAGAAACAGCAAGTGCAAAGGCCCTGGGGTGGGAAAGTCCACTGGAGGAATCTGGAGGTCAGGATGTGGCTGAAGCTTAGGGAAGAAGGAGGAGGGTGGATTGGCATGAGCCTGGAGGAGCAGATGGACCTTAAAGAACATGGTGAGTAGCTGGGACATTGCCAGGGACAACTGTAGCCATCCAAAAGGATTTTAGACAAAGGAGCAATAGAAACCCAGATTTGCTTTCTAGAAACTCTCTCCAGCAGGTTATATGATTGACTGAGATACATCAAAGGAGGCACTAGAGGACCAAGGAGAATGTTACCATAGTTGTGAAGGACATCCTCCACTCCAGTGCACATCCTCTACTCCAGGTCCCAATATCATCCCTGCTGTGCCCGCACTGGCCATTTGACCTGGGTGCCAATGGTGGTGGGGACAGAAGTGATCCCTCAGACGTTGTCAGATATCGAGCACACCTGCCCCTGGTTAAGAACCATTAGTTGAAAGATACTGCATTTTATTTTTAATTTGAATTAGAAGGCCTGAGGAATGGCTCGAACTCCACAGCTCACTGAAGGGCTAAGATTTTTTTTTTGCTTTTAGTTATTTAAGTTACCTGCCTGACCCCTAAAGGGTACACGTTTGCTATCCTAGTATTAGGTTTATGGCTATGGGTTCCAAGGACTACCCCCATCTTACTACCTGGATGCTTTAAAACTTGGCCAATGGATACAGTGGGATCAGTGTCCCTCTTGACTTCCAGCCAAGGATAGAAGGATGTATCTAGATAGAGTCCAGATAGGACGGATGGATAGATGGATGTTGGAATGAATGAATAGTGGTAGGGAGGGAAGTAGGAAGGAATAGATGGAACTTGAAAAAATGATTTTCGGGAATTTACCAGGGTGAGGTCCCAGAAGCAGGAAAGATGCGGAAGATGCATCTTTGGTTAACACTCGCCTTTGAGACCTGTTTCAATTACTAATGCTTTTGACTGCAAGTTATAATGGTCTCAAAAAAACAGGCATATTTTAATCACAGATGTTGATGGCAGATACAGGACTAAAAGGGGATGGACATTGGCTGTTGGGTTTTTTTGTTTGAAATAGAAATTCTCTTAAAACAAGCCTCTGGTCCATCAGTTTGTTTCTACAAAACGAACAACAGGCTGCTTACAACCTCATTACAGAAGGAGCCTATGCCCCCACCCCGCTCCCAGTCCATTTGGAAGATCCGGACCAGTGAACCAAGAATTCAGAAAGGACACTGGGAGTGGGAAGGGGACAGAATCAAACACTCTCAAATAGCTATACAAAAACTTGAGGTTCCAGGGGAAAAGTAATCATCCTGTAATTGACTGTTTACTAATGGAATCTATTAATTTTTAGCCACAAAAGAATCAGCTAATTTGTGGTTAATGATGTTTAAAAGATAAACAATACAAATGAACTCCGTGGAGCACAACCCCAGTTCTCTGGCATCTGTTTGCACAGACACTCTAGCTCTCAGTGAAGGAGAAGGAGGACAGCAGTTGAGAGGGTGGGGTCAGTGGGGAACAAGGAGAGATTTGGTGGAGAGCGGGGAGTCCCAGACTCCAAAGGAGCCTTGTTCCCCTCTGCAGTTTTTGTCAACTTGCACATCCTCCACTCCAGGTCCAATATCATCCCTGCTGTGCCCCCACTGGCCATGTCAGCCCCACTCGGGGCCTTGGCTCTCACTGTGCCCGGACCATCTTTTCTTCTATTCCCCTGAATATTACTACAGATTGTTAGTAGCTATGGAATAATTATCACCTAGTGTTTCCATATATTATCGATCTCTAGGATTCTTGGAAATCTCTTACGAAGTTGGTCTCAGTCTCAGCCCCATTTTACAGGTAAGAAAACTGAAGCTTAGAAAGGTGAGTCAACTTGCCCAGTTTCATTGCAGATGCATGGTGGGTCTGATGCTGGAATCCAGTCTGTCTAATCCCAGAATCCAAGCTCCAGATCAGCATTTCCCAAACCTTACTCATTCTTATGACTATATTTTTTCCATTTCTGCAAACTCTCTGTGGTAGTGGGAAGGGGTTGGGGGGAGGTTTGAGGGGGTATGTATTTATTATCTTTCATATGTATTTATGATCTCTCCCCCTTCATTTATTTTTTGTTTGGGTACAGTGAATTTTGATAGTACATGACAAGATAGGGTTCTCAAAGCCCCTCCCCTTCTTCAGGGGGTATGGGATGGAAATTGTGGAGGTCAGGAGATTCTTAGTGTGTTGGGGGATTGATTTGGGGCAAGGACTTCCCCAGAAACTGAGGGTCTCTTATCCTCTCGCTGGGGTTGGTGGTCCAGGGGTTCTTACTCCTTGAAGGCCATGTGGCCATGTGGCCACCCTGTTGCTGTAGCCAAATTCATTGCAGACCAGGAAATGAGTTTGACAAAGTGGTCTTTGAGGGCAATGCCATCCCCAGCATCAAAGGTGGAGAAGTGGGTGTTATTGTTAAAGTCGCAGGAGACAACCTAGTCCTCAGTATAGTCCAGGATGCCCTTGAGCAGGCCCTCTGACGCCTGCTTCACTACCTACTTGATGTCATAGTATTTGGCAGCGTTCTCCAGGCAGCAGTCAGATCTACAACCAACACATCAGGAGTAGGGACACAGAAGGCCATGCCAGTGAGCTTCCCATTCAGTTTAGGATGGCCTTGCCCACAGCCTTGGCAGTGCTAGTAGAAGTAGGGATGATATTTTGGGCAGCCTCTCAGCCATCATGCCGCAGCTTCCCAGAGCGGCCATCCACGGTCTTCTCAGTGGCAGTGATGGCATGGACTATGATCATGAGTCCCTCCTCGATGCCTAAGTTGTCATGGATGACCTTGGCCAGGGGGTCCAAGCATTGGTAGTGTAGGAGGCATTGCTGACAATCTTGAGGGAGTTGTCATACTTGTCATGGTTCACACCCATCATAAACATGGGGGCATCAGCAGAAAGCACAGAGATGAGGACCCACTTGGCTCCACTCTTCAAGTGAGCCCCAGGCTTCTCCATGCTAGTGAAGACGCTGGTGGACTCCACAACATACGCAGTGCCAGCATCACCCCATTTGATGTTGGTGGGATCTCACTCCTGGAAGATGGAGATGGTCTTTCCATTGATGACAAGCTTCCTGTTCTCTGTCTTGATTGCATAAGTAGAATCATACTGGAAACATGTAGACCATGTAGTTGAAGTCAATAAAGTTGCCATGAGTAGAATCATACTGGAACATGTAGACCATGTAGTTGAAGTTAATAAAGGAGTCATTGATGGAGGCATATCTCTCTGCCAGAGTTAAAAGCAGCCCTGGTGGCCAGGCATCCAATGCTGCCAAATCCATTCATTCCGACCTTCACCATTGTGTCTCAGGGTTATGGCTGGCACTGTGCAGGAAGAGTGATTGATGAACAACAGCAGAGAGCCCCTTCTTTTTATTTTTTCATTTTAGCTTCATCCCCGGTAGTATTACCCGAGTCTGATAAATTAAGAATATATTTGTTTCTAAGACAAATTTGGAATAAATACCTGACTTCTAAATTACACTCTTGCCTTATCCTACCTTATAATCTTGGAAACCACCCGTGATACAAGAACTATACAAATTCTAAACATGTATCCCAAAAAGCCATAATCACATGGCAGGCAGCCTGCATGCCCAGTCCCATTTACTCTGTCAACCTTCCTGATACAGCCCACCATTTGACAGGCACTGGGTGCCTGTCTGGACTCCTCCAGCCCACGGACATCCTTCCTTTTGTGGACAGAAAATTCATGTCATTAGCAAACCACAAAAAGACAGAATGAAAATAAGGGTGAAGGATTTGTTTCCTTGAGAAGATTATAAAATCCTTGCGGATTAGAAGCAAACCTCTTCAATCTTGAAGTCCTTGCTCTGTGGGAAACAGAGATGGAAGCTCACAGAAGGTGCCCAGTAAAGCCTAGGGGAGGGATTGATGGGGACAGAGTACGGAGAAGTGGGGAGATGTTAATGTCATGGCTGGGTTTGGGCCAGCCTGAATCCATATTCCTTCTTCTGCCAACAATGCTCAGAATTCACCTAGGAGTGTCCCCTCCCTTCTCCCAACCCAGCACTCCAGGGTGGGCCTCCCCTACCTGGCCATAGGTGCTGAACATCCCCCAAGCCACTGTAATTAGTTCAGGAATGGGGCCATGCCTCAAACTTGCCAGGGAGTCAGGCCTAGGGCTTTTGTTCAAGTTTCTGGGGAAGGAGCAGCTCTATCCTGCTGAGCTGCACTCCCAGAGGCTGGAATCTGGAGATCTTCCTGGGGGCCTGAGAATTTAAACCCCCAAGTAGAGAGGGCAAGGCTTGAAAACCTGCATCAAAACAATCCTGAAATAGGCTCTAGCGTCAGAATTTTCAGCCAATAAGCCTTCTTTTGGCATGAGCCTTTTCTGATTGGGTTTTCTGTTACTTGTAACCAAAACACCCTGGAGGAACCCTTGACTAGGGGTCAGGAAATCAGACTCTGAGTGTATTTCATGTGACCCTGGTGAGTCACTGATCATTCGTGACCCTACCTCACAGGCACCTCCCACTCTCTCCCCCAGCATTTCCTGTCCCGACCCAGCCCAATGCCCTCTGACATTTCATTCTATGTTCATGACCTTGTTTGCTAGCCATCTGTCCCACTGCTGTCCACCCAGTGCTCAGAACAGACCTGGCACACAGGAAGTCCTGGGTAAATATTTGTTTTGTGATTCTGCCTCAGTGTCTCCACCTGTGAAATTTGAAGTTTAAACATTTTCTCTCAGGATCCTTCTGTTAGGCTGTGCTTTGCTTCTACCACAGCTTCCCAGACCTCTGAGAACGTGGCACGAGGGTTTCTTCTCAAGGTGCTCGTGTCTCCAGCAAACTACCTCTTACTCACAGGGAGGGAGTTTGTAGGACTGTCCTCTTTCGCTCCCTTCCTCTACCTACACAAGCTCATTAACCAGGAAGTCCCTCTTGATGTCTAACCCAATCTTTCACACTGCAACTTGATTTCATCAAACATTCCAGGCCACTCAAAGCAGAGAAGAATCAGTGTAAAGTGACATGAAATCCTGTGAGAAAATAAAAGCTCAAAGATGCCTGCATTTTCTCCCACCACAAAGAAACCCTTGTTTCCTTCTCATGACCAGTTTCTGACTTTGTACAAAGTTCCTTTCTTGTTTGCACCTAGGAAAAAACCTCTTCTGGAGATGCGGGTGCAAAGATGAGAATAAAATAAACTCTGTTTAATCTTCCTATTGTCAAAACAATGGCTCAGCCAAAATACCTATGCTCTGACTCATCCCTCTGACCCCCTTCAGAAGGCAGGAGAGTCAACATTTCTCAGCCCATTTTCCAGATGAGCTCAGAGGAAGGGGGAGGCTCTGCAGTGAACACGCCACAGTAAACCACGGAACTACTTCTTTTCCCGAGTCAGGTACTGCCTTCCCTCCTAGTTTAAAGGAAGGCCCCCATCACCTAGGATGCAGGCTTAGCCTGCATTCATTCACTCACTCACTCACTCTCTCATTCAGAGGATAAAAGCCTGGACTGAGCACCTCCCTGAGCCCTTGCTCACTATCGTCGGGGCTCCTTTCCCACCCCGGCCCTCTGAGGGAGGATGTGCAGGAATTATCTGTCCCTTGACTGGATGGGGAAGTTTAATGAGTTAATTGCTTAAAGTATTTTTCCTAGTTTATTCTTTGTCTTTTAATTGTACTTGTGGTGTTTTCTGACGTCCAGGAATTTTTTATGTGTATAGGGATGAGTCTTTTTTTCTTTGGAGTGTCTGGTTTTATGTGCCTAGAAAGGATTCAATAGGGAGTGATTTTTAGGGCCCTATTTAAGGTCATAGGTCGTGAGCAGGTAGGGGTAAAAGGGAAAGATCCTCTTCATTCCTTCACTTTAAAATTAGGAGACTGAGGTTCCATTATGAGTGCACAGAGGGGCCGAAGTCACAGTCCTGAGTCCCTGCCCAGGGCTTTCCCTGCTGTGTAGTAGTTAAGAATAAAAATCAGGAGAAGACAGAGGGCTCTTGGCCACCTAGAGTGCATTGACTGCCCACTGGCTGTCACAGCTCCTCCAAAGCTGAAAGGACACTTTGTCCACCCTACACATGCAGTGCCATTGAGTTCACTGGACGTCTTTCCGGCTGTCCATGGCAGCAATGAGTCCCCAGATCATGCCCTCCGAAGGCCTTTCTAAGCTTGTGAGGGCAGATACCACAAAGGAAAAGACATGGTTGAACATGAACATGAAAAATTCCTGTACATCGACACCCACAGCTGATTTAATTAAAAGACACAAAGACAACTAGGAAAGAAATTTCCAACATTGATGACAATGTATTAAGACTCTTAAAACATACAGAGCTCACCCAGAGCAATGCAGAAAAATGAGAGACAAATCACAGCTGTGAAGACGCCAATGGGCAGCCCACTGGGGACAAATGTTTGAATCATCAGTAATCAAACCAACTGCAGTGAAAACTACAGTGAGATCACTTCTCATGCCTTTCAGAGCAGCAATATTAAAAAGAACAGAAACTCGGCACCAGCAAGATGGGGGGAAGCTGCAACCCACAGACTACGGGGAGATGTAAAGGACTCTGCTTTTCTGAATCTTGTAAAATATATTAAACTCCTTAGAAATGTGTGGTTTTGTTCCAGCACCTTCATTTGGAAGGAATTCTTTAGGAACTATGTATAAGGGAGGAGATGTGTCCCCATGCTGTTTATAGGGGAGAAGTTGGAAGCAGCCCCTGTGCTCAGCATTAAGGAGTCTAAGGAGTCCAGGAGGTCTACTTCAGCACAGATATTTGAGGGAACAGGATAGAGCCACAGAGGAGAATGATGCTTCACAGAAGATGCCAGCATGCAGTCAATTTAAAGATCAGGGCACAAAGCAATATGTATGTACACAGCATTCTAGTTCTACAAACACACACGTACATGAGTACACGTGCACAGAAAGCAATCCGGAAAAGCATGCACCAAATGCCAAGTGCTTTTCTCCAGGAGTGAGAATGACTTACTTGTTTGCTTATTTTTCTGTGTTTTGATTGGTTGGTGGGAGGGCATGGGAGAGAAGACATGCACATTCAGTAGGAAGTGTAATTTGTCATAGACTTTGCAGGCTACGACGACAGTACTTACCAAATGTCTTAGTGTGTGTGACCCATCACCCCAGTCATTTTACTTCTAGGAATTCACCCTAAGGAAATAAATAGAGATGTGTGCAAAGATTTGTGTACAAGGATATCCACTGTAGAGTTCTTTACAATAGCAGAAAGTTGGAATCGGCCTAAATATTCAACAATGGAGAATTGTTTCAAGAAGCTTGTCTGCTTTCCTATTGAAGAGCTATGTAATCAATTACCATGATGTCGAATACTGAATGAGACAATAAATGTTCTAGATATAAAGAAAAAAAAGATTTAAAATGGTAAGGACTGTTTGATAGCAATACTGTAAAATACCATACACACTAAATTTTAACTATGACAAAGAAATTGAAGGAGAGAATGTGGGCAGTGATAATCACTGCCTGATGGGAATCTCTGGGTTTGTTTTTTTTCTTTGTGTTTTTCTACATTTTGCAATTTAAGTACAATAAACCTGTTATTCTCACAAACATATTTTTAATACTTTTTTTTTATTGATTTTAGAGAGGAAGGGAAAGAGAGATAGAAACATCAATGACATCGGCTGCTTCCTGCATGCTCTCTACTGTGGATCAAGCCCGCAACATAGGCATGTGCCCTTGACCGGAATCAAACTTGGGATCCTTCAGTCTGCAGGCCGATGTTCTATCCACTGTATCCACTGAGCCAAGCTAGCTAGGGCACAACCATATTTTTTAAGGAGGGGAGGGGGACTCCAGGAACCTTTACACTAAGACAAGCTAGTCATTGGTGTCTGTAAATTCCAATTTCTCAGCCAGGCTGCTTGGTGTTGACAATTGCATAGCTACCTCGGGAATCAGAGGCCAGGTTCGTGATTAAAATATGTTCCTCTGGCTGAAACTGGTTTGGCTCAGTGGATAGAGTGCGAACTGAAAGGTCCCAGGTTCGATTCTGGTCAAGGGCATGTACCTTGGTTGCGGGCACATCCCCAGTAGGGAGTGTGCAGGAGGCAGCTGATTGATGCTTCTCTCTCATCGATGTTTCTAACTCTCTCTCTCCCTTCCTCTCTATAAAAAATCATATTTAAAATATGTCCCTCTGGACATCCTTTCTCAGTGCCACCTAGAACATATCCTGCCCTCAAGGCCATGCCCAGCCAGTCCATAAACCTTTCAAAGGCTGTTGTGAATCTCAGGGATGTATTGTGGTCGAATCCAGCTGGGGCTGGCCGTGGCGGACACTTGCTCAATCATCTATGTTGTGTAATGATGAAGAATTCGTCCTATTCTCAGAAATCCATTGTCAGGACAGGATGGAGGTTTCCAAATATGCATTCTGGAGCTCGTCCCACTTTCCTCTGGGGTCAAGCAAGCCATGCGCTCAGGATAATTAAAGTCACAGAAAGCCTGCAACTGCTTGTCTTTGTCTGTCTTTACTAGTATGTCCGGTAAAGTCCTGGCTCAGACAACTAGATTTTAAATCTGCCTGCACCTCACTGCTGCTGAGGACCACATAGGGCAGGCTGTAAGTGGAGAAACTCCAAACGAGGAAGTACATGACTCACCCATGATCACTCTTAGCCAAGGTAGAGTGAGAGGGGGCCCAGCAGGAAGACCCAGACCCAGGGGCTTGGTCAGGGAGTCAGGGAACAATTGGGCATCTCCCAGAAGGAAGAAGCTCTCCCTGGCAGCTGCCTTATATACTGGACTCAGGAGGAGAACTGTGGGCTCACCAGTGGTGCTTAGGGTCCTACCAGGCCAGCTCCTGGATGTGGGAACCCTGCATACAGCACCCAGTCTGTGTCAAGCCTCTGCTCAGTGTTGCATGTGCAATGATTAGCAAACCTAGACAGACACAGTCCGACCCCTGCTCAGCTGGCACATACCCAGCATCCCCATTCTCCACTGTGACAACCACAAATGTCTCCAGACATTGCCAAATGTCCCCTGAGGGAGGGAGGAAAACTACCCCTGGCCTAGTGGCCTCTGCTTGGGATAGCACCAATCTAACAGGAGAGAGAGGCAATGTGATGAGAAACTGTGACATGCTGGGGCAAGTCTTAGGGTGGGGGACATGAGGGCAGTGTAACATTAGGAGGAACAGCTCACGGAGACTAGTCCAGGCAGGTATCTCAGAGGAGTAGGGTCTCAGCCAAGACCTTTTTCAAGGGGACATCCCACACACAGATAGATGGTTGAGCCAGAGCTCCAGTTTTTTTGCTTGTGAAGTGGGACAGAAATATCCAACCTACCCACCCTGGCCAGTAGTTCAGTTGGTTAGAATATCATCCCAACACACCAAGGTTGGGGATTCAATCCCACCAATGAATGCATAAATAAGTGGAACAACTCAATGTTTCTCTCTCTCCCTCTCTCTCTTTGTAAAAAAATCAATCGATAAATAAAAGTTTTGTCCCACTGGTGTGGTTCAGTAGTTGAGCAATAACATATGAGTGAGAAGGTCATGGCTCGGTCATGGTTCTGTCATAGTTCGATTCCTGGTCAGGGCACATACCTGGGTTATGGCTCAATTCCGACTGGGGGACTTGCAGGAGGCAGCTGATCAACTATTTTCTCTCATCATTGATGTTTCTATCTCTCTTCCTCTTCCTTCCTCTCTGAAATCAAGAAAAATATTTTTAAAAAATAAATAAAAAATTTAAGTGTCTATCCTTCCTACCCTGCACCTCTGCTTCGGGGAGGGGACAAGGCTGAAGGCTCACACGTATTTTAGGATGTTACTATGATCAGTAATGACTAAAGGCGTGCTTTAACCCTTTGTACACATAAGCTTCTATAAATGCAATTGAATTCAAAATATCGTGGCATGTGGGATTTTTTTCCATTTTGGACGCATGTCAGTTAAGGGGTTAAACAAGACGCATCAACACCATCATTCTCCTGGGGATCTACACACTCTCTTCTCTGCATCCTTCAAAGCTCCAGGACTTCATTCCTATGAGGGCCATGGAAGCATCAGGACCCCCCAGGCTTGTCTTTTTGAGCCACTGCTGCTCATTAGCTGTGTGACCTTGGAGAAGTTATTAAGCTCTCTGAGCTGTCCCTCATCTGTGGGACCAAGTCAACAGGTTACCTACCGTTGAGGGCTGTTGTAGAATTAAGAAGAGAAAAATATGCATAGCTCTGCTCAGAATGCCAGGCAAGTAATAGCTGCTCAACCAGCATCAGTCCTTACTGTATGACTTAAGCCAAGTTCCATGCAGTTAATGCATTCACTCTGCAGTCATTTATTGGCCATTTACTATGTGCCAGTGCTATTTTAGGCACTCAGGGTTTTCTAAAGAGATAGTTTTCCTAAAAATCGAGATTTACTTTGCTGGGGTGGATCAGAAAATGCATAAGCAGAGAGAGAAATACATCAAGTAATTTCAAGTGTGTCATGAGAGAAATAAAAATAAAATAAACAGGATTACAAGGCAGAAAGTGTCAGGGCAAGGGGTGGTCAGGAGCCTCCTGGAAGAGGTAACCTCTGACCTGTGGATGGAAAGTGGGCTTGCCTTGCAAAGACCTGGGGAACATCTCTCAGAAGGAGCCCACGAGGGCACACGCCTGTTGTGCATCAGGAAGGGCAACAGGGCCAATGTGGCTGCAGCAGTTGGGGGAGGAGAAGAAATGAAGTCACGAGATGGATGGGGCCAGCCTAGCCAGGGGCCTACCATCTGACCGCTAACAGCTGACACTTACTGAGTGTGTACCACCCACTCAGCTTAAAAACTTTCTCTCATTTCATCCTCAGGACAACCTTATTAGGAAGGTACGACCATTGGATTGGTCTGCTCTGCCAATTAGGAAACTGAGGCCTGGAAGGTTAAGTGTCTTGGCAAGGATCACTCAATCAGTACAGGATAGAAGAAAATGAGTCTCTGATTGCAAGCATTCTGACTCCAGTGATTAGACCTTTGTTCAATATAGAATAGAGCAAAAGGAAGCTCCTGGAAGGTCCTTGTGCCCTCAGTATCTCCCCCCAAACAGGCTGAGCCTTTAATTAGCAGATGTGCAAGCTGGTGGTGGACAAGGCTGGCATTTGTCATCTTCCCTCCATGGGCCCCAGAACCTGAGCTGGCTGCCAAGTAAGGTCACAGCCAGGTGACTGCACAGTGACACACCTTCAAAGTTATGTCTGCAATTGGGCTTGAGAGGCCAGGACCCTTGGCCTCCTGCTCCAAAGGGCAAATGCATTGGAGTCAGTGAGTTGCATTTAAACCCAGAGGCTCTAGTCACTGGAACCAGAAAATCAGGGTGGAGAGAACCAGTTAGAGTCCTAGTCCAGACCTGGGCCTGCAACTACCGCCTGCAGCAGAAAAGATAACAGCACCAGAGGCCTTGCTTGACCTCAGGCCCCAAGTGGCAGAAGGATAAGGAGAAAGAAGCCCAGAGCTTTTTCTGCCTTCCCTGCTGTTCTGTTCAGACAAAACTGAAGTCTGTAGGGGGAAACGGTAACAAAAACAAGGATCTCCCACCTGTCAGAGCCAACCTGGGTGGATATAGGTGCTGTGCTGGAAAAGGGGAAAGCATAGGTATGTATGACTTGCCAAGGAAATGGCAAATCAAAGGCTATGGTGTGGGGACTGGATACCCTCGCTGAGCACCTCGCTCTAGGGCTCAGGACCTCAGTTTCTGCACCTGCATAATACTTACTTAACACATGCCAGTGACTTTGGCTATATTATTCCCTTTAGCCCTAATAGCAATTCTGCCAGGCAAGTATTTCACTTGTAGTTAAGAAGATTAAATATTCAAAAATTTAGGGTTTGGCTCCAGCTTAGGTCGCCGAGGAACCCACTCGTTTAGCAAACACCTGCGCTGGGCCCCAGCCTCAGCGGCACAGGCAGCACCTGGATGCAGGCTGGATGGCAGTGGACCTAGTCCTCGGGCCACGCCTGCTATTGCATTTACAAGCCAGGGACTGCAGCTGCGTCCTGCCTGGTCCACAGAAGACTTAACCAATGGTTCATATGATGATGTCCTAGATGCTGAGCCACTTCAGGAACTGCTTCATCTGCTTGAATCAACCAAACATCCGATAATTATTGAAAAAGCTTTGGTCACTCTGGGTAGCAATGCGGACTCTTCAGCTAAGCACATAATTCTTTGTGAATTGAATGGTATTCCCATTGTTGGAAGCAAAATTAGCGATCCCAACCACAGTACTAAAGAGAAGGCTTTAAAGGCATTGAGTCACCTTGAAAAGCAAATGAAGATAAAGATACACATCAATCAAGTCTGTGAGGATGTCTTCTTCAGTCCCCTGAACTCCCGTGCAGCTGGAGGGCTGAGATTGTTAACAAATATGACAAGCACCAGCACATTACATTACAGGCCAGTTCCAAGTGTTGCTTACAGGAAACAGAGGCACCAAGGTTCAGGTTTTGAAACTGTTGTTAAATGTATCTGAAAATCCAACCAGGATAGAGGGCTAATTGGTATTCAGGTGGGTTTCTCATTCCTTTCCCTCTAGGATGGCCATGTGGCAAAGGGGATTCTTTTTTGAAGTCTGACACTCTTTCAGAATATAAGTAATTGCCTCAAAAAAGGAAGGCCATTTAACTATTCAACCTACTGTCACTAAAGTTCACTGCTTTTCCTGTTATATGAAGAACGCACCCAGGAAATGAGAGTGTTGGTTATCATCATGATGCGGATGTGAAGGCAAAGGTAACAATCATACCCAAACTTTAACTGGTAGGTTGTATATTTCCAAAGAGTATTTCAGTCTGGAAGTAATGCATGTACATTTCTTTTTCAACTTCTTTAAAAAGAGATTCTCTCAGCTGCTGAACTTAAATAGCAAATATCAGATTTCATTATTTACACAACTATAACTTGCCATGGTCTTCTGGGTTATTTTGGACAATTTTATTGATATCAAGTGAATATAACAGCTTGTTCTGGAACACTTATTTTCTTTTTATTTTGCTATTTGCTGAGCTATTTCATTTATTTCTTCAACATGAAGTGACAACGACCTTTTAATGTTAAGCTACCCTTCTGCTATATGCTGTGACTGGAAGTTACTCATCTAAAAGGGTTGTAATATGTCACTGTCTCGGAAGTGCTGTAGGAAGGACCTTGGTCTTCTAGCAGCAATGAGAGCCTCAGCTCTGGAGCCACCTGCTAGCCTTGCCATACTGCTTTCAAAAGTCTGTTCCAATAGTCAAAGCTCATTCTAGTCAATGAAAATTATAAACTTTGAGGAGAAATGTTTCCTACTACTCATCCACTCTCCTTCAGTGTACCGGAATATAAAGATGCTGTGCATAAAATATCGGCACGGATCAAAGTATCTGCCTAGAGGCAAATAGTTAAAGCATGAAGTAAGTCTTAAAAAACTAAGCAGGTCTAAGTTTTTAAACCCAATTCACCTGGCACCAGGCCTGTGCACTTTAATTTCCCAACACTTATAAAATGCTCCAAAAACATCACCGGCAGTACCTCAGTTGAGACCCCAGCCCCAGCCAACACCTGGATTGTAACTTGTGAGACTCTTAACAGAAGACCTAGCTAACCTGTGCCTGAAATCCTGACCCATAAAACATGTGGCATATAAATGGGAGGTAGCTCCCAGGTGCTGATTTAAGTCACTTGGTTTGCATGGGAATTGTTGGGCAGCCATTAGAAATGGATGCACTGCTCATGACTACCACTTCTCAGAGCTCTCTGTGCCAAGGGTGGTGCAATGTTCTCCACAACAACATTCTGGTTTTACACATAGAGAAACTGAGGTTTACAGAGTCACAGTTGCCCATGACTAGTTAGCAGCGGTAACAAAAATCTAAGCCCAGTTGATCCACCCAGCGCCAGCTCTCAGCTACACAGGCTTGCAATAGTTTCAAATACAGATGAAAACATCAGCCTGAAAATCTTGGTAAGAACATGTCTCCACATTGGTAATCCAGACAATGAGATATGAGACAGTACGGTGTTTTGCTTCTGTGCTTTTTCTACATTTTCTAATTTCTTTTACAGTGAGTATTATTTTTTAACAATCAGGGAAAGAATGATGAAAAGAACTTCATGTCCATGGTGACAATCTCTGAGCAGTGAAGTTGCAGGCCACTTTATTTATTATTTTTAAAATATTATCTCAATTCTCTATAATAGGGATAGGGAATCTTTTTTTCTGCCAATGGCCACTTGGATATTTATAAGCCCATCATTTATGAGCCAAATAAAATTACCATCTTTAAAAATTAGCCTGCTATATTTGGAGAAACATTTAATTAATTCACCCTTAGTGCCTTGGCAGGGCCAAACTAAGTGATTTCTTGATCCTTATACAGCCACAAGCCAGACATTCCCCATCCCTGCTCCATAGCAATATCAACTGTCCACACAAAACATATGGCTGGTATATTTTGAAAATGCACATGCCATTGAGAACAAGTGAATGTGTTTCAGAAAGTGAAAGCAAAGGAGAAAAGGTGACAGAGCTGGGGCACTGATCCCAGACACTGAGCTTGGACAAAAATAAGATTTTGTTCTAAGTAAAACAAATTTACAGGCAAACTTAAAGTGTGGGTTCAAATCTTCCAGAAGAAGTAGCTGTCTCACTCTCCCAGCAACTGGGCTTTTATTACTAGTAAACACTAGGACCCAGTGCAGGAATTCATGCACCTTGAAAGGAACTGTGGGTTGTGAGGCTGTGGTGGGCACAGGGGTGGGTCTTGGGCCCATCCTCCATGACCCTATCTGGCTCCTCCCACAGAGCCCCCAGATCCCCTGTCTACCTGAAGTTCCGTTCCTGCTGCCAAGCTCCCACTCACTGATGGCACAGTAATTGGGGCTGGTCCCGTCAGCAGGTGCAAGCAGCGGCTGCTGCCTCGATCACCCCTAAGGAGCAGGGGGAGATGGAGAAGCCCTGATGGGCAATTGGGGCTGGCAGCTGCTGCTCGCACCTGCTGACAGCACCAAGTGATCAGGGCCAGCACCGGGTGCTGGCAGCAGGTGCAAGTGCTGGGTGGGACTGCAGCACATAGAAGCAAAGAATTTTCAGTAACCACCAGAGGTTCACCCCAATGACAGTGACCAGTGCCCCACATTGGTCTGGAGCCCCACCATCCCATGGCAGCCAACACCTGCCATGTTCCGCACTCTGTTGCCTGCTGTGGATGCCCACCATGTTTCATGCCCTCCCACCCCAGTGGTCAGCGCACATCATAGCAACCAGTTTTTCAATTACTCTGCCATTTGGTCTATTTGCATATTAGGTTCAGATAGATAGATAGATAGATAGATAGATAGATAGATAGATTTGCAGTATCTTCTGCAAATGCTGTCACCTGAAATTTTGCTTTTTTAATTGGTAGCTATTTCTGTGGGCTCCTGCTTGGAGAACAAAAGCTGCTAAGAAATGAGGGCTCCAGGCATCTTTCCCTCCACACAGGAATAGGGAAGGGAAGGTGTGGTCACCAGTCCCCATGAGCACACTGAGCAGAGGGCAAATATTTGGGTTTAGCACTAACCCCTGACTATAAGCACTCAGTGTGCACCCAGCTCTATGCAAGGCCCTTTCTGAGGAGTCTCTCATTCTATCCCACACACCTATATGAGGTGAGTTTTAGCATTGTTCCCATTTTACAGATGAGGAAGTTGAGACTTAAGGAGATCAAGTAATAATCCTATCTAATAAAAGAGTAATATGCAAATTGACCATCTCTTCAAACACAAGATGGCTACCCCCATGTGGTCAAAGATGGCTGCCCCTATCACTCCATCACACAAGATGGCCACTACAAGATGGCTGGCAGAGGAGGGCAGTTGTGGGAGGGACCAGGCCTGCAGGGGAGGGCAGTTGGGGGCGATTAGGCCTGCAGGAAAGGATGGTTAGGAGTGACCAGGCCTGCAGGGGAGGGCAGTTAGGAGTGACCAGGCCTGCAAGGGAGCAGTTAGGCATCAATCAGGCTGGCAGGGGAATGGTTAGGGAATGATCAGGCTGGCAGGTAGAAGCAGTTAGGAGCAATCAGGAAAACCGGCATGTGAGTGGTTGGGAGCCAGCAGTCCTGGTTGTATCGGGCCTAAATGGGCAACTGGACATCCCTCAAGGGGTCCCAGATTGGAGAGGATGCAGGCTGTGCTGAGGGATACCCCTCCTCCATGCACAAAGTTCATGCACCACGCCTCTAGTAATAATAATAACAACAACAACAACAACATATTTCATTAAATCTAAGACTTTCTATAACTTGATGGGCCACTAAGAAAAAATACAGCCAACTATCATTGTAAGGTAGCACAGACTGTAAGATGAACCCTAATTCTAGAGCCATTAAAATGTGCATCTAGCCCTAGCTGGTTTGGCTCAGTGAGTAGAGCATTGCCTGGGGAGTGAAGGGTTCCGTGTTTGATTCCTGTCAAGGGCATATGCCTGGGTTGCTGGCTCAATCCCCAGTAGGGGACATGCACGAGGCAGTCAATCAATGATCTTCTCTCATCATTGATATTTCTATCTCTCTCTCCTTTTCCCTTTCTCTCTGAAATCAATAAAAAAATTATTTTAAAAAGTGTGCATCTAATAAACCCACCATTAAGTACAATCTGGTATCCTGGGTTGGATCCTAGAACAGGAAAAAAGGACATGAATGGAAAAACTTGTGAAATCCAAAATTTCATAGAATTGTATACCTAAAATAGGTGGGTTTTGTGGTATGTAAATTATTCCTCAATAAGCCTGACTTTTAAAAAATCTAAGCCCCAAGTGAGATCCAGCTTATAATTGTGTTATTTGGACCATAGAATTATTTTGGGAATAAATTAGAATTCATTATCATCATTTAACAATCAGAAGAATTCATCTAAAATGGTGTACCTATACTTTTCTTGAAAACTCAGAGGGTCTGATAATACTGGGCTCCTCTTTCTCACATTGTGAATATCAGTCCGTCTGACTTGCAATCCCCTGGAGATGAGTATGAGCTCTCCAGTTTGTCTCAGTCCCCACTACTCCCTATAGCCTACCTGCTTCTGAGGCTGCCTCATGCATTTAAGACACCTACCTGTGGGTATATGACTTTCGTGACTCTTACTTTAAACTCTGTACACATAATGGCTTCAGAAAAAGCAAAGCAAATAAACAAAGCCTGCAGCACAGACAGCTGGATGCCTTGCCATTGCCCAGTCTCCTTCTTCCTCTCTGACAGAAATCCTAAATCACTAAGGCCTGAAATGAGCTTGGATAAGAAATCATTTTTTGGTGTCTCCTTTGCAATATGTGTGGCCATTGACACATAAGCAGAAGTCAGGGAACATGGCCCTCATGGGCTTCTTTCAGGGACTGACTCAGCTGGGAGGTGGACCAATTGCCATCCCTTATTCCTCATCTTCCTGGCTGAAATATGAGTATGATGGTGTTTGGAAGCCAGAGTCAAGGGACAGAGTTTCTTCCCATTTCCCTGAAATACTCATGGGCTGATTTTTCAGGGTCATAAGCCAATTTGTTCCTTCTTTTTGTTTGTTGGTTAGTGTTTGTTTGTTTTCCATTATTTTCTTTCAGTTTTATTGTGATATAATTGGCCTACAACACTATATAATCATCAGCTCTATGATACAAAGACTTGACAGGCATATATATTATGAAATTATTTCCATAAGGGTATCTAACATCCATTAACTCATTTAGCCACAAACTGTTTTTCCCTGCCATGAGAACTTTCAGGGTCTGCTCTGTTAGTGCCTTTCAAGTATGCCACACAGCTGTGTTAACTACCATCACCCTGCAGCACACTGCATCCTGGACTTACTTATTTATAACCGCAAGTCTGTACCTTTTGACCTCCTTCACCCATTTCTCCCACCCCACCCCTTGCCCTGGCAACCACCAACCTAATCTCTCTTGTTGTGAGTTTTCTGTTTAGATTCCACATTTAAGTGAGATCATACAGAATATGTCTTTCTCTAACTTATTTAACTTAGCATAAGGACCTTCCATCCATGTTGTCACCTCCTTTTGTTTGTTTAATCCAGTATGAGTTTACTTTCTGTCGCTTGCAACCAAGAGCCTTGATTTGGTTAACTTTCTGCAACTCAGCTAGACACGACTAGCTCAAAGTATAAATGCGTCAATATGTTCACTGACACTTTGGGTGCAGCCTTGCCCTCAGCTGGACCTCAGCTCTCCATGCCAAAGTCAGGATGAGCCAGATGTACACAGGCGGGTACTTCTGATAATCCCCAAAAGAAGGCTAAGGACCAATTTCTGCAGCATCAGAGTAGAGACTGCAACCAAAGGAGCCTAATTCTGCTTGAGCAGATTCTTCCACGGGCAGGAGCAGTGAACTTTCAAACAGCTGCCTCCCTCCTGTAAGAGGTCACCATGCAGACCTGCCTGGACAAGCTGCTATTCACTGAAACACTGGTCTTTTCAGGTCCTGAATAGGATTTCTTTATTCAAGCCTTTTAAAGGAAGACACACCCTTTTCCTCTGACTGCACTCTTACTTGGATTAAGTCCCTTTGCCAGCTTTGCAGATGGAGATGGCAAAGGATTGTTCCTGTGACTTGGCCTAGCTCTTCTGGAGATGGACCAAAATATGACAAGTGCTATGCTCTGGAACAGCCCATAAATGACCACATCCCTGGTCCACAAGGGTCAGAGACCCGGAGCAAGTGCCAGCCTAGTGGCCCCAGAGTCAATTCCAGCACACAGTCTCTTCAGTCTGCAACATCATTTTTAAGTCATTACATTGGAAGCCAGCATCCAAAAGATGTGAAATTTCGCACACCAATCTATAGTCCTACTCTCTAATACAGCTCAAACCTGGCAACAGGCCCAGATGGCAGCACCTGGCTGGAGCCGTGCAGCGGTGGCCAGCCTTCTGGGGCAGACTGCCCAGCTGCCACGCCCCATCCCTATCTCGTCGTCCTGCCTGGCCCAGAAGGAGTTTGGACCTGTGGTCCAGATCCAGCTGTTCACCTGGAGTCCACAGACTCAGTCACTCTTCTCCCCTCTGTTCCTTAGACATGTCAAGTTCTCTGCCACCTCCAGAGCCTTGGCATATATTCTCCAGTCTGAACTGCTTAAACCCCCTGCATACCTTTTATGGCCCAAAGAGTTTTCTGTTTAAATGTCACCTCCTTAGAGTCACTCTATCTATTCTTCTCTTCTTTCCTTTCTTTATTTCTTTTTTTAATCTTTATTGTTCAGATTATTAAAGTTGTTTTTCTTCCCCCCTCCCCCATAGCTCTCCTCCACCTGGGTCCCCCCCCCCCACTCCAGGCCTCCCCACCAGCACTGACCTCATCCATAGGTGTAATCTTCTTGTCCAATCTCTTTTCGCACCCCCACAACTCCTTGCCCCTGAGAATTGTCAGTCTGCTCCCTTTCCATGCCCATGATTCTATTACATTCACCTGTTTGTTTTGTTCATCAGGTTTTTTATTCATTTGGTTTTTAGATTCACCTGTTGATAGATATGTATTTGTTGTCACTTAGTTGTTCATAATTTTTTATCTTTACCTTTTTCTTCTTTCTCCTCTTCTTAGAGAATACCCCTTCTGCATTTTATATAATCCTGGTTTGGTGGTGATGAACTCCTTTAGCTTTTTCTTGTCTGTGAAGCTCTTTATCTGACCTTCAATTCTAAATGATAGCTTTGCTGGGTAGAGTAATCCTGGTTGCAGGTTCTTGTTACTCATCACTTTGAATATTTCTTGCCACTCCATTCTGGCCTTCAGAGTTTCTGTTAAGAAATCAGCTGACAGTCGTATGGTACTCCCTTATAGGTAATTAACTGTTTTTCTCTTGCTGCTTTTAAAATTCTCTCTTTGTCTTTTTCCCTTGGCATTTTAATCATGATGTGTCTTGGTGTGGTCCTCTTCGGATTCCTTTTGTTTGGGGTTCTCTGTGCTTCCTGGACTTACAAGACTATTTTTTTCACCAGGTAGGGGAAGTTTTCTGTCATTATTTCTTCTAATAAGTTTTCAATATCTTGCTCTCTATCTTCTTCTGACACCCCCATAATTCGGATGGTAGTACACTTGAAGTTGTCCCAGAGGCTCCTTACACTATCTTCATATTTTTTAATTCTTTTTTTTTCTTTTCTGGTTGGTTTTTTGTTTTGTTTTGTTTTTCTTTGTATTTTAAATCCTTGACTTGATTCTTGTGATCCTCTAGTGTACTGTTGGATCTCTGTATATTATTTTTTACTTGAAGTCTCACCGAATTTCTCAGAAGTTTCTAAAAGATTCTTGAGTAATCTTATTACTGTGGCTTTGAACTCTATATCCAGTATTTTGCTTTCATCCATTTCTTTCATTTGTGACTTGTTTCTTCGTCTCCTCATTTTGGCTGCTTCCCTGTGTTTATTTCTATGAACTGGGTAGTTGCTAAGTCTCCTTGAGTTGATAGAGTGGCTTGTGTGGAAGGTTTCCTATAGAGCCCAGAGGCTCAGCCACCTGAGGTGGACACTCTTGGTGCACCCCTTTGTGGGCTGTGTGCAGAGTCTTGTTGTAGTTAACCCTTGATTGCTGTTGGTATCACTGGGAGGAATTGGCCTCCAGGCCAATTGGTTGTAAGGACAGGCTGTGTCTACACTGGAAGATCTGTTGCACAGGAGACACCCTTATGGAACAGGACTTGCTTCAGCAGGGCTTTAGTGCTCACCAAGTTTGCACCTTGAGTGTGTCTCTTATGGATGTGAAGAGTTGTAATCTGGTTTGATCTCACACTGACCACTGGGTACATTGATTCTTGAATTTCTAAGTAGGTTCAAAGTCAGCCACTGCCCGAGGCCACCAGTGGGAGCTACAGAGAGATCTGGAGATTCCTCATCTTTGTATGGGGTTTGGAAGTGCCCATATGAGGCCCAGCTGTGAAGCAAGGCAAGCTGCCACTGCCAGGCCTTAGGCCTTCTTTTGGAAGCTCTGGGGCTCTTTGACCCAGCTGCAGTTTGACAGGTTTTATGCAGAGAAAGGACAGGCCATTCATATGCAAAAGCCAATGTGCACAGCTTGGTGGGGTTTTAAAATGGGTGAGGTGGGTTCTCTGGGAGGGGTTTCTGAGGACCAAACAGCAATGGCTACCAATCAGCCCTGCACTGGAGAGGTCCTCAAGTCTCACATCCCTGCAAGAACAATGATCGCTGCCCTTGTGTTCTGGCCCGACAGACAGTCCAGTTTCTCCCTGTATGTGTCTCGATCACCCAAAGTCTCTCATGGAACTGGAATTCAGAGCAAGCAGGAGCTTGTATTTTCCTCCCAATTGAATAACAGCACATCTAGGTGCCAGCACTTCCCGCACCTCTGCACCTCTTACAAGTCTCAATGCACTTTCTTCACCTCAGCCAGCTTTCCCACAATTCTGGGTGGTAGATATTCTGCCCTTTAGTTGTAATTTTGATGTGGTTGTGAGAGGCAACAAGTATAGGTGTTTACCTATGCCACCATCTTGGTTCTCTCCCCTTTCCTTTCTTTTGTTGTTTATATTTTGGTCTTCTTTACTGCTTTCTCTCCCTCTTTTCTCTCTCTTCCTTATTCCCTCCCTCTTTTCTTTCCTCTCTATTTTTTCTCCTCAGCATCATTATCAGAAGTACTCAAAATGTATTTTTTCATTCATGTTAAACTAATGAAAGACTCAAACATCCCGGCTGCTCACCCACATTCATCTTTTCTAATGAACAAAACCAGCAAAATCCTTTTTTATAAAGGGAAGTACCCTTTGTAAAGAAATCATCAGCTGTTATCTGAACCACTGTTAACTTCCAAAGGCTCCCAGAGTCTCCACCCTCCCCGGAACAAGGGAGACCTCCTGGAGACAGCCAATACCTGAAGTGTGTTCAAGGACATTCATATCAACAGTCACCTCCATGCTGTGCCCCTTTCCACCAAACACACACCCTTGTATGTGTTATCTTTCTCTAAAAATAGTGTGTGTGGCTCCCATCTGCTCTTGTGTCCTCATCTCAGAAGATAAGGGGAGAAACCAAGATGATGGCATAGATAAACACCTAAACTGCTGCCTCACACAACAATTTCAGAACTACAACTAAAAGAACAGACATCATCCAGAACCACAAGAAGGTTGACTAAGTGGAAATTCTACAACTAGAAGGAAAGACAGGGGCTCACAGAGACTCAGAAGAGCTGCAAAAAGCTAAGGTATGGAGACATGCGGGTGGAGAGAGCAGGCGGCGGTGCCTGGCCAGCTTCCTCTGGCAGGTGGGAGACAGAGACTCCCAATAGCACTGAACCCCTTATCCTACAGCACTGAACCCCAGCTCCAGGTAAGACTCATACAGGGGGAGTATGGACTGTGTAAAGGGAGGAGTGCATGGAAATTTATGAGATCCGCGAAAAGGTAGAACTCTGGGGCACGCATACCAATGTGCACAGAGGACAGATTGCATTTCTGAATGATAGCTTTGCTGGGTAGAGTAATCTTGGTTGTAGGTTCTTGCTATAGATTGTGCCGCTGGCTTTCTCTAGTGGGCGGGAGATAGAGCCTCCCAACTGGGCCACTTCTAATTGCACTGAACCCCAGTTTTGGGCAAGACCCTGGGAACCCAGACTCATACAGGTCCTGGAGTGCAAGGGAACTGGAAAGACAGAGGTCTACAGGCATGCATGCATGCGCACAGAGATGGCTGCAACCATTACTAAGAGACACTTGAAACCCAGGGGCCACATAGGACGGGCCTGACTAGAAGCCAAGGTGGTCCACTAAGCCCTGAGACTTCACCCATCCAAGCTGAACAGAGAGGCTTTTGCAGTTTTGCAAGTCTTGTATCATAAGGCTGATTCCAGCACAGAAGTTATCCTGGCAAAGTGAAAATGCGGAGACAAAAAAATAGATCACAAACGAAAGAAATGGAGGAAAACAAATGATTGGATATAGAGTTCAAAGCCACGATTATAAGGTTTTTCAAGAATTTCCTAGAAAACATGGATAAATTTAGCAAGACCCAATAGGAGATGAAAAAGAACCAACTAGAAATTAAACATACACTGACTAAAATAAAAAATATTATACAGAGACCTAACAGCAGACTAGAGGAATGCAAGAATCAAGTCAAAAATTTGAAATATAAAGAAGCAGAAGACACTCAACTGGAAAAGCAAAAAGCAAAAAGAATCCCAAAATTTGAAGATAGTATAAGGATCCTCTAGGACAACTTCAAATGTACCAACATCAGAATTGTGGGGGTGCTAGAAGAAGAGAAAGAACAAGATACTAAAAACCTATTTGAAGAAATAATGACTGAAAACTCCCCACCCCACCCTAGTGAAAGAAATAGACTTACAAGTCCAAGAAGCACAGAGAACCCCAAACAAAATGAATCCAAAGAGGACCACACCAAGACACATCATAATTAAAATACCAAGAGCAAAAGACAAAGAGAAACTATTAAAAGCAGCAAGAGAAAAACAGTTAATTACCTACAAGGGAGCACCCATACGATTATCAGCTGATTTCTCAACAGAAACTATGCAGGCCAGATGGGAGTGGCAAGAAATATTCAAAGTGATGAATAGCAAGAACCTACAACCAAGATTACTCTACCCAGCAAAGCTATCATTCAGAATTGAAGGGCAGATAAAGACCTTCACAGATAAGAAAAAGCTAAAGGAGTTCATCAACTCCAAACCAGTATTATATGAAATGCTGAAAGGTACTCTTTTAGAAGAGGAAGAAGAAGAAAAAGGTAAAGATAAAAATTATGAACAACAAATACATATCTATTAATAAGTGAATCTAAAAGTCAAATAAATAAAAAATCTGATGAAAGAATAAACTGGTGAATATAATAGAATCAGGGGCATAGAAAGGGAGTGGACTGACAATTCTCAGGGGGAAAGGGGTGAGGGAGATGTGGGAAGAGACTGGACAAAAATCATACACTATGGATGAGGACAACGTGGGGGGCGGGGGTGGTAAGGGGAGAGGGAGTGGATGGGAGCCAGGTGGAGGGAAGCTTTGGAAGGAAAAAAAGAGGAACAACTGTAATAACCTGAACAATAAAGATTTTAAAAATGAAAGAAAAAAAACACACCTATGTAAAATAAATAAATAAATAAAATTTTTAAAAAGATGAGAAGACCCATGGAGCTAGCATGGGGGAGTGTGGCAGGAGAAAGGGGTGCCTAGAAATGAGCAGGTGTGCAATGGTTGAACCCCTTTTCAGCAGAGCTGTTTTTTTTTTTATTCTTAAGAATGGGCAGGGTCACCTGGCAATCTAACTTCACACTGAGATGGGAAGCAGCTCTTTCCCCTCCCCAGATGCACACACACTTCCCTGTCACTGAGGCAGAAGAAATGTAAGAAGCTGTGTCCACATTGAAGCGGGCTTGTCCAGTCCACGGGGACTTCAACGTGCAGGTCTAATTTTACAAATGCTGGCTCAGCTCCCTCCACATGTCTCAGCCTGCCACAATGATGGCAAACTCCAATCTTCTTCAGCTTTTCATTTAAGGGAGAAAAGAAAAGGCGAAAGCTGCCCACAGCCTGACCAGCCTCCCCTGATCCAGGCTCACAGTCACATGTGCTCTGTGTAGATGGGGTGGTGGTCCTGGGCTGCGTTCTTCAGGGGCAGTCAGGAGCTCCGGGCTGGGTCCACTATCAGCTGGTGGCTCAGCACACACCAGGATGACTCCCAGTGAGTCATCACCTTTGAAAGTTCAAAGAGGACAAATCCACCAGAGTTTCCACAGCACGAACAGAGCTGCTGTGACAACTGCTCAGTGCCCTGGGTCTAGGACCCTGACAGGGGGTGGGCATGGCATGTCCATGTCACTTTCTTGGATCCCTCAATGATCTACCTCAGTGTAGTGATTGAATAGTGTGTTTCCCCACTCCCCTACATTTATGTCCACCTGAGACCTCAGAATGTGACCTTATTTGAACTAGGGTCTTTGCAGATATAATTAAGATAAAAATAGAAATAAGATCATTCTGGATTAGGGGTGCTAAATCAAACAACAGTGTCCTTATAAAAGACAGAGAAGGACACACAGAGGGCAAGACCATGTGAAGACAGAGGCGAGACTAGAGAGATGAGACCTCAAGCCAGGGAATGCCAGGGAAGTGCAGGGCGGTTCTACCTCAGATTCTCTAGAAGGAATCAACATTGCCTACACCTTAGTTCTGGACTTCTGATATCCAGGCCTATTAGAGAATAAATTTCTATTGTTTCAAGCCACCCAGGTAGTGGTGACCTGGTATGGAGGCCACAGAACACTAAAACACTCAAGAGCAAAAAACATTACTCCATGTTTTTCTGTGGTGCAAGATATGCCTTTGGGGGACAGATAATAGTCAGTAAAATTAGAAGAAATGTCTAATATAGTTGTATTATCCTCATCATCATCATTACCATCATTATCTCCATCACCACCATCATCTCTATTATCACTATCATCTCATCTATTGTATTACCACCATCACCATCACCAGCATCACTACCACCATCATCATCATCACCATCACTAGCCTTACCACCATCATCATCACCATCATCATCACCATCATCATCACTGGCACTACCACCATCACCTTCATTACCAGCATTGCTACCATCATCACCATCATCATCATTACCATCACCAACATTACCACCATCACCATCATCATCACCATCATCAGCATCACTACCACAATTATCATCACAGGTATTATGTAGCAAGCACGTATTACATGCTATGTACTAGGCACTATATATTCCTTCAACAATACTACAAGGTAGTTTTAATTGCTTCCATTTTTCAGTCTAGGAAACTAAGACCTGAGAGATGAAATGACTTGTGTTAGATTTCTGAGCTCAGACAGCTAAACTTGCCAGATACCAATAGAAATAAAATCATTCTGGATTTGGAGTACTAAATCACCCTCATTGTTTGATTTTGCACCCCCAATCCAGAATGATCTTATTTCTATTGGTATCTATATTGGTATCTGGCTAATTCCTTACCTGGATGATCCCACACAAGGGTGCCCTCTTCACAGCATTCTTGTGATGGGATGAATGAAATGATGAATATAAAGCACTTGGTCATCCATAAATGATGCATGTATTGTTGTCATGCTTTTTCCCTGTCAGCTGCCAGAGGAGGAAGATATGTCCTCTTTGTCTCCATCCCCAGCCACACTATTAACCCCCTGTCCACTGCTGGAAATCTCATGAGTGCAGGAACCAGGAGCTGTAAAGCCCCACTATAAAACCAGATCATTTCCAATTCTCTAGCTCATTCATAAATATCCCAGTACCGGCAGTGCACCATGGATACTTGGCATTCCTATTGCACAAGAGCTGAGCCCCCATCACACCTGTGGCTCATGGCCATGTCAGTCTTCTCACATGGACTAACAGACTTTAATTAGGATGCTAAACTACTCCTGATTGTAACTGACACCAGGCTGATCCTGAACCCCACCGGCTCCTTTTCTAGGACTGGCTTCTCTCAATAAACTTCAGTTTCATTCATAAAAATAAAAAAAATAAAACTATCCCAGTGTCCCCTAAAGCCCTCCAAAATAAATCCAAGCAAGTCCCATACCTATAAAAAACGATTAAGAACTTTCAGAAACTGACATTAAATCGGAAACAAAGCATTAAACCAAGCATAGGGCCTTTTTGTGCACAGCTACCTGAGTGACTGTCCAGGTCACACACCCATGAAACTGGCCTGGGCCCAGGGCTCTTCTGACCTTCATAATTATCCACCCAGGACCTTTGCTGTTGCTCCTGTATTTAGGTAACACCTGCTTTCTCCCTGTGACTCCTGTCCCTGGCTGGAGGTCTGTGCTGATGAGCGACCCGACGCTAGCTGAAAACAACCACCTGGCATGGTTGAGAGCTAGGTCTCTGGCCCAGAGTCAGGCTGTGGGAGCTGGCATAAGGCAGAACCATAGATGAGACCATAAACCCTCAGCAAGCCCGCCACACACCCAATTGAAAAATGTAAGTCAACACAGATCAGCCCTTTCTACACAGGCTTTCAAGCTGCAGCCTGCCCAATCCTGTACTTGATTTGGTCTGATTAACCTGATCTGACACACAGAGAGGAATAGTAGGCAAACCCCAACCCAACCCTGCCCCTCAGGGGGCCGCAGTAAACCTTCTATGAAAGCCATATGAACAGGTAGCCAATATTGGTTCTGCAGTTTTATACATAAACAAGGATCATGGCTGTTAGGCAAGCAAATAGAAAGGCAGGGGGTTAGGGCTCCCAATCAAAGCTCCCAGCCTTGGAAGACAGCAACAGAGTCAGGGAGGGGACCATTTGTACTACTATTAATAAGCTGCAATTTACTGAGTTCCTTCTATTTATCCAGGCTTTGGACTAAAGCAGGAGCAGGCAAACTTTCTCTATAAAGGGCCAAATAATATGTTAGGCTTTGTGAGTCATGTGGTCTCTGTTAGAACTTCTCAGTTCTGCCATTGTATAGACAGTCTGCAGCCTACAGACAATATGTAAATTAGTGGGTGTAACTGCACCTCCATAGCACTTGATTGAGAAAAGCGGGTAGCAGGTGGATTTGTCTCATGGGTCACAGTTTGGCAAGCCCTGGACCAAGTGATTTAGATACAACCTGTCATTTAATTCCCTGCCCAGTGTGTGCTCCCACCACCTCCTTGCCTCACTAACACCTATCCCTGTCTGCTCCAGTTCACTGCTGTAAACCCAGCATCTAGAAACACAGATACTCAATATGATTGATTAAGTATTTCATCCCCACTTGTAGATTTAAAAAACAGATTTAGAGAGAGAAAGTAACTTGTCTCAGGTCACAAAGCTAGATTGCAACCTGGTTCTTCAGAAATTTTGCTCAGGGAATTTGTTTTGTACAGGGATTAGAAAGGTAAATGTTTACAGAAGCTAAACAGGTCATGGAAACAAATGATGGGGGAAGTAATGAGGAGCGATGGAGACTGTGTCAAACTAGAGCATTACATTCCATCTAAAGAGGACGCTGTTCTTTAGCTCCAGCCAACTGTGGCCGGGCCAGCATGGCCAGACCTTCTGGTTTTCCTGGAGAAGTAGTTGATCCATGCTTTCATGTGAAATATTCCAGTTCTTAAATGTTGGCAAGCATTTGCTTTTCTTTTTTTCCTAAACTCTGTGCTGGCCAAAGGAAGCATGCCATCACTTTGTGGCCTCTGGCTTAAAACTATTAAATACTTGAAAAGTTTTATCCCTGAACCGTTCTTCAGTGGACCAGTTGGTCAAGCTGTACAACCAGCCTTTGGATCACTGAATGTGCAGAATTAAAAACTGGCAACAAGATCAAGCCATTTGTTCTAGAACATTCTCCCTAATCTCTTAACATGTAAAGAAATCAGGACCAACTCATGTTCTGGACATGGACACAAGTTTTCTCTTTTCATTTTTGCATTCTTCTGAGAAGGCAGATAGGGCTCTGAGAAGGTAGAAACCCCTCGATTTCACTGTCTAGAAGATTAGGGCCCACCCTATTTGGGCTAATACCACAAGAAGATACTGGACACTACCTATTTCTCCAAGTGAGAATACCTTCTTTTTGGTGGTGGACATAGTGTTTTATTTTTGCCTGATGCTCCTCCCTTACTCTGGTGACTCCCTCTTACTTTTGGGGAGCTGCCCCTCCCCCATGTGATTCTGATTGAGCTGTTAATCACACACTTCCTCATCACTATCTTTAGAGTGAGATCATAATCCAGGCCTGACCAGCCACACTACTCCATCTCCCTGGCCATTCTGATTAGACAATGCACATGCATAGGATCGAGGCTGCACCACACAGAGCCCTGTCCTGGGATTTATAGGCAGACCCTGAGAAATCCAAGCTCTCTAGTGACTCTATGCTTGCCATGGGCAAGGTTGCTTTGTGTGTAAGTCTGCCTCTGTCAATGTCCATGATCCTCCCCACACTTTGCACAGGTGCAAAAAAAAAATTCTGCCTACAGAAGAACATCAGGAGATAGAGAGTAGAGCCAGACAAAAGATAATTCTTAAACCCATGAATTCATCTTTGTGCTCCCCAATTCTGTGAGCCAAACATTGTCTTTCTGTACCTTTAACTAGTTTTGATTGGGGCTTTCTCCCAGAAACCAAAAACCTCTGCCTCCTAAGTGCCTCACTGATGATAAGCACCACCTACAATATTTTTCTGTGTATAAGATGCTCCCATGTATATAAGACACCCCCACTTTTCCAAACCAAAATTAAGAAATCAATATTTTAAATATTTTGCTGCTTTTCCTCTTAAGGCTTTCTTTTTTTGGCATCTTAAGGAGTTGTTCTTCCTGTTTTCTCCACTGTCTGATCATACACTCAGTGGGAGGAGGTCCAAATTGTCTCTCTGCAGCTCTAGGTCCATGATCTTTTGCATAGCTGATTACATTGTTTGAATTTTGCAGAGTAAGACAATTGCCTACCGGTGTTTCTCTCTCTCTCTCTCTCTCTCTCTCTCTCTCTCTCTCTCTCTCTCTCTTTCTCATCTTTATAGATTCAGAATGCTCCCTGTTGCATCTGCACACTCTCCACCTCCACCTCCAATTATGACATCAGCTGATGACAGTAACAATAAGGCTTGTGATTAGAGGAAGCCTGTTTGACAAGGTATAACAATTGAAGCTCCCTCCTCAGCTGACTTTTATGTATAAGATGCCCCTGGATTTTCAGTCTAATGATTTTAGGAAAAAATAGCGTCTTATAGACAGAAAAATACAGTAACTTTGGCCACTCTAGAGGGAATTCAAGATCAGGGGTTCCCTCCACCCAGAAATCAGTCACACAGGAGGGATGAAAGAGAGATGAGCTGCCTGGGTCCCATTCATGGTTTTAATACAGTACTTCATAAGAGGGCCCACAAAAACACTCGTAACTGCAGAGAAAAAGTCAAACAAGTTAGCTGAGGATCTGGATAATTTGGCTGAAGCAGGCTTGCCTTTTTTTTTTAAAGTCCTGTGCTTTAACTTAAAAATCTATGAAGAAGCTTGCATTCTACTCTATGATGTACTATTACTTATCTTAATTTTTTGAAAAGGACTTCTAGTCAGCTTAGAAAAACATGCCAGGTTTAAACTGTGGCTACGTGTCCCCCTGCACATCATAGCTTGCTCCAGACATGACCCCTGGGGAAGTAGGCTAAAAGTTCTGCTGACTTTCAAGCCAAGAAGCAATGCCAAAGGGAACCCTAAGGCTTATTCTCTAAAGCAATTCTGTTCTGGCCTACACTCGCATGCCTTGCTTAGCATTCCACAGTTCACTGGCACACCCTCCTATGGAGGCAGTCTGGTGAGCATTATTCTTTGAGGAAAGGTCTCATCATGCCAACCTAAGTTAGTATCCTAGGGATGCCAGCAGCCTGTATGGCTGCTCATCTGGCCTAGTTGCTAATCTAGCTCTGCCCCCCTAACAGCCTGTGTGCCTCGACTTGAGGAGAATATGTACCTTGTCTCTCAAGTGTATGAACAAAAAATTCCATCCAAATAGCATTCACTATAGGTGTCATCTACATGCATTGATACTATTCCTGAGTTCCTCCTATGCAGAAAGCACTGGAGATGCCAAAGAACTGAATACACTGGATCTCCAATGAGATTCCAGGCTTCTGGGCCTGATGGACACAGGATGGCTTTAGTACTGGGAGCCCCCAGGGACACAGGATGGCTTTAGTACTGGGAGCCCCAGGGAACCTGCATCCCATTTGCGGAGCATTGCGCAAGATTTGGAATGAATGGCACCTACTTCAATGGAAGGGAGAAGGGCTCCCATTCTAGACTCACCAAAGTGCTCAGCACACAGAGGAACACAGGATCCTCCATCTGCACAGAAACACAGGAATGATTCATAACCTTCCATGTCACTAATTCAACAAAGCTGAAGAAATTTACTAAGTACCTACTATGTACCCAGCACTGTTGCAGACACCAGAAATATAAAGAATAGGGCCAAGGTGCTGCACTCAGGAAAAATACTTTTTAGCAGCAAATAACTATATACTGCCCACAATAATCTAACCCTCGTGTAGTTCTCACCCTGCACCTGGCTGAGGTCTAAGTTCTTGTTCATCTTATCTTCATAAAAACCATGCTTTATGATCATCTCCATTTTATAGTTGAGAAAATGAGGCTCAGTGAAGTCAAGTAACTTGCCTGAGGTCACAGAGCTGGTAAGTGGCAGAGCCAGGTAATTGAACTTAGAATGTCTAGTTCTAGCATCTGCCACTCATTAATACTACTACTACGCTAGTTTTATTATTAATATGAATAATTTAAAGTTCATGAACTGCTGTCGAGTCCCAGGCACTATCCTAAGCACCTTATGTATATTCAAACATGCACCGAACATCTGCTATTCCAGTGGTTCTCAACCTTCATAAGGCCGTGACCCTTGCATACAATTCCTCATGTGGTGGTGACCTCCAACCATGAAATTTTGCTACTGTTATGCATCATGATGTAAATATCTGCATTTTCTGATGGTCTTAGGCCACCCCTGTGAAAGGGTTGTTCGACCCCCAAAGGTGTCGAGACCCACAGGTTGAGAACCGCTGTGCTATTCACACAATCCTTTGAGAAGGCTTTATTGTTTCCATTTCTTATTCAAGTAAACTGAGACTTTCAAAGGATAGAGACTTTCCAAATTCTCAGTGCTGATAAGAGGCAAGAGCAAGACTGAAGCCCAAGGCTTCAAGACCTATGCACTTGGCTTTTTAAATATGTGCTCTACTGCCTCCCGAGAATAGCATTCTGATGATCTGGAATGTTTAAACAGACCCAATGAATATTTAAACAAACCATCCATACTAAATTTTGGGTTGTTGCCCCTCAATTACTGCATCTCTCTGCTCTTCCATCCCGGAAACGGATATTTTATTTGCTTGCCTGGAGGGCCACTAAAATGAAGATCAACACAGCTCAGAGAGCAAATATCAATTTTCACTTTTGGAAAATAACCTGACATTGCCTCCAGGATAAGGCGGTGCCTTTTGCTCTCAACTGGAAAGAGGAAAAGAAAGAAAAAATAAAGCACTTTATGACTACTCATGCTTTCTCAGCAAAGCATGCTCTCCTTCCCTCCAGCGCTGAGCCCAGAAGCTGGGTGCTGTGTCCCTCCGGGGTTGTTTGCCTCACAGGTTGTTAAGCCTGAGGGTGAAGGCAGCTGCTAAACAAGCTCTCAAGTGCCCATGCGGAGGGAAGGCAGGGGACACACCTTCCTTACCAGCCACTTTCTAACCCTTTGGAGGTCAGGGTGACACCCAGAGCCCCATCTCTGCAAGCCCTAATGACCCAATGACCATGTTCCTTGGCCATGAGTGGGTTCCCTAGGTCACAAGGTGGGAGACTACTGAGGCATAGAATCAGATGACATCATAGCTGTCAGTGGGGAAAACTTCCATGGGGTCTAGAGACATTCTGGTACGACAGATCACACAGGTCTTTCTTCCCCAAGTGCCTTGCCTCCCACCTGCCCGCCCCTTTCCCTGGCTAGCTCCTATCCATCTTCCAGATCTTAGCATCTTGCTCTCTGACTGAGACCCTCTTTCCCTGAAGTCTCCATAGCTTGTTCCTTCCCATCATTCAGGGCTCCACTTAAGAGGGGCCTCCACAGAGAGAGCTCCCTGATCCCACCGGGAATAGTCCTCTCTGCCCTTATTGTCTTTTTCGCATTTATCCATGGGTAAAGGGATCTTGACTCTCAAGTCTGCCTCTTCTTGCCAAGTTAGCCTGAGAAGGGACTCTCATTCTTCTCCAAGTCCAGGGAACTTGCCCCCTGGAAAGGTCCATTGTACTCTGCTTCCCTTTCATCTAAAAATCCTAAGAAAAATAAAATAAAGTAAACCCAAGGCTCACTGAAGTCAACTCACTTTGTGGAAGAATCCAGGGATAAAAAATAAAAAAGAATAATTCCCCTTCTCCAACCAGTTTGAAAAGCCCTATGTGGGCCATGACAAAACCCAGCAGACCAGAAACCAGGAGGCTCTGTCTGCCTCGGGCCCCAACTCACCCCTCGAACCCTCAACTCTGCAAACCTTTTCAAACCGCAAATCTGGAGAGAGGCAGTGAATGGCAGTGGTCAGGAGCTTTGGAGAAAAAGACACAGGCCTGAGCGCCAGTTCTACAGCCACCACATAGCGTGCCTGGAGGCAAGCCACCTATCCCAGTGCTGCAGCTTCCTCTCCTGTCAAAAGAAGCCACTGGGAGGCTGATAGATGATAGACAACACACTGAGCCTAGTGCCCAGCACATAGCAGGTGCTCAATAAACCACAGTATGGACAACAGTGATTAAAATCTCTGCCTCAGAAGCCTTAGGGATACTGTCCCTGAAGACCTTCTTGTCCTCCACCCTGCCTTTGGCTCTGCCTTCCTGAGAAACTTAATTCTAATGTGTCTGGTTGCCACCTATAAACTGCTCCCGGTCTAGTTTGTTAAAGTTTCAATTTATACAATTTGCTACTGGAGTTGGGAATTGGGCTTTTATTTTTATAAGTTTTTCTCCTTTCTCTTTTCCTTCTTTTTCTTTTTTTTTTAAAGTACTTTTATTTTCTTAGGGGAAAGAATTCATGTTTTGCCAAGGAGCAAATAAAAAACCCATCTGACCTCTGAACTGTAGCAGTTAGGGTTGTCCCCAAACCCAGGAGAAAGGTGTGGGCTGGAATGTGATGTGACACTGGGCTGGAGATATAGGCTGCAGGAGCAGAGAACACAGGTCAAGTCACAGGTGCCTGAGACCCTCTCAGGTTCTTCACTCCTAAGGAACCCTCTGGCCCACATGGGGAGGTGGGCACAGCCTGTCATCCTGCTGGGGACTCTATAGGCTGGCAGGTCCTCAGTATGGCTTCCTAACTGCAGCAGCCTCCACCGCAGAAGCCAATCAAGACACTCACTATCTTCCACCATGATTGGTTCAGGTAACTCAGACCTGAGCCAATCAGCACCTGGCATTCCCCTGGCCACAGGCATTGGGCAGGGGCAGTGCAATCAGTATGAAGCTCAGGGATTTCATTCCAAGGTTAGAGAGATTTCTTTCTCCCCCTCTCCCCTTCTTTCTGAAGATCAGAGACTTGATAAAAATAAAAAAGGTAGGATTCAGACCCAAGTCCATATAGCTCTGAAGCCCATATAAACTATACTGCCTATCACACCACTGTCACAATTACACTTGGCACAGACATGCTTTGGGACCCAGAAAAGAAAGACACCCCCAAAATGATAGCAGTGATTGTATTAACTTGGTATGATAATGGGTGATTGGTGTGGGTCTGTTTTTCTATATAGTTTCAAAGAAATAGTCCAGTCACCAAAAAACACAGTTGAAAGTAACTGGAAACTTCACAAACCACTCTTGAAAATACCCAAGGGAGGACAGTGTCTGGGTAATAATAAAATTCTTTAATATCCTTTTTACTATCTCTGTGCCTCACAATATTGTTCTCTCTTGAGATTTTCCTAGATCTGTTGGGAAGAAGCCATCTTTCCCTTGAAGTTGTGGGGGGAAAAAAAAGCTCTATGAGCCACGAAGGCCATCTCATATTCTAGAAAGCAGAAAGGAAACAGAAAACTCAAAAGAATGAGAGAAAGAGCATTCTGGAGTGAGAAGCCAGAGCGAGGAAGGCTGAGAGAGAAAGCTGATGACATCGCTTAAGCCCAGAGACTAGACGTGACTAAAGGCAGATATACCTCTTGGACTTCCTTATTTACGTGACCCAAGAAGCTACCATTTTTGAGTGGGGTTTTAGTTAAGAATCAAGAAAAGTAGAATAGCCCAGATAGACAATAGCAGAGGTTTTTTTAGCCAACTGTGATATAGAAAAATGAATTTGCATGCTGATGTAATATATGATTCAACCATTTTTATAACAAAAACACCTTTTTTGTTGTTGTTTTTTAAGATAGGAACTCTTCTGCCCTAGCTGGTTTTGCTCAGTGGATAGAGCATCGGCCTGAAGACTGAAGGGTTCCATGTTTGATTCCAGTCAAAGGCACATGCCTGGGTTGAGGGTTCAATCCCCAATAGGGGACATACAGGAGGCAGCCAATCAATGATTCTCTCTCATAATTGATGTTTCTATCTCTCTCTCCCTCTCCCTTCCTCTTTGAAATCAATAAAAAAAAATTTTTTTTTAAATAAACTCTTTCTTTTTTGGAGCAACTGGCTTTAAGAGCTCTTTCCTGAAAGCCTGAGGCCTGCAGTGTTCAGAAACCATCTCTCTGCTGCAGGTCCTGTCCCCAGGCTGCACATCTCAGTTTCGCCAGCCTTGGTTTCTCCGCCTACAACAGAGGTCCTGATCCCTAAGAGATGGTGCAACTGGAGGCTTGGGAAGCCTCCTGAATCCAAATTAATTATAGCGTGGAGCAAGCCACAGATGAAAGCAGCTCGTAGACCTCTTCAACGACCCTAATAAAGAATTTCCCCTTCAATTACAGGATAATTTTCTTCTCACGGCATCTGTAGCCATCACCAAACAGTTTCCTGGGCCGCTTTCCATGTGGCTGGACCAGTCTTTCTGGAATCCCTGCTTTTTTTTTTTTCTATAGGAGATTTAAAGGAAGGCAGTGGGAATGACAAAAGAAAGACAAGCAGTGGGCACATTTTAGCAATGGCTATTTTATGGGATTTGAGAGGCTGCTTAAAACAGAAACAGCCCAGAGGCCTTGCAGCACTCCAGCTGATAGGTTTCCTGCAGATCCTGGCGGAGAAGCATTTCCTTTGGCTCCATGTTGCTCCTCTTACCTCTCCTGTCATTCTAGATAATTCTGAGATCTTTCCCCACTCGTGGCCTTTCTTCCCTGTGTCTAAAATGCTTTCCCCTTCCCTAACACACACATCACCAGATTAACTTCTTCTCCTTCCTCAGCCTTCCCAGAATATTTTAGGTTCCCCATCCTATATATCCACAGCACCCCATACTTCTTCACAGCATAGAGCATGATCATAACCAATTACATTTAGCGAGTTATCTTATCTCTGTCCCCTGCTAGCCTTGAGCCCCATGAGGACTATGAGTAGCTGCATCTCCAGGGCTTGGCACATGGCAAATGGCTGGCAAATACTGGAAAAGGTAAATCTTTAAAAGAATGTATTAACTATCTAGTACAGGATGGCAAACTTTGTCTTAAAGGGCCAGACAGTAAATAATTTAGATTTTAGTGACTAAGAGACAACACGGAGGCTGTTCTTTATGTAGATTCTTATTTAACTATTTTAAATATAATCATTAAAAAATGTAAACCCTAGTCTTTGCTCATAGACTATAAGCAAATAAGCAGCTGGCCAGATCTGGCCTGTGGGGTGCAGTTCGCTGACTCTTGATTCAGCATATACCAGACCCTCTGCTGGTTTGGGGATGTGGCAGAGACTGCTATTTGCTCCTTAGTGTCCCCATTCTCCTCTTCTGTAGAAACAGAACTCTTGAATTTCAGGGGGGCTCATGGTCTCTTGGAATAAAGACTTAATTTCTTAGACAGAGAAATCAAAATGGCAGCATAGGTAAATGCAATACTTGCATCCTCCCTAAAACACATCAAAATCACAATTAAAATACAGAATAATCATTATTCAGAACCATCTGAAATATGTCTGAATGGAAGCCCTACAACTAGAAAATTAAAGAAGAAATCAGATTGAGATTAGTAAGAGGGGCAGAGGCATGGAACGGGCTGGTCCAATACCCATGTGTGGCATGTTTTTAATAAGGAGGTTTATCTTGGCTGAGGAGGCCTCTCCTGAGAACCCATCAGCCCAGGGTTCCAGTGCCGGGAAGAGAATTCCCTGTAACTTCAGGCTGTAAAAACTAGCAAGGATTGTGGCTGAGTGATACAAGGGCTGCTAGAGTCCCAGACAGGTCCTCTTAAAGGGCCGGTGCATGGACATACTCAGATTTGGTCTCTCTGAGCTCCAGCGCTGGGGCAGCAGCTTTAAAGGACCCAAAGACATACAGGTAGGAACCAAATGGTCTGGAATCTGAAGAACTGGGAGCAGTTTTCTCTCAGACAAAAGTGTTGGCAGAGGTCATTTTCCTTTGTTTAGACAACCCTCACCCCACACCCCCACACACACACACAAACACAGAGCTAACCGGTAGGCACTATCTGAGTCTCCATCAACCTGGCTCACACTGTGACTCCCTAAGACCCTGCCACATTCAATTTGCAGCTTACCCAAACTATTTGCAGTAGCTTTTCCATATGAATGGCTTGTCCTTGCTCAGGCTTCAGACTTTCCTAAAATATCCCAAACAAATAGCAGCTGAACTCAGTATGCCCCATACCTCTCCATAAATTGCCCTAGGCCCTTCACTAATAGCAGCTTGCCAGGGTTCACAGCTTGGCCTCTTCTGGCCATCTCTAGGCCAAACAAGAGTAGCAGCCATCTGCAGATTGCTCTGTTGCTCCTGACAGGTGGCCCCAGGCAGGGCATAGGCAGTGGCTGACTCTGTACCTCCCAAGAGGCCCCAGAGCCAGTGCACCCAGGGAACAGCTTCAGACCACACCACAAGCCACACATTCAAGGGGGAAACTCAGTGAACATCAAAGCCCCACTGAAGCAAGTCCTGCTCCACAGGAGTGTCTCTTGCACAGCAACTCTTCCACTGTAGTAGAAGCTGGTCCTCACATCCAATTGGCTTGGGGGTCAATTCCTCCCAGTGATGCCAATAGCAATCAAGGCTCCACTAAAACACGATAGTGTACACAACCCCCACACAGGCTCACCTAGAGTGCCCAGCTCAGGTGACTGGGGAGTCAGCCACTGGATCTTACAGGGCACCTATTATACAAGGCTATCTACCAATTTCAGGAGACAAAGCAGTTCTATATAACACATAGAAACAAACATAGGGAAGCAGCCAAAATGTGGAGACAAAAAAAAAAAGTCACAAATGAAAGGACAGGAGTAATCTCCAGAAAAATAACAAAATTAAATGGAAGCAAGCAAACTACTAGATACAAAGTTCAAAACAATGGCTACAAGGATGCTCAAAGATTTTAATGAGAGCTTCAAGGAACTTAGTGAAAATGTCAAAAAACTTGGTGATAATTTCAAGGAACTTAGTTGAGAACATCAAAGATGTGAGAAAGGACCTATCAGAAATGAAGGATACATTAACTCAGTGGTCGGCAAACTGCGGCTTGTGAGCCACATGTAGCTCGCAAGCAGTGGTTTGCCGCTCTGTTGACTAATGAGTTTGCTGACCACTGGGATAGGGGCTTAATCACAAGGAACAACAACAGCCTGTAATTATTGGAATCAAGAGTCTAGGTTAGTGGTCAGAGGCAAACTCAGTCAGCAGAGCGGCAAACCACGGCTCGCGAGATGCATGTGGCTCGCAAGCAGCAATTTGCTGATGACTGCACTAACTGAAATGAAGAATCATTTACAGGAAATCAACAGTAGAGGACGCCAAGAATAAAATCAGAGATTTAGAATAGAAGTAAGCAAAAAATACTCCATCAGAAAAACAAAAAGAAAAAAAAATCCAAAAATATGAAGATAGCATAACGAACCTCTGGTACAATTTCAGACAAACCAACATTTCAATCATAAAGATACCAAAAGGAGAAGAGAGAGAGCAAGAAATTGAAATTTAATTATTTAAAGAAATAATGACAGGAAACTTCCTCTACCAGGTGAAAGAAATAGAAATAGAAGTCCAGGAAGTGCAGAGTCCCAAACAAGAGGAACCCAAAGACACATCATAATGAAAATGCCAAAGGTTAAATACAAAGACAGACTCTTAAAAGCAGCAAGAGAAAAGCAGTTAGTTACTTACAAGGGAACACCCATACAACTATCAGATGATTTCTCAATAGAAACTTTGCAGGCCAAAGTGAGTAGTAAGAAATATTCAAAGTGATGAAAAGCCAGGACTTACAATCAAGATTACTCTACTCAACATAGCTATAATTTAGAGTTAAAGGTCAGATAAAGAGCTTCACAGACAAGAAAAAGCTACAGGAGTTCATCATCACCAAACCAGTATTACATGAAATGTTGAAGGGTCAAAGAAGAAAAGGAGAAAGAAAAAGGAAGAGGAGGAGGAAGAGGAGAGGAGGGGAGAGGAGGAGGAAGAAGAGATCAAAAATATCTATATGTAAAAACCAAATGACCAGAACGACCAGAACAACCAATTGGCCAGTCACTATGACACATGCACTGACCATGAAAAGGTAGATGCTTAATGCAGGAGATGCCCCCTGGTGGTCAGTGAGCTCCCACAGCCAACCTCCCGGGGTCCCTCTCCAACCCCTGGTCAACCAGCCTCCTGAAAGACCTCTATCACTAGCCAGGCTGAGGAACCCCACCCATGCACAAATTCATGCACTGGACCTCTAGTTAACAATAAAATTGTGAAAATACGTATCTATCAACAATTGAATCTAAAACTTAAAATAAACAAACAAGGAGTCTAATGAACAAAATAAACTGATAAATAAAATAGAACCAGAGGCATGGAAACATGGATTAGACTGATGAATCTCAGTGGGGAGGCGGGTAAGGGGGGATAGGGAGGTGGGAAGAGATTAACCAAAGAATTTATATGCATACATGCATTATCCATGGACACAGACAATAGGGTGGTGAAGGTTGGGGCAGGGCAGGGCAGGATCTGGGTGGAGGAGGGCAATGAGGAGAAAAAAGAGGGACATGTGTAAAACTCTCAACAATAAAGATTTTAAAAATTAAAAAAAAATTAAGACTCCATTTCTCAAACTTCCTTGCAGCTAGGAACGGCCATATGAATACGTTTAGCCAATGAGATACAAATGGTGGCATAGTGTGAAAGCTTCTGAGAACCTTCCTCAAAAGATAGCTAACACATAGCCCCACCCCAATTTTTTCTTTGTCTCTTTCTTCTTCCTGGGGGTTGGAATGTGGATGTGATGTCTGGAACTTCAAAAGCCATCTTGGTCCATGAGTTATCCTTGGAAATGGGAGCTTTGTGTAGTGAGGCAAAATTATATAAAGGCTGACTCCATGGGATGGAGTGCTGGCTACATCAGATCTAGATACCCTTTCTACTGATCTTTTAAGCTTGAGAGAGAAATGAACTCTATTGCTCAAATCTCTGAGAGTGTGGGCTTGACTTTTTTTTTTTTCTGAGATTGTGCTGCCTGTGGATTCCTCTAGTATTTTTATGGTTTCCCTTCTAATGTTTAAGTCCTGTATCCATTTTGAGTTTATTTTTGTATTTGGTGTAAGTTGGTGGTCCAGTTTCAATTTTTTGCATGTATCTGTCCAATTTTCCCAACACCATTTATTGAAGAGGCTATCTTGGTTCCATTGAATGTTCATGCCTCCTTTGTCAAATATTAATTGAGCATAGTGGTTTGGGTGGATATCTGGGTTCTCTATTCTATTCCATTGATCTATATGTCTGTTCTTGTGCCAGTACCAGGCTGTTTTGAGAACAGTTGCTTTGTAGTATAGCTTTAAGTCTGGTATTGAGATCCCACCTACTTTATTCTTTTTTCTCAGAATTGCTGTAGCTATCCGTGGTCTTTTTTTGTTCCAGATGAATCTATGAAGAATTCTTTCTAGGTCTGTGAAATATGTCGTTGGTATTTTAATGGGTAGTGCGTTGAATCTGTAGATTGCTTTGGGTAGTATGGACATTTTAATGATGTTGATTCTCCCAATCCATGAGCATGGTATGCTCTTCCATCTCTTAACATCTTCCTCTATCTCTTTTTTCAGTGTCCTGTAGTTTTCTGCATAAAGGTCTTTTACCTCTTTAGTTAGGTTTATTTCTAGGTATCTTAATTTTTTTGGTGCGATGGTAAATGGGATTGCTTTTTTAGTTTCTCTTTTTATAATTTCACTGTTAGTGTATAGAAATGCCACAGATTTCTTAGCATTAATTTTGTATCCTGCTACATTGCCGAATTCATTAATTAAGTCAATTAGTTTTGGAATGGAGTCCTTTGGGTTTTTTATGTACAATATCATGTCATCTGCAAATAAGGACAGCTTTACTTCTTCTTTTCCAATTTGGATGCCTTTTATTTCTTCTTGTTGTCTAATTGCAATGGCTAATACTTCCAGTACTATGTCGAACAGGAGAGGTGAGAGTGGGCATCCCTGTCTTGTTCCTGTTCTTAGGGGAAATGGTTTTAGTTTTTGCCCATTGAGTATGATGTTAGCTGTGGGTTTATCATATATGGCTTTTATGATGTTGAGGTATGATCCTTCTATTCCCACTTTGCTGAGAGTTTTTACCAAGAAAGGATGTTGGATTTTGTCAAATGCTTTTTCTGCATCAATTGATATGACTATGTGATTTTTATCTCTCAATTTGTTTATGTGATGTATCACATTTATTGATTTGCGGATATTGAACCATCCCTGCATTCCTGGGATGAATCCTGCTTGGTCATGGTGTATGATCTTTCTGATGTACTGCTGGATCCGGTTTGCTAGAATTTTGTTGAGGATTTTGGCATCTTTGTTCATGAGAGATATTGGCCTATAATTCTCTTTCATTGTGTTGTCTTTATCTGGTTTTGGTATTAGGGTGATGCTGGCTTCATGGAAGGTGTTTGGTAGTATTCCTTCTTCTTGAATGTTTTTGAATAGTCTGAGGAGGATAGGTTTTAATTCTTCCTTGAATGTTTGGTAAAACTCTCCTGTGTAGCCATCTGGACCCGGGCTTTTATTTGCTGGAAGCTTTTTAATTACTGCTTCAATTTCTTCCATAGTTATTGGACTATTGAGATGTTTGGCTTCCTCCTCATTGAGTTTTGGGAGGTTATATTTTTCTAGGAAAATGTCCATTTCTTTCAGGTTGTCCAATTTGTTGGAATAGAGTTGTTCATAGTATTTTTTAACAATCCTTTGTATTTCCACAGGGTCTCTTGTTATTTCTCCTCTTTCATTTCTGATTTTGTTTATTTGGGTCTTCTCTCTTTGCTTCTTGGTGAGCCTGGCTAGGGGTCCATCAATCTTGTTTATCCTTTCAAAGAACCAGCTCTTTGTTTTGTTGATCTTTTGAATTGTTTCTTTGGTCTCCAAGTTGTTTATCTCCGCTCTGATCTTCACTATTTCCTTCCTTCTGAGTACACTGGGCTTTTCTTGTTGCTCACGTTCTAGCTCTTTGAGTTTTAGGTTTAGGTGATTTATTACCATTGTTTCCTGTTTTTTGCAGTAGGCTTGTAGGGCTATGAACTTCCCTCTCAAGACTGCTTTCACTGTGTCCCATAAATTTTGTAATGTTGTGTTGTCATTGTCATTTGTTGCCATGATGTTTTTTATTTCTTCCTTGATCTCTCTGGTTACCCAGTCGTTGTTTAAAAGCATGCTGTTTAGTCTCCATGTGTTTGATTTCTTTCTATTGTTTTTATTATAGTTGATTTCCAGTTTTATGCCACTGTGGTCTGAGAAAATGCTTGATATGATTTCTATCTTCTTGAATTTGAAGAGACTTTTCTTATGACCCAACATATGATCTATCTTTGAAAATGACCCATGTGCACTGGAGAAGAATGTATATTCTGTGGCTTTGGGGTGAAATGTTCTGAAGATGTCAATTAATTCCATCTGGTCTAGTGAGTCATTTAGGATTGATGTTTCCTTGCTGATTTTTTGTTTAGAGGATTTGTCCAATAGTGACAGTGGGGTATTAAAGTCTCCTACTATGATTGTGTTGCTGTCAATCTCTCCCTTAATATCCTCCAAGAGTTTTTTTTATGTATTTAGGTGATCCTATATTGGGTGCATATATGTTTACCAGAGTTATTTCTTCTTGTTGGATTTTTCCCTTTAGTATTATGAAGTGTCCTTCTTTATCTCTTGTTATGTCCTTCACTTTGAGATCTAATTTGTCAGATATAAGTATTGCAACCCCAGCTTTTTTTTCATTTCCATTTGCCTGAAATACTATGTTCCATCCCTTCACCCTCAATCTGTGTGCTTCTCTTTTCCTAAGGTGGGTTTCTTGCAGACAGCCGATATATGGATCATGTTTTCTTATCCAATCGGTTACCCTATGTCTTTTGATTGGAGCATTTAATCCGTTTACATTTAAAGTTATTATTGATAAGTACTTATCTGTTGCCATTTTTAGTCCTTACCCCAGAGTTCCTTCTTTGCTTCCTCTTTCTTTTCATTACAGCAGACCCTTTAACATTTCTTGCATTGCTGGTTTGGTGGTAATATATTCCCTTAGTCCTTTTTTGTCTGTAAAGCTTTTGATTTCACCTTCAATTTTGATTGAGAGTCTTGCAGGGTACAGTATTCTTGGATTCAGACCCTTCCTTTGCATGACTTTGTATATTTCATTCCATTCTCTTCTGGCCTGACGAGTTTCTGTTGAGAAGTCAGTAGCTAGTCTTATGGGGGTTCCTTTGTAGGTAACTTTCTGTTTCTCTCTGGCTGCTTTTAAAATTCTTACTTTGTCGTCGGTGTTTGCCAATTTAATTATAATGTGTCTCGGTGTCGGTTTGTTGGGGTTCATTTTGCTTGGGACTCTGTGAGCTTCTTGGATTTGTGTGGGTTTTTTCTTTTCTATATTGGGGAAATTTTCTGTCATTATTTCTTCAAACAAGTTCTCTAATCCTTGTTCAGTTTCCACTCTTTCTGGAACCCCAATTATGCGGATGTTATTTTGTTTCATGTTATCCCAAAGTTCCCTTAGACTCTCCTCTTGCTTTTTAACTTTTTTTTCTAGAAGCTGCTGTACTTGGGTATTTTTTCCTACCGTGTCTTCTAGCTCACTGATGCGGTCCTCTGCTTCTTCTAGTCTACTTTTGATGCTTTCTATTGTGTTCTTTATAGCAGTGATGTCATTATTCATTTCTTCTTGTTTATTCTGCACCTCCTCTAGTTTCTTCTGCGTTTCTTCTTCATGCTTCTTCACCTCCTCTAGGCTCTTACTCATATTGTCAAATTTGTCTTCCATTCTTTTCAACCACATTATGATAATTTCTCTGAACTCTTTCTCTGGTAGGCTTATTTGTGGTTCTATTTCGTTTACTTCCTTTTCTGGTGAAACCTGCCTTTCTGTCTTTTGTGGGCTGTTTCTTTTTCTGACCATGGTCTTTCTTCTCTGGGTGTCTGGTTATGTAGTGCTCTCTCCTACGTTGATTGAAAGGCACAAACTACAACACGACCAGGTACAGCACACAAGGCACTTTCCGTGTTCTGTGGAACTCTGATTCCGCCGCGTGTCTGCGCCGATTGGAGAGCGGAGTTCTGGGTCCCCGGGTTCCTGGCTGCTCGATGGGTGCCCAGCCGAAGGCTTCAGAGCGCCGCAGACATCCACCTCCCACTGCCGGGCTTGACATTCTTAGCAGCTCATTCTAGTCCTTATAATGTGGGGGACAGGGAAGAAGAATACCAAAATGAGTAAGAAACATTCCCTTCTTCATTCATAGCCTAATTAAGAGAAGACAAATAGGCCCTGACTATTTTGGCTCAGTGGATAGAGTGTCGGACTGCGGACTGAAGGGTCCCAGGTTTGATTCCAGTCAAGGGCAAGTACCTTGGTTGCGAGCACATTCCCCAGTAGGGGGTGTGCAGGAGGCAGCTGATCAATGTTTCTCTCATTGATGTTTCTAACTCACTATTCCTTTCCCTTCCTCTCTGTAAAACATCAATGAAATATTTTTTAAAAAGAGAGAGAAGACAAATAGGCATCTACCTCTATACAAGTGGCCCAATCTACCATTATCAACTGCCTAGAACAAATGACTAGGTTAGCTCTCAGGAAATCAGGGAGGTTTCACAGAGGTAAAAGTCAGGCAGGAAATTTCCTGTGTGTCAGATAGTTTTATGCAAATGTCATAAACCAGGGGCTCATGAGCCAGTTTGATCTGCAGATTTGCTAAGGGGGAGATGAGCCATATAATGTTTTCCCCAAGTTTTTATTTTGAAAACTGCCAAAAAATAAATAATACAAAAAACATAATGAACAATGAGCATTCATATACTCTCATTTAGACTCACCACTTGATACAATTCTCTCACATTGCTCTCTCCCTATAGACATACAGCTGAGATATGTGTATGTCTCCTAGGGACATTCTCTTACATAACCACAACTCATTTTTCATACTTAGTTTGACATACTATACATAAAACATGCATATCAGCATGACAGTAGCATATTATTATACTATTAACATACCAACATAATGGTACACGCACTCTTACTAATATACAGTCTACATCCCCATGTCTCCAGCTGTCCCAATAATGTCCTTTGTTGTCCTCTGCCTTGCATTTAGCTATCATATCTCTTTAGTCCCCTTTGGCCTATGACTATTCTGCTGTCATTTTTGCTTTTTAGTCTTTTATGACATGGACATTTTTGAAGAGTCCAGGTTAGTTTCTAGTAGAAAGTCTCTTTTGATTCGTGTTTTTCAAAGTGTGAATTGCATCACGCTTTAAAAGCCTGAGATTTATCCTAAAATCTGAAGGTTTGCTGCCCATGAGGAGCCCAGAGGACCTGGCTGGATCAGAGAGGTGACCCTATGAGACAGAGCATGGGCTTTCCTGGGAAGCCCAGCTGCCCCTGCAGCCACTTTTCTTCCCCAGCTCTTCTGTGCCCATGTCCAGTACTTGCAAACCCACTATAAAGGAATGGGGTTTGGTTTGTGAACATGTGTGGAGACCTAGAGGTCTGTGAGGTCCCTATCCTTATGGGAGGACTTCCTGACCTCAAGGAGACTGAAGAGTCAGCTGGAGGAGCTGCACCAGGTCCAGCCACAGAGTTTGCAGGGCCTCGTGCAAAGGGAAAGTGTAGGGTTCCTGCGTCATGAGAAAAAGAAAAAGAAAAAAAGGAGGGGATGGGACCTTGGGTCGCTGGGGGGTGATCAGGCCAGGATGGCACAGCAAGGGCCATTGTGGGTAAGCAGACCAGCAGCAGGGCCAGTTGGGGGTGAGCAGGACAGCAGGGGGGAAGAGGGCAGTTTGGAGTGAGCAGGCCAGCAGGGGGGTAGTTGGGGGTGAGCAGGCCAGTGGGGAGAAAAGGTGGAGGCAAGTAGGAAGTGCAGTTGGGGGTGAGCTGGCCAGCAGAGGCTAAGTTGGGTGTGATCAGGCTGGCGGAGGGGGAGGGAGAAGGATTTGGGGGTGAGCTGGCAGCAGGGGGCAAGCAGGTTGGCAGGCAGAGTGGGTTAGGGATAATCAGGCAGGCAGGCAGGCAGGTGAGGGGCTGGAGCCAGCAGTCCAGGATTGTGAGAGGGATATCCAACTTCTGGTTTAGGTCTGATACCTGTAAACCAGCAGTAGGACATTCTTTGAGGGGTCCCAGATTGGAGAGCGTGGAGGCTGGGCTGAGGAACCCCTCCCTCCATGCATGAATTTTGTGCACTGGACCTCTAGTATAACAATAAAATAGTATGTATATGACCATTTGTATTAAAAGTTAAATACATCCTATCTAATAAAATAGTCATATGCAAATTGACTGTCCAACACACAAGATGGTTGCCCCCATGTGGTCAGAGATGGCTGCCCCCATTTGGACATGAGATGGCTGCAACAAGATGGCCATCAGGGGAGGGTTGTTGGGAGGGATAAAGCCAGTAGGGGAGGGCAGTTGTGAGCAATTAGGCCAGCAGGGGAGGGTAGTTGGGAGAAACCAGGCCTTCAAGGGAGGGCAGTTAGGGGTGACAGACTGGCAGAGGAGAGAAGTTGGGGATGATTGGGCCTGCAGGGAAGGGCATTTAGGGGCAATCAGGCTGGCAGGGGAGCAGTTAGGCACCAATGAGGCTGGCAGGGGAGTGGTTAGGGGGTGATCAGGCTGGCAAGCAGAAGCAGTTAGGGGCAATCAGGAAGGCAAGCAAGCAAGCAGTTGGGAGTCAGCAGTTCTGGATTGTGGGAGGGATCCCAGAATAGAGAGGGTGCAGACTAGGCTGAGGGACACACACCCCCATGCACAAATGTCATGTACCAGGCTTCTAGTATTTAATATTTGTGTATGTGTGTGTGTGTGTGTACTTTGTGTGTGTCTTCTTAGAAAGATCTCTGTAGCCTGGCCAGTCTGGCTCAGTGGTTGAACATCAACCTATCAACCAGGAGGTCACAGTTTGATTCCAGGTCAGGGTACATGCCCAGGTTGCAGACTCAATCCCCAGTAGGGGGGGCATGCAGGAGGCAGCTGATGGATGATTCTCTCTCATTGTTCATGTTTCTAACTTTCTCTCTCTCCCTTTATCTCTGAAGTCAATAAAAATATATTTAAAAAAAATTTTTTTAAAAGCAAAACCTCTGTAATTATGTACATTTCAATGGGAACAGACTTCTAGATAGTTATTTCTTCTTCATGTTCTCCTATATTGTCTGACACAGTTTTGGGTTTAATTTTGGTTTTGTTTACAATAGGCATGCATTTTAGTTATAACTTAGTGATATGGGGGACCCTTGGCAATGCCTGGAGACAGCTTTGGTTGCCCTGACTTGGGGGAGGGGGTGCTGCTACTAACACCTCATGGGCAGAGGCAGGAATTATGTTAAACATCCTACAGCGCAGGCGACACTCCACAGCAAGGAATTTCTGGATCAATGAGTCAATGGGCTGAGGCTGAGAGACTTCAGTTACAATCAGAAAACAATAATGAAGCTGTTTCCATTTTGAAGTTCCACAGTTGTTCTTCAGTGGGCAAATTTTGCCCCCACTAGTTCATCTCACCTTTGTAATACTATGAGCTAAAAGCCACCCTCTTTTTACAGATGAAAAAACTGAGGCACAGCAAATTATATGCTTTGTCCCAGGCTGGCTACCATGCCCCCATCCTATCCTGACTCTTAGAAAGTCTGCCTGGCTAAGGGGCCCTGTAGAATTTCTGCAGAACTAGCCTAGAGGCACCACCAGCCCCTCACAGGACTCTCTGGTGTCCTTGCTTGCTTGTAAAGAACAAGACTTTGAAGTTGACTTTCAGGAGAAGCATTAACCCCATCCACCCCCATTCACAAATATTCCCCCAGCTCTATCCCTACATCCTCCAGGGCCAGGGAAGTAGCCAGTGGCCACCTCTGACTTGTTTAGGGCTTAAATCTCTTAAAGATAAAAAGTTATCTGTTGCTTTAGTTCTTGGGAAATTTATTAATGATATTTTCTTTTCTTCTTCACTCTACTGTTCTTCAAAATGAGGACTAACTTTTTGGCATCAAAATTTAAACATGGGGAAGTCCTGCCTCCCAAGAAATCCAGTTCTATGCCTCCCCGAAGCCCTCACCCCAGCTTTCCCTCTCAACTGGTCTGTAGAACACGATTGTGGGTTTTAGCAAGAAATTCTGCAGGTTGGATTTCTTCACATTGACAGCCCCACCCCAGCCTATCCAGGACAAGCTACACAGAGTTCCCCTACAGACATGACAGTTCTCCCGAGGGGAAGGGTGAACCTGAGTTTCTCTGTTCATTGCCTTTTCAGGGCAACTGCTGGCTCCAACGGCCTACTTTGCAAAGCCCACCTGACTGGCAGCAGTAAACAGTGGCCTGGGGAGTTTTAGGAACAATAAAGGAGGGAAGACAGGATGAGACTCTAGTGTCTCTGAGCTCAATGTGGAAATAATCATTTCTAAGAAAAACAAATTAAAAATTAAAGGAGCTTCCTGCTGCATGATTTAAGATCTGGTTTGACTGGAATTACATCAAAAGGCATAAAATATAAACATTTCACAAAGTGTCTCTCCTGTCTCCATCCCACCCACCCTCCTTACACACACACACACACACACACACACACACACACACACACACGACCATAGATGAATTGTCAACAACACTGAAAGAGAACTTCAAAGTCACGGGGTCAAGCCCGTCATTGAAGTAATAGGGGAACAATCCAGAGTGAGGTGGTCACAGGTGGGTAAGGGACTTGCCCCCGAAGGTACAGCTGGTTATGGCAGGGACTGACACAAGAGCCCAGTGCTGGGAACGTAGTCAGCACTTTGTCATCACCAACTCCTTCCCTCCTCCAACAGCTCCAGGAAACAGATACCTCGCCCTGTTACACACATGAGGAAAGTAAGACACAAAGAGGCCAAACAACCAAGTGAAAACACACATGGGAACTGGGAAACCTGCTCTTCCTTGCTATACTCACTGAGGGAGAGAGAACAATGGCTCCCAAGGATGTCCATGTCCTAAGGCCCCAAAAATCTGTATGTCACCAAACATAGCAAAAGGGACTCCACAGCTATAATTAAGTTAAGGCTCTTGAGCTGTAGATTATCTTGGATTATCCAGGCAGTCTCAATGTAACCACAAGGGTCCTTATCAGAAGAAGGGAAGCAAGAGGGTCAGGGCAGAGAGAGAGATTTGAAAATGCTACAGTGTTGGCTTTGAAAAAAGAATAAAGGGCCTCAAGGCAAGGAATGCAGAAATATGCTGGAAAGAGACTGGCCCCCAAAACCTCCAGAACCCCCAGATACATCTTATCCCCATTACAGAGATGAGAAAATCAAGGCACAAAGACGTTAAAAGGGCAAGTGAATGGGAAATAGCACAGCAGGCTCTAATCACCTGGAGCTGCCTCCTATATATTCCCCACTGGGGATCCTGCCCGAAAACAGGGCATGTCCCCTGACTGGGAATCAATCTGCAGCCTCCTGGTTCATAGGCCCACGCTCAAACACTGAGTCCCAGCGGGGGAATGAAGAACACTCTTGAACCTTGCTCCTCAGAGCATGACCCACCTACCTATTCCATTGCAACACCTGGGAGCCTGTGGGCAATACAGGTTCCAGGATGCCGCCCAGACCTATGATTTCCACAAGGTTCCCTAATTGGTATCCATGAGTATCTTGCTGATTCTTAGGATCTTTGCAGCCTCCAAATCTGAATAGTTTCAGTTGGTGAATAGAGTCAGGACATATTAAAATCACAAAAGGGCATCTTTAAAACTATCTGCAAAGAAGGTTTTATAAGTGCATGGTTGTCCCTGCTTCCATCAGCATGCTAGTTATAACCAGACTCTTTTTCTGTTTTTAAAGCTATCCCTGGACCAACCTCTACATCCCAAAATTCCCACTCAAAACTTCTTCTGTCCATTTCAAACACACTTTCCTCTCCCAGAGTGCAGGAGGGGATCAAAGAAAAGGCTGCCTTGGTCAGGGATTTACTCAAAAAACACAATCCAGGGTATGTCAGAGCTAAAACTACATAGAGGAGAAAAACTCAACAACCAAAATGACCATCAATAGTTCAGTGAAAACTTGTTAAAAATCCATATGAGTTGCCAAGACCGGTTTGGCTCAGTGAATAGAGCATCGGCCTGCGGACTGAAAGGTCCTGGGTTCGATTCCGGTCAGGGGCATGTACCTTGCTTGCGGGCACATCTCCAGTGTGGGGCGTGCAGGAGGCGGCTGATCGATGTCTTTCTCTCATCGATGTTTCTGACTTTCTATCCCTCTTCCTTCCTCTCTGTGAAAAATCAATAAAATATATTTTTTTAAAAAGAATTATGCCAATCTTGAAAGATTATATACTATAGTTCCATTTATATAAAATTCTTGAAATAACAAAAAAATTTATTTTTTAAATCCATATGAGCAAGTATGATGCGACCACTATGCATGACACTGAGGATTATATATAGAAATGCCCCATGTGCTGGTAGATTAGCAAGCAGCACAGCAAGTATAGCTCCATTTTTTTTATTTTTTAATGTCAATTTTTTAAATTAATGTATTACATGTGTACATGTCTTCCCATTGCTCCCCCCCTCCACCCCACTTCCATGCATGCCCTAACCTATTTTTTTAATTTATTTTAATTTTTGTTATTTCTCACCCGAGGATATTTTTCCATAGTTTTTTAGGGAGAGTAGGAGAGGGAAGGGCAGAGAGAAATATCAATGTGAGAGAAACACATCAATTGGTTGCCTCCTACAAGCCCAACTAGGGCCTGGGCTGAGGAGGAGCCTACAACGAGATGGAAGTTTCTCTGACTAGCTCTATTTCTGAGCCATTGAGATCCAAAATGTTAGGTAAGGAGTTGGAATGGCCTGAAGAGTTAACAGGGGTATTTGGGAGACCTCATCTTTGTAAATCCATTCCCATGGATCTGCTAAAGGACGCCCATCATCACAGTAGAAACAGCTGCAACCTTCATAGGGCCACCCTTGAAGCAGGAGCTGTGCTGAGCATGCGTTCTTTTTTTTAAATATATTTTTATTGATTTTTTACAGAGAGGAAGGGAAAGAGATAGAAAGTCAGAAACATCGATGAGAGAGAGACATCGATCAGCCGCCTCCTACACGCCCCACAGTGGAGATGTGCCCGCAAGCAAGGTACATGCCCCCGACCGGAATCGAACCTGGCTCCTTTCAGTCCCCAAGCCGAAGCTCTATCCACTGAGCCAAACCGGTCTCGGCAGCATGTGTTTTTGGTATCACCCATGACCACACCTTGTATGTGCCGTGCTATAAATGAGAACTAAGGGTGAGGGCCCCAGGTTGACATGGTGGGGCCTGACTATTGCACACACTGCTGGCCCCCTCTTCCAGATTGCATGCAAAGGAGACTCCTCCATTCTGAACCCATGATGCAGCTCGGCCAAGATGCTCTGCCACCAGCACAGCCATTTCCAGGGAGCTCAGGCCATTTGGGCCCAAAATACTGAGATTCTGACAAGCCCAGACCCAAATAAAATCCTCGTCGAGCTTACATGAACCCAAGTTCCAAAAAACTCCTATGAAAAATCCTATCTCTGCACCTCAAGTTACCCTTTTGGATACCCATTCTCAGAGTTGGGAAGGTCTCTGCAAGAAAGTTCATCACAAAATCCTCGGTAGTAACAAACGGAAGAAAACCACCAAACACCATTGAATAAATTATGATTCCAACATGCAAGTTTTTAAATGATTAGCTAGAACTTACTGTTCTTGTTTGGGCCTTGCAGACAATTCATCATTGACACCTGACCATGCTGGTCTGAACCACGCTGGCCCACTCACATTCAAGGCCCTCCAGTTTCACAGATTCAGTCAACCCAGGAGAGTCGAAGAACAGTATTTTCCCATTCCCAACTGCAAATTCACAACTGAAAATGCTGTTTTCTTCTACTAGAGGGTATAAAGTCAAAAGTTATATGAGGATATTTTTTAATCCTCACCCAAGGATATGTTTATTGATTTTAAAGAGAGAAGGGAAGAAAGAGAAAGATCAATCGGCTGCCTTTCCATAAGCACTCTAAGTGCCCCAATGGGGGATTGAACCCACAACCTAGGTATATGCCCTGACTGGAATCAAACCCACAACCTTTTGGTATATGGGACAATGCTCCAACCAAGCCACACTCAACCGGGCTATATGTAGGTTTTTGACTGCTCACCTTGGCGTTGTTCATATCAACTGTCCTACAAAGTATGGGGAGCTGGCCAGAAGAAGACCTGAGGGCAGGAAGTACAGAACATCACAGTCTAGGACTGAAGGTATGACCTTGGGGGCCAGAATGCCTGAGTTTGGATTCCAACTTGGCTGCTCTCTGAACCTTGCTTAACCTCTCTTCACCTTAATTTCCTTATCTGTAAAATGTCATATGTAAAGGGCTTAGAGTCTGCATGAGGTGTGTCATGAATGCTATAGAGGTGTTAGATGGTATTATTATAAAGCAAGAGCTCCTCTGTATTTTTATATATTATCATTCTATGAACTGCTTTCCCAATCTTTTTTTAGGGATTTAGTAACAGCTTCAATAGGAAAGCTACCGTAGACATTGTGCTGATGCTTTATACACAGGCCATAGGATGGGTGTGGAAAAGCAAGGCCTGGAGAGCAGTGTGGCTCTGACCTGGCCCCACACTTCCTGGCTGCATGTCTCTGCACAAGTCAGTCTTCTCTGGGAGCTGCAGCTTCCTCATATGTAAAATATTGATAATCGTAGTGCCAGTAGCTCCCACACCACATCAGCCACACCAACTTCTCTTAGCACAGTGCCTTATACCCTGATGGTCTAAAAAAAATTGAAATTCATCACTGCATCATATACATTAGGCAAAACTTTGCCATGTCAATTATCCTTCTAATGTTCTTTTTCGTCATCTATAAAATCACTTTTTCTTGAAATCTTTAGAATCCTGGTTCGGTCACTTAAAAGCTATGTGACCTTAAAAGCTGTGTGACCTTGGAATGGTTACTAAACTCCCTGAGGCTCAGTGTGCCTATGTGTAAAATGGGAATATGATGGTTATCTATCTAGGATGGTTGGAAGGACTAAGACTTAGTTACGAAGTAGCAACGAAAATAATTTTATGGTTGGGGGTCACCACAACATGAGGAACTGCATTAAAGGGATGTGGCATTAGGAAGGTTGAGAACCACTGGACTAAGTGGTGTTGAGTACAATGCATGGAACATAATGCATGTTCAGTAAATAGAGAGCATTATTACTATTGCTAATCTTCATGAACACCATGTAGTGGACCCATTATAATGAGCCTGGACCGATGTATAGAGCCTGAGAAAGCTGAGATCACAGGTTAGATACCTGCCTTAGATCACATGGTTAACAAGCAGGGAATGTCTTACTAACTTCTACTTTCCTGTGTGTTTGTCATGTTTTTCTATCTGCTGTCCTGTGAACTCTGGGTGTTGGTATCTAGTAGCTATGAAGTAGCTCAATTCATCAGAGCTCAGGACAAATGCAACGCCTTCTAATCCTGACAAGCCCGAGTTTGAATCATGGCTGTACCATGATTAAAAGTAATGGGGGAGAATCCAAGATGGCAGCATAGGTAAACACCTACACTGCTGCCTCGCACAAAAATTTCAAAACTACAACTAAAAGACAGAACAGACATCATCCAGAACCACAGGAAAGCTGGCGGAGTGTAAGTTCTACAACTAGAAGGAAAGAGAGGGGCTCACAGAAACCCAGAGGAGCTGCAAAAAGCTGAGGTACGGAGACGAGCGCGCTGAGAGAGCGGGTGCCGGAGTACCTGGCTGGCTTTCTCTGGCAGGAGGGAAACGGAGACTCCCAACGGCATTGAACCCCCTTATCCTACGACACTAAACCCCAGATCCAGCCAAAACTCATACGTGGTGAGTTTGAACTGTGAAAAGAGAGAGGTGCACGGAAATTTAGGGGAGTCACAAAAGATCAGAGGTCTTGCCTCACACGGTGCTGCGTGAAGGACAGACTGCTGATTGTGCCGCTGGCTTTCGCGAGTGGGTGGGAGACAGACCCTCCCAACTGTGCCACTTCTGAGTCCACTGGGCCCCTGTTTTGGGCGAAACCCCGGAGACCTAGACTCGTGTGGTCCCGGCGCGCAGGAGAGCTGGAAGGCAGCGGTTAGAGGCACTGTGGGCCCGTGCACAAGGACCGCTCCAGCCATTACCCAGTCACGTGAGACTCGGGCCATGGAGGGCGGCTGATGGAAGGCAAGGCGGTCCCTTAAGCCCTGAGACTCCACCCCTCCCAAGCTCAACAGAGGCTTCTGTGGCTTTGCAAGTCTGTTTTCACAAGGCTGAATCCAACACAGAAGTTTCCCCGGCATAGTGAAAATGCCGAGACAAGGTAAGGGATCACAAACAAAAGAAATGGAGGGAAAAAAACGACTGGATATAGAGTTCAAAACCACGCTTGTAAGGTTTTTCAAGAATATGCTAGAAAAGATGGATAAATTTAGCGAGAGCCAAGAGGAGATGAAAAAGGACCAACTAGAGATGGAAAAGGTCCAACTAAAGATGATAAAAGAGCAACTAGAAATTAAACATACACTGACTAAAATAAAAAATATTATACAGAGTCCTAACAGCAGACTAGAGAAAGGCAAGAATCAAGTCAAAAATTTGAAATATAAAGAAGCAGAAAACACTCAACTGGAAAAGCAAGAAGAGAAAAGAATCCAAAAATGTGAATATAATGTAAGGAGCCTCTGGGACAGCTTCAAGCATACCAACATCAGAATTGTGGGGGTGCCAGAAGAAGAGAGAGAGCAAGATACTGAAAACCTACTTAAAGAAATAATGACTGAAAACTTCCCACATCTGGTAAAAGAAATAGACTTACAAGTTCAGGAAGCACACAGAACCCCATATAAAAGGAATCCAAAGAGGACCACACCAAGACACATCATAATTAAAATACCAAGAGCAAAAGACAAAGAGAGAATATTAAAAGCAGCAAGAGAAAAACAGTTCATTACCTACAAGGGAGCACCCATACGACTGTCAGCTGATTTCTCAACAGGAACGATGCAGGCCAGACGGGAGTGGCAAGAAATATTCAACATGATGAATAGCAACCTACAACCAAGAATAATCTATCCAGCAAAGCTAACATTCATAATTGAAGGGCAGATAAAGAGCTTCACAGAAAAGAAAAAGCTAAAGGAGTTCATCAACTCCAAACCAGTATTATATGAAATGCTGAAAGGTACTCTTTTAGAAGAGGAAGAAGAAAAAGGTAAAAGACAAAAAATTATGAACAACAAATACATATCTATCAATAAGTGAATCTAAAAATTAGTAAATTAAAAATTTGATCAACAGAATAAACTGGTGAATATAATAGAATCAGGAGCACAGAAAGGGAATGGACTGATAATTCTCAGGGGGAAAGGGGTGAGGGGTGTACAGGGAGAGACTGGACAAAAATCATACACCTATGGATGAGATCAATGGGAGGGAGCTAAGGGAGAGGGAAGGGTGGGAGCTGGGTGGAGGGGTGCTATGGAGAGGAAAAAAGAGAAACAAATGTAATAATCTGAATAATAAAGATTTAATTTAAAAAAAAGTAATGGGGACCTAGGACATCAGTGTTTTACAACTATACACAGAGCATGTATTTTTGCTTTAAAAAGAAAGCACAATTTCCATTTTAAACTAAACTGCAGTTACACTAAAGCTGTGATACTACAACTTCTGGGAAGCTATCACTTGGTAGAACGATGCCTAAGAAAACATCATGATTAAAAAATGCTATGAAAATTGTACCAAATTCCCATCTAATTTAAAGGAGTAATTTAAAGTCAGGCTTGTTCCTGAACATGGGAAACAGTTTAATCTGAGCCTTTCCGTATTCCTTTGGATGGGGAACTATACTTTATTTCATGGATCCCAGTCAGGCACATAAAAATTATAAAATTTATAGAATCATTTGGGAAAACTACAGAAAAGCAGTTATTCATAACAGAAAAACAAAGACTTTCTGAAAAGCTAAGTAAATAATGGTAAAATAAAAAGAACTGGGTGTGGTCAGATTTGCTCTTGAAAATCCCATCAATCATTCGCAGAATACTGTAAGCAGGGTTTGTGTATACAAGCCCAGGGGATAAGGCAGGTGAGGGTGGGGCTGAAAGGGATTCCCCTGATTCTGGATGAGGTGTGGACAGGTGGGAATGGAGGGTGTATACACATATATATGCAAAGTATGCCACCAGGCATTCCTTTTCCTTTGGAGGAAACAGTTAATTAGCTGAAGTTGAACACACGTGATGGGACCCTCCTCCAGTCTCAAACGCTGGAGCAAATATGAAGATAAGGGGGCGCAGGCAGCCACAGCACTGGACAGAGATCATTTTCTATAAGTCTATTTCTAAAACTGCCTGAACTCTGTGAAATTCTGCACCCAGCATTTCCCTCCTGAGACGCTCACATTTGCTCCAGCTACCCAGTGCCAAAAGGCTGTCTCGGGTCTGGGGTTGGGTTCAGCACTGGCCGGAAAGACCATAGGCCCTTTGCTAGGTAGAACAGAATGCTCTGAGCTGAGCAACCTGAGGAGCAAAACGATCATTCATTGACCACCCAGAGAGTGGCAGATGGGCCAAGGCATATGTGGGCCAGGCAGGCCTCCTAAATGACTGAGTAGATAACAGTGGGGCCTGGGGCTCTGTGGCAACAAGCATACCCCATTGTCCACTGCAATCCAGCTGGCATGCCATGAAGGGCAGCTGGCTAGGCAAGGTCCGCCTTGCTCAAGGGGCTGCCCATTTCTCCTGACTTGAGACCATTTCAGAAGCCTGGTGGCACTGCACCTCTTAGTTACTGCCCTGCCTTGGATTTGGGTGGCCAATGAATGATCATTTTGCTTAAGTCATTTTGAGCTGGACTGTAGTCACTTGCCAAGCTTTCTTTCACAAGAGTGCTGGTGTGCAGACAGTGTGTAGAGTATTAGCATGTGAAGCTGTGATGTGCACACATGCATGCTGCCCACACTCCAGCCTGAAGGATGTGCTTAGCTACCAAGGCACTTTCAAGGTACCCTAAGAAGCAAACGGCCATGAGCAAGCACCATGTTCCTGTTGGGCTGATCAACCACCCAGCAATGCACAGTATTTTCTTTCATAAACACCTCATGAAATAGTGTCACCCATCAGTCATCTAGCTTGTCTCTTCCTGGTTCCCAAAGCACCTTTTTAAGGCAAGTAATATTTGGCAGCTTTAACAAAGAAAAGGAAAAAGGTTGGCTGCCATAGTGAAAAAATATAAATTTTTTATTTCCCAAAATTGCTTGGGGGTAAAAAAAACAACGGTCAGGTTAATAGGTAAAAACAATGGCACAGAGGTGGTGTGTGAGAGGATTTATTTGTCTGTTAAAGTGATATGTTATTTATGTTGTGGGCACATTTAAAGCCTAATTTCTTTAGGCAATAACATTTCTAAAGCACACTCAATGTGTTCACAAGTAAACTCAGGGGTCCCCAGTCATCTGAGTTATTCATTTTTCTCCCATAAATTCACAATACTTGAAAAACAAAATTTAAGAGAAATCTACTTCTTTTGATAAGTCATTCAAATATTAATAGTATCACCTGGAAAAGAAGTCAAACTTCATTCCAGATTTCATTCTGGAGGGCACAGTGTTTTGGACAGAATGCTCTCCTCCCTTGAGGAAACCCCATATTTTAAAAGAGTTTTTAAAAAACAACAAAGAAACTCTGTTCCCAATGCATTTAAATTGATATGACATTCCACTTCCTCTTGCATCAGATTCAGGCAGAGAATGATGTCATGGGTACTTTATAAGTCAATGACAGCAACAGCATAAGAAAAGAGTTGACAAGAAGTCAGAAGGGAAGAAAGAGAACTTTAAAAGGTAAAGTGGAGACACCTGGAAACACGACCTCTGTCAGCATCTACAATGATAAGTCATGTTCATAGCATGTATTCTTGACATGATGTGATGAGAAGGCCTATTTGGGTTTTCCCCTCCAAAACCCATGACCACAGTCTACTTGTCAGAATAACATAAGATCAATCTCAAATGAGGGTCACTCTACAAAATATATGATCAAGTGTCCTCCAAATTGTCAAGATCATCAAAACCAAAGAAAGTCTGAGAAACTCAGGGCAAAAGGAGCCTAGGGAAACATGATGTCTAAATGTGATGGGGTGACTTGGGTGGGATACTGGACCAGAAAAAAAAAAGGACATTAGGGAAAAACTAAGCAAATCTATATAAAGTATGGACTTCAGTAAATAGCAATGAATTAATAGTGGTTTATTAATCATAACAATTAGACAATATTAATATGTTAACAGGAGAAAATGGGTGTGCAATTTATGGAAACTCTGTACTATATTCTCAATTCTTCTGGAAATTTAAAACTATTCTAAAATTAAAAGTTGGAATTAGGGTGGCCCCTTCCCTAAGCTGGCCCATTCAGACTCTCTCTCCTGAGAACTGGAGGGGGGGGTACAGGCTCCCAGTGACTCTGAGAGGCTGGGGGAACTGCCTGCCGTGGCCTTTCTTTCAAGCAGAGAAAAGGAAAACATCCAATGTAGAGACCAAAGTCAACCCACAGCCAGCCAGTGGTCATGCTGATTCTGAGTGGATTTCCAGTTTTCTTGTCACACACTCACAGAGTCAGGCCTCACAGCTTGCTCTTCATTCCTGCCCCAACCCCATCCTTAATTCTTTAAAAAATTAATTATTTTTTCTTAAGCTAGTTGGTGAGGGTATCTATTATTTGCCACCAAAGTATCCCTAACTACGCCCATGTTCATTGCTGAATGTTTGGGAAGAGCTGGAAAACATAAAGATAAGTACAAGCATTTGCTTACATCTATAAACATCTATCACCTGTGCCATTTCTGTGACCACCAGCAGTGTCATTTTTGCCTGCTCAAAATCCATTCTGCTTGTAGTTTCTGCAGTGAAAGGATGTGAATCTGAAGTTGGTGGTGGCATTTCACCCGCTGAAGGGGATAATCCACCTGAAGCGAAGTCAAGAGGGGAAAGCAAAATTGAGAACTCCTCTGAACTCCTGGATTCAGCTGAAGCCATAGGCCTTTTCAACAATATGAGCCAATAAGTTTCTGAGGCAGTTGCTTAGGATTTCTGTTCACCTGCCACATAATAAATTTCGAAGCCTCTTGGGCCAGAAACTTGTGTTCAAGAATCATAAAACAAACCCACTGCATGGGAGAACATATTTGCCAATGTTAAAATTGATAAGAATTTAATCTCCATAATTTACAGAAAACTCATACAACTGAACAAAAGGAAGATAAATAATCCCCTCAAAAAAATGGACAAAGCACCTAAATAGACACTTTTCAGAAGGGGACATACAGAAAGCCAGGAGACATATCCAAACCACTAATATTGGAGAAATGCAAATCAAAACAGTGAGGTACCACCTCACATCTGTCAGAATGGCTATCATGAACAAATGGCAAGTGCTGGTAAGGATGTGGAGAAAAGGGAACTCTTGTGCAGCCTGGTGGGAATGCAGACTGGTACAGCCACTGTGGAAAACAGCATGGAGTTTCCTCAAAAAATTAAAAATGGATCCACCGTGCAGAGCACCATGGACTCACCCCCTGAGAGCTACAAGCTCAATGGTGACCTGCGGTTGGACTCACCCAATGCCCCAGACACTTTGCCAACATGCTGGGGCAAGAACAGGCCCATCGACATGAATCATTACACCAGCAAGAAGAGTACCGCAGAGAGCATGCTAGACATCCCTCTGCTGAGGGCCAACACCTTGCAGTTGAAGGCGTCATCGACCAGAGCCTTGGCTTGTGCTTCTTTGTGCTCCTGGTGGTGCCATCTCCATCCCCCTGGTATGGTGCTGCAGATCTGCGTAGGCATGCTGCTCATCTTCCTGGTCAGTACAACCTCAACAACTCAGCCAAGCGCACCAAGTTGACTTTAATAACCTGGCCATCAGCCTCATCTTCATCATTGTCGAGGTCAACATCTTCATCACAGCCTTCAGTATCCAGAAGCCTGTGGTAGACCTGGCTTCCGGCAGTAGGCTCTGATGCCCAAGCTGTGTCGGCCACAGCTACACAAACCCCAGAAGCTGCCTTGACCTTGGACCATCTGCCTGTGCACTGCATCCCTGAGAACGTCAAAGCCAGAACTGGACTGGAGGTTACTTGCCAGTGTGAGTCCTGCTCCATTCATGGCTCCTCCCCCTGAAGCAGGGACAGTGAGGCCCAGAGGCAGAACTGGACCCCCAAGGAGGGTCATGGCCAACACAGACATGCAGCAGGCCTGAGGAGGGGAAGGAGGGGCCAGGGCCAGCCTTAGTCTTGGGACATTTCCAAAAGGATAAGGAGATGCTCCCCTCAGCCAATGCTCCACTGGAGGGCCTGTGACCCCTGCCCTTCCTGCTCTGGGACACTGGACCAGCAATTCCCCCTGTGGCTCTGCCATGGCTGTGAGCTATGTGCCCACCTTCCACCAGCCCCACTTTTCTAAACACGAATGACCAATAAAACGAATGCTCCTTCCAGCAGTCTCCTTCCTGGGCCTGGCCCTAGTTCACACCTCAGGTACCTTTTCCAAGGCTGGGATTTTGGGCGGCTCCTTGGTGCCTGGAATCTCCAGTCAGGTTACAGACCAGAGTCTTGGGTCTTTAGTGCCCCAGTGCCTCATTTTTACAGAAGAATGGGTTAAAGAGCTCCCACAGCCCAGGCCCAGAAGCCATGGCCCAGGGTCACACTGCAGGTCATCGTCTGCTCCATTGGAAGCCTCCCCACAGGTGTTCCCTATCTTGCGCCACCCACCCCCCCTTCCCAGTGAGTGAAGCATACACTGTGCTGTCAACAGCTTCACAGGAGCTGGCCAGTGGCTCTGTTGGTCGGAGCGCAGTCCCGATATGCCAGGTTGCGGCTAGATTCCAGTCAGGGCACATACCCAGGTTGCAGATTCAATCCCCAGTTGGGGCCAGCATGGGAGACAACTGATGGATGTTTCTCTCTCTCTTTCTCTCTTCCTTCCTCTCTCTAAAATCAATAAACATACACTGAGTGGCCAGATTATTATGATCTCCGAATGCATGATAATCTGGCCACTCATGTGTGAGTGTGTGTGTGTGTGTGTGTGTGTGTGTGTGTGTGAATTCGTGCATGCATGGGGTCTGGCCAGCTTGGCCAGCGGGAAGGGACATGGGCAGTTGGCCAGCCTCCCTGCTAGTCGAACTCCTGGTTGAGGGTACAATGTGCATATTAGCCTTTTATTATATAGGATATACACTGAGTGGCCAGATTATTATGCATTCAGAGATCATAATAATCTGGCCACTCAGTGTATATCCTGTGGTGAGCATTGAAAAAAAAAAGTGAAAACAAAACTTGGTGTTTCTGATTTCATATATCCCAAGAAATCAGAAACACCAATCAGAAAGAATATATGCACCCCTATGTTCATAGCAGCACAAGTTACAATAGCTAAGATTTGGAAACAGCCTAAGGGTTAAAAACTGTGGTACATCTACACAATGGAATACTATGCTCCTGTAAAAAAGAAGGAACTCTTAACCATTTGCAACAGCATGCATGGACCTGGAGAGCATTATGCTAAGCAAAATAAGCCAGTCAGAGAAGGATAAATATCACCTAATCTCACTCATTCGTGGAATATAATGAACAACATCTATATATATGCCTAACATGCTAATTGTACCTCCAACTGTTCAACTGTTCGACCAGTTGCTATGACGTGCACTGACCACCAGGGGGCAGATGCTCCAACCAGTAGGTTAGCTTGCTGCTGGGGTCTGGTTGATTGGGACTGGGCGAGATGGGCTGGACATGCCCTCCCACAGTCTCTCCCCAGCTCTGATCATGCACCAGTTGAGTCCCTCAGCTTGGCCTGTACCCTCTCACAATCCAGGACCTCCTGGGGAATGTCGAAGAGCTAGTTTTTGCCCCATCCCTGCAGGCCAAGCCAAGAGCCCGACCAGTGCACATATGTGCACCAGGCCTCTAGTAAACTGATAAACAAAAATAGATCCAGAGACACAGAAGTACCAAAGAGACTGTAAAACCTCAGAGGGAAGCAGAGTGAAGGGGGGGAGGTGGGGAGAGAGGAAGCGGGGAGTAGGAGTTCAACCAAAGGACTTGTACCCATACATATGAGTATGCCCAATGGACACAGACACTAGGGAGGTGGGAGCATGGGCTAAGGGACAGAAGTGAGCAATGGAGGAAAAAGGAGACATATATAAAACTTGCAACAATAAAGTTTTTGTGGGGTTTTTTTTTGTTTGTTTTTTAAAGAACCAATAAAACAATGCTCTTTTTCAACACCAAGCCCAGAAAAAAAGAATCTCCAGTGCTGGTTGGAAACCTCTGGTGCCTGTCTCCTTTTTTTAATTTACCTGAGGAAAAAACACTTTTAGAGTGCATACTTGCAATCTGAAGATTAAGAGAGGGCCAAGAGGAGAGATGAAGGGAAAGACAAACGTTTTCTCTGCATAAGAACAGGGACATTGTTGGCACCAGAAAGGCTGGGCCAAAAAGAGGGCAGAGGGGACAGATGTTTAATCACCTGCGGGATCAGGAGTGCGTGAGAAGGCTGGGCAGGCAGACCTGCAGCCCTCAGGTGGGCACCAGGGTGGGGTCTGGACTGGACCCGGCCTTCTCGGAACTCATTTGCTTTTGGCAGCTGTAACTTCCTGTTTTCAAAGGGCAGAAGACATTGTTAAGAGAAGCTTCTCTCTGCTTACTGGACAGCAACTATTTCTCACAAAACACTATTTTTGCTGCATTCAGTGGAGATGAATCAGACGCCAACGAAACCAATTTATTTTATACAAAACAGAGTTCTGTGATGATGGGAAGGTCCTCACCAGGCCAGTGGGTTTTACTGAGAGCAGAAACATAAATGAATCATTGCAAGATGTTAGACAAAACCCAACACACCCAGCTTCCCCCTAGAGATGGCACTGGTGCTTCGCCCCTCGGGAAGAGTGGCAGGTGGGCTGCAGGCCCACCACTCCTCACGGTGGCATCCTTTCAATAAGGTCTTAGCAACCCTTCATCTCTTTATCTTTAAGGCCCATTTCCGGGTTGGAAATGCCACTCCACCAAAAGCAAGGCTTCCGGTCCTGCCCTACCTCATCTCCAATCCAAGCAATGATACTCTCTCAAGGAAACTTTCTTGTTTCTAAGGTTTCCGTCCTGCTCTCCATGCTGGCTTTGGCATGGTCCGTGGGTATCACCAGCTTCATGGATATCACCAGCCACGGCCCCATTTCAGTCTGTGAGAACAATGGGCAGAAACCATCTGAATGTTTGCTCAAAGCCCCAGCTCAGTCCAGGGGATTCGCAATTCTCTCATGTGTGCAGCAACCTGCTGGGGCCATCTGAAAAGGGTCCCACCACCCCTCCCCGCAGGAGTGTCCTGGGCAAGAGCATCCCGGTCGTGAATGAGAATTCAGACACGACAGCCTTGACACAGATGAAGAAATGGGATGAGAGGGAAGCAGATGGCATTCAGATCATCCCAATCTTCTACTGCAGTGTTTCTCAACGGGATGATTCGACCCTGAGTGGATAGAGGGCAGATGCTGCTGAACATCCCACAATGAGGAAGTCATTGCCCAAAATGTCATTAGTGCCGGAACCTTAGAGAGAAGAGGGCTCTGAAGCAACTGAGCAGAGCCCAGCGCCAGCCAACCCACACCTGCAGGTGAACCTGTCCTCCATCCTAAAGGAATGCCAGAGTGGGGTCTGTCCCTATGGCTCCACAGCCTCCTTACCAGCCCGAAGCAGGGACCCTCAGCCAGGCTTCGGTAGATTGTGCCCTGGGAAGTCTGGGAGAGGGAAGCTGCCTCACTCAGCTCACAGCCATCCAAATGGCAAACAAGCAAAGGCTTTACAGCTTCTATATCACATCGCCAAAAGTGAAGGACAGCTTATTGTCCCCAAAAGCTCCCTATGAAATCACCTACCAGTCTTCCTTCCCACCCCCCTCCTGGAACCCCTCTAGCCCCCTTTACCTCTGAAGGAGGCACCACCAGAAGGAAGGGTAGTGAATTAATACGCTGGCCTGCTGGGCAGGCTGGTGGCAGTCTGCAAGGCTGTGGTACCCACTGCTGACTATGCCCACACTGCCTCTTTGTGTCTCAGCGAGTTCCCCATTTCCCCTCCTGCAGATGGTTAGCTGCTTCGATTGTTTCCCTCACAGAATCAGTCCAAACCACAGAGCTTGGCACCACCTTCAAAACTCCCATTTGCCAGCGTCTGTTTATCAGATCCAAGGCGTGCTCTCAGGGGCTGATGGGCTGACAGGAGCTGTTTCCAGCCCAGAGGGAAGTCCAACTGTTACATAAGGCCGTGTGGAGCCCCTTTAATTCTCCCAGACCTGGCCTAGAGGTAAAGTGCTTTTGGAAACAGCAAAATGACTGGTAAGATGGCTGGCTCAGACACAATGACAGTCACTTCTGCCCCGGCCTTCCTGCTCCTGGCTCTAGGCGGAAGGTCCTGGTGGGCGGCCATGGAAGGGAGGGGCAAGGGGATCTTCAGATGATCTCTGACTGGATCACACACAGTAGCCTGAGTGATCTCTTCAGAAGTAATCTGCTAAAGCCCATCACCAGCAATGCCATGCACACCGTTTCTCAATCTGGTCCCCTGGACCTCCCCTTCCTGCATCCAATCTCCCACCACCCCACCTCATTCAGTATGCACAGATCACACAAGCTTGTGTGGCCCTCCAGCACTCATCCCTCCCTCAGTGCTTGAGCCCATGCTGGGCCCTCTGCCTGGAACACTGTTCCCTCCCTGTGTTTGCAGCTCTACTCAGCGAAGCTGTCCCTGGCCCCACGACTAAGGGGCCACCTCTTGCCTCCCCTTCCCAAAACTCACAGAAGAAGCATTCGATCAATATTTCTGAATTCTTCTCAAAGTTTCCTGCATTGCAATCCCCTTCAGGCAAATAATTCAAATAAAGGTGTTTGCTCTTTCTAGGCTGATCCATGGCTACCCCATTAGCTTTATGGTCTGTCTTCCTTGCTTAAGATTCATGTGAGCAGACAGCAAACTTCTAGAAGACCTGGAGGCAAGAATTTGAATGCAGGGCACTTTGAACCAGCTACCACCCGAGAGACCAAACTTAATGAAGCTGAGACATTGGGAGTTGTCTCAGGAGGTTCAGGCATCAGTCTTGTCTATAGCGGAGGACTATTCCTAGGCAGGGGAGGAGGGTTTGATCCCCAGTACTTTAGCCACCCTGCCCAAGTATGCCAAATCTGACACAAAAAGGCCTTGGACAAAGACATGCCATCCTGGCAGGTGGGAGTTGGTTGGCTGGTGTGTGCTGGCATGGGCAGGATGAGGAAACATGCCCTTGTGGGCCACCCCAGCAGACCTTCACCTCCCATCATGTCCAAAGCACAAAGGGTCAGTGTCCCTCAGTCACTGCTGATGGTACCTTCCTCACTGACCTCTGGTCCCATCCTGTACTGGCTACCAGAACATCACCTTCGCTGTCTTCCAGCAATGGACGGGGTCACACCATCCTCTGGCCAGCCAAGAGGTAAAGACTGAGGGTCCTTACCTGCTATCTCATGTGCTAATGGCCCCATCAAACACCTTCTGGTGATACAAGCCTTCTGTTGTCTATGTCCTTGCTTATAACCCAATGCCTCCAGCTACACCGTTTCTGAAAATGCAAGCATTCTGCTCATTTAAACTTAGTGGCATAACCATGAGAGTTTTGTTTCCAAGCAGCTTTTGTGATCTTCCCATGTACTCGATAATAAACATCTGAAATGAATGAAGGGCTAGATGAGTGAATGGCACTGTCATTGGTTTCCTGACTTCAGCCCAGTGGTTTTACCAATGTTTGCAAAAACAAACAGGTAGAGATTATTCTAAGGGGAGAAGGGTAACTCCAGACCTGGCACCTTCAGGCCACTCAACCGTACCCAAAAGAAAGCAAAAGCCCATCCTAGGATGGTGTGTGCACTTACCAGAGTCAAACATCATGGGTCCAGACACGATGCTGGAGCCCACATCCTTCCAAAGGCAGGACTCTCTCCCAGCAACCCTGCCAGCTCTGGCTACTGCTGCTCTGACTTGTGGATTTTTTGCAGGAAAGAGCCTAAAGTGGAACAGAAATCTCCAGAATTAACACCATGTCATCCCATCCTTAGTACATTTCTTTATAAATTAAAACAAACATAAAGATGAAGATGGAAAAGTTCCTTTTCTCTTTTCCATTCTGTGACTCCTGAGGACACTACTAGTCTTGTCTGTATGTAAATTGATAACCAGATACCTACAGAGACCAGTGTCTTCCTACTTACCATATATAAGGGGTCCCTGCAGGCTTCACTCTGAGCTGGCAGCTTTGTTGCCTTATCTCATTTAACCCAGCACCTGCAGAAAGGGATGATGAGGACACTGAGCTCACAGCACTTTGGTACAAACTTGACAAGATACTGGGAGGGCTCAGGACCAGTGCTCTCAGAGCCAGTAACCTGGCTGAATGCAGCAATGACAGAATGCATGTGTTTATGCAGGAACACAGGAACACACAGAGCTGCCACCTGCTGAGTGCCCACAGCACACCACAATCTGGGAACACAGAAAATAAACAGGGGCCTTCTGGGTGCTGACCATGTCCCATGGATCCATCCTCAAGCCTAGGACTTCACAGCTGCTGCTCTTCAGAGCTACTGGGATGTAGTGAGGTCCTTGGGGCTCAGTCCCTCTCAGTCTTTGTCTCTTAGCCCTGTGCAATTTCAGAATCACCCACTCTAACTCATGCCCTTGTTATTCATTCACTGGACATTTTCTGAGTTAACTTCCATGTGCCAAGAGCTAAGCACTTGCTAAACACAAATTAAAACAAAAATATCCCAGGCAGCCTAGTGGCCCCTCACAGAAGCAGGCAGCATCCACCCTGGTAAAAATGACTTCACTCATTCATTTCACAGATAGGTACCCCAAGCCAGAAGCTAGGAACCCTATGCTGAGCAAGCAGGCATGGTCCTGCCCTCACTTTACCAAAAAAGCAATGTAGCATAGTGGTTAAGAACATAGAACATGGGGCCTGTGTTCACATCCCAGACTCCTCCTCTTTCCAGCTGTGTGTCTTTGGGCATCTTATTTAGCCTCTCTGTGCCTGAATTTCCTATACTATAAAAGGGAGATCATGATAGTCCCTTCCTCAGAAGGTCTTATGAGACCTAAATGAATAAATAAAATATAAAGTATTTAGAAGACTGTCCAGCATATAGAAGCACCCAATAAATGTTAATGTGATCATTTCAAGCAAGTGAAGATGGATATTAAAAAGAAAATACATGATTCCAAATGGTCACAAATGTGTGGCAGGATAGAACCCTCCCACCTGCTTGATACAACCCCTGATATGCAATCCTTGCCTTTGCTTTTATTCCATTCCTGTGTTTTTATGAGGAGGCAACAATAGCTAGCCCTCACACCCACAGCCCCCTTAGGAAGGCAACCCATTCGCCCACTGGAACAGCATACCCCCTCTCCAGTGTCTAGGAGGGGCACCCAGGTTTGGTGGTGAACAACTTGGCTTTGTTGGCATGGACCTTCAAGGTCTATGGTGAAAGAGAAGAGACAGAAGTGTTTTTGGAGAGCTGGAGAGGACTGAGGCAGGTGAGTGCTGAATCGGGGCAAGGGACTCCCCCAGTTCCTGACCTTGCATTGCATACTCACATATTTTCCATCTCAGTCACTCACTGACAGAGCTGGAGGGCAGACCTGAGCCTCTTGCTCCCTGGCATCCCTGCAGCACCAGAACTGTGATATATGGAAGCACATGCCTGCTCAGAAATGAATGAGGTAGTGAGTGAATGAAGGGAGGATGAACTACCAGCACCTGGGGCATTGGGCAGGGTGGAAAGGGGGAAGCCCCTGACTTACAAGTGGGTGGCAGGTTGGACCCCCATGCTGGGTGCTGAATGGTATGGCCCCTTCATGATGCTATGAGGTGAGGGCCATGCCTAACCTAACCCTTCCCATGGGCAGGACCCCTGTCAATCCCAGCAAGGCCCCTCACACTGTCCTGGTGATAGGCTTGTTTTATTTCCAGAAGCTTCTTTCCTCCAACCCCATTCAATTGCCCAGAAGCCTCTTTAGCACCTTTCTGAGTTTTGAACATTTGTGCAGCTGATTATATGCAGCCAGCGCTGACAAGCTTCTGCCACCTGGTGAAATCACACCCCACGAGTGAGAATGGGCTTATTCAGGGCCCGGCAAAGGTGAAGCCTCCTGTAGCCCTGGAGAGCCTGCTGATAAGGGGCTTCCCACAGAGTCTGCAGCTGGTGTGTGGGCAAAGGGATTCAGCTACATGTTTCACCCCTCTCTTTCTGTAAACCAGTCCCTCTGCTAAACAAGTGCCTGATCCCATCCATGGACCCAGGCAGACTTGCCTCTGTGCTTTGGTGGGTGGCAACTGGCTCGCTGATGTGTACTGTCCAGAGCTGCACATCAGTGCCCTAGAGTTCTCAGCTCACAAGATTTCTTCCCACTTAATCCTGAAAACTAAACAGCAGGCAGCAGTGAGCTGGAGTGGGACAGTGGGTGCCCCTTCTAGATGATAAGACATCAGTTTACCCCAGACCTCACCACTCCCTATCACTCACCAGTATAGAGCAATGATTTTCAATCTTTTCATCTCCTGACACACATAAACTAATTACTAAAATTCTGAGGCACACCAAAAAAAAAAATTGGTTTTGCTGATATGACAATATATATATATATATATATATATATGTATATATATGTAATTTGGATTCAATCACATCCTACTACTATTGTTGTATTGGCTGTCATTTTTTTATTCAACAATCTAAGGGAAAAGAGGTCAGTGCCCCTGACTAAACTGTTAGGTTTTGTATGTTTTAAAAATTCCTGTGGCACACTAGCTGAAAATCGCTGGTCTGGAGATTTGCTGTCTCCCAGGTGCTACGTACCAGCAGTTTTTTTCATGATAGGGTGAGTTAGTTTCTTTCTTTCTTCCTCTTCCCTCCCTTTTATTCATTCTTTTGTTTCATCTTTTATTCATTTTTCATTCATTCATTCACTCATTCATTCAACAAGATGTCTTGAATGTTTACCATGAGTCAGGCACTATTCTCAAGGAACAAGACAGCAAAAATAGGAGGGAACCGACAAAAAGACAAAAAGCAAAGCCTGCGGGAGACACCAGGTGTCCCATCCCTGAGCCTCAGTGTCCCATCCCTCTCCCTGTCATCAAGACCCTTTTAAGGGAGAGTGGAGGAAGAGAACATAGAAAAACCAGAGAACAAAAAGAAGGCTGGAGCACAGAGAGAGATGGGGTGGGAGATGAGGATGGGGTGTGGGCTTGGCCAACCTTGAAGGAGCCTGAAAACAAAGATGAGTGTCATCTTTATCCTGAGAGCCCAGGTTGCCCTTGATGGGAGCATATCCCTGTTGACACCTGGATTTTGGACTTCTAGCCTCCAAAACAATGACAATACATTTCTGTTGTTCAAAGTTGTCCAGTTTGTGGTCATTTTTAAGGACATTCACATAGCACTCACCCCTGCCCCATGTGGCTTCACCTCATCAAGGGCAACTTGGGCTCTCAGGATAAACATGACACTCATCTTGGTTTTCAGGCTCCTTCAAGGTTGGCCAAACCCACACCCCATTCTCATCTCCCACCCCATCTCTCTCTGTGCTCCAGCCTTCTTTTTGTTCCCTGGTTTTTCTATGTTCTCTTCCTGCACTCTCCCTTAAAAAGGTCTTGGTGACAGGGAGAGGGATGAGACCTTGAGGCTCAGTTCCTGACATACCAGTTCCCCTGGGGACTGCATCCAGCCAGAGTGAAGGGAAAACCTGGAAGATAACTTGGCCCCATTGCTCACTGATTTTTCCAGAACCTTCCATGTGTTTTCAGTTTCTGAGTACCAATCCAGAGCCCTTCACTCTGAAAGGTTTACCTGCAATGCTGGCCTTATATGGATTTTTTAAAGAGTGTGTCTGTTTTAGCTCCAAACTCTGAACATGACTTGTTGGGTATCTTCCATCTGGCACCTCAACAACCACATTCTGTGACTTCTAGTTCCTCGCACATCCATGGTTTTGCTTTGACACTGTGAAAGGCCCTTTGTTGGTCTCAGGAAGTGTAATGGTAACAATGGACAGTTAACTTCACTCCTCTGTCTGGGCTGGACCCAGGCCAGAGGGGATGGGAGCAAAGGGCCATCAGGTGGGGTCAATCTTCTGGCTAGACCATAAGCCTCATGTGGGCCGGCCTCCCTCTGCTGTGCCCCAGGGTGTTCAGTAAGCTCATTATGGAGGACATCTATTGTTCCACACCCAGCATCCACTCAGCATTCTCTACATTCCTCAGTTCCTGTGACTGACCCTGGTCCTCAATTTCTCTGGCTCAGCCCATGGGAACATGTAAAAAATAGAAGCTAGTCAGACCATTCTGCCCCATGGTTCAGGGATAAGCATGGGACCCAATCAGAGCCAATAACTCACAAAGTGATTGTCACTGGAGCTTCTAAAAGTGCTCCCTGCTTCCTAGTTCTGGAACCTGGAAGCTTGTGTTGACCTGAAGCTGCAGGAAGCCATCTCCTTAGACTGAAAAGTGGGACCAATTGGGGAGAACTTGGTCCTTTCTCTGTTCTGAGAGCTCTGACACAGCTCACCCGAAAGCCAGATTTGATTCAGAACCTGGATTATTATTGTTCTATAAGTCATTCATTCTTTTTTTACCCCCTTAAATTAGTTTGGATTGGGTTTAAGGTATGCAACCATAATAGGCCTGTCCAATTATGTGAGTGAATGAATGAAGAATTCACCTTCAGTTCAAGCTAATAGGTATTTTTTAATTTAATAAATATTTATTGTTCAGATTATTAAAACTGTTCCTCTTTCCCCACCCCCCTCCCATAGCTTCCCTCCACCCGGCTCCTACCTGACCCTCTGCCCTTACCTCACCCCCATTGTCTTCATCCATAGTTGTCCAGTCTCTCTCTGCACACCCCTCTCCCTTTCCTCCTGAGAACTGTCAGTCCACTCCCTTTCTATGTCCCTGATTCTATTATATTAACTAGTTTGTTTGGTTCATCAGATTTTTAATTCACTTGATTTTTAGATTCACTTGTTGATAGATATGTATTTGTTTTTCATAATTTTTATCTTTACCTTTTTCTTCTTCTTCCTCTAGTACTTCCTCCAGAGTACCTTTCAGCATTTCATATAATACTGGTTTGGTGTTGATAAACTCCTTTAACTTTTTCTTGTCTGTGAAGCTCTTTATCTGCCCTTCACTTCTTAATGATAGCTTTGCTGGGTAGAGTAATCTTGGTTGTAGGTTCTTGCTATTCATCACTTTGAATATTTCTTGCCACTCCCATCTGGCCTGCATAGTTTCTGTTGAGAAATCAGCTGACAATTGTATGGGTGCTCCCTTGTAAGTAATTAACTGTTTTTCTCTTGCTGCTTTTAATATTCTCTCTTTGTCTTTTGCTCTTGGTATTTTAATTATGATGTGTGATCCTCTTTGGATTCCTTTTGTTTGGGGTTCTGTGCACTCTCTGGACTTGTAAGTCTATTTCTTTCACCAGGCAGGGGAAGTTTTCGGTCATTACTTATTCAAATAGGTTTTCAGTATCTTGCTCTCTCTCTTCTTCTGGCACCCCCATAATTCTGATGTTGGTACACTTGAAATTGTCCTAGAGCAGTGGTTCTCAACCTTTCTAATGCCGCAACCCTTTAATACAGTTCCTCATGTTGTGGTGACCCCCAACCATAAAATTATTTTTGTTGCTACTTCATAACTGTAATTTTGCAACTGTTATGAATTGTATCTGTGTTTTCCAATGGTCTTAGGCGACCCCTGTGAAAGTGTTGTTCGACCCCCAAAGGGGTCGCGACCCACAGGTTGAGAACCACTGTCCTAGAGGCTCCTTACACTATCTTCTAATTCTATTTGCTTTTATCTTCTTTTTTCTATTTGCTTTTCCAGTTGAGTGCTTTCTGCTTCTTTGTATTTCAAATCTTTGACTTGATTCTTGCACGCCTCTAGTCTGCTGTTAGGTCTCTGTATAATATTTTTTATTTCAGTCAGTGTATGTTTAATTTCTATTTGTTCCTTTTTCATCACCTCTTGGGTCTCACTAAATTTATCTATCTTTTGTAGGAAATTCTTGAAAAATCTTATAACCGTGGTTTTGAATTCTATATCTAATCATTTGTTTTCCTCCATTTCTTTTATTTGTGATCTGTTCCTTTGTCTCTGCATTTTTGCTGCTTCCCTGAGTTGGTAAAGAAGCTTTGTGTGCTAGGTGTACTATATGGCCCAGTAGCTCCACCTCCCCAGTTACCTGAGGTGGACTCTCTTGGTGCACCCCTTTGTGGACTATGTGTATAGCCTTGTAGTTAAGTCTTGATTGTTGTTGGTATCACTGGGGGTAATTGACCTCCAAGCCAATTGGTTGTGAGGATCATCTGTTTCTACACCAGGAGAACTTGTGTGCTGGAGTCAGCCTGATGATAGAAGACTTGCAGAATTGCAAAAGCCTCTGTGTTCAGCTTGGATGGGCAGAGTCTCAGGGCTGATCAGACAGCCTTGATTTCCGGTCAGCCCCGCCCTATGTTGCCCCTGGTTCTCAGTGTCCCTGGGTAATTGCTGTGCCCCCTTTGTATGCACTCGCACTTGCATGCCTCCAGACCTCTGCCTTTCACAGCTCCCCTGAGTTTCTGTGCACTCTAGGAACCCATATAAGTCTGGGTCCCAAGGGTCTCACCCAAAACTGGGTTTCAGTGCAGTCTGAGCTGGATTTTAGCACAGTTGGGAGGTTCTGTCTTCCTCCCGCTAGAGAAAGCCAGTGGCACAATCAGCAGTCAGCCCTCTGTGTGTGCACTCGTGCTCATGCACCTCCAGACCTCTGCCTTTTGAAGCTCCCCTAAGTTTCTGAGCACTCATCCCTTTTCATGACAGTCCAGACTCCCCCCATATGAGTCTCACCTGGAACTGGGGTTCAGTTCAGTCAGAACTGGGGTTCAGTGCAGTTGGGAATTTCCATCTCCCTCCTGCTAGAGGAAGCCAGCCAGGCACCCAGCCATCCATCCTCTCTTCGCGTGTGTCTCCACACCTCAGCTTTTTGCAGCTTCTCTGAGTCTCCATGAGCCCTTCTCTTTCCTTCTAGTTGTAGAATTTCCACTCAGCCAGCTTTCCTGTGGTTCTGGATGATGTCTGTTCTATCTTTTAGCTGTAGTTTTGAAATTGTTGTGTGAAGCAGCAGTTTAAGTGTTCACCTATACCGCCATCTTGGTTTCTATTTTAATTAATTTAATTTATATTTACATTCACACACATGGCGAGTGGTTCTAAATCAGACAGCACTCCTTTTTTAAGAGTATTATAGTATATATATGCTTTTATAGCCCTCGCTGGTTTGGATCAGCAGATAGAGCATCAACCTGCAAACTGAAGAGTCCTGGGTTCAATTCCAGTCAAGGGCACATGCCCAGGTTGTGGGTTCAATCCCCAATAGGGGTCATGCAGGAGGCAGCCAGTCAATGATTCTCTCTCATCATTGTTGTTTCTATCTCTCCCTCTCCCTTTTCTTTCTAAAATCAATAAAATTTAAAAAAAATTAAAAGCAAATATTATAAATATATATACTCTTACTGATTTTGAGAGAGAGAGAGAGGAAGGAAGAGGAACAGAGAGATAGAAACATCGATGAGAGAGGAACTTCAATTGGCTGCCTCCTGCATACACCCCAGTGGAGACTGAGCCCAAAACCTGCCCCCACCAGGACTGATTCATGGGTTGATGCTTAACCACTGAACCACACTAGTGGGACAGACAGTACTCCTTTAGAACCCATTTGTGGATCTGAATTTAGACTAAGCTTTGTACAAGGGAGAAGAGAACTCTTAGTGTCTCAAAGAAAGAGGGATACATCCCAATCCCTCACCTGGTGGACCGATGGTCCAGTCCTAGGCTGCCCATTCCTGAAGCTCATCCTCCATGTCTCCTCCTAGGACCTCTCTTCATTCCTGGTGGGGGTGTGCTATGTCCTGCCTCAGCCAGGCTGTACTCTAGAGAATTCTCTGTCCTCTCCCCTCCCCCTCCCATTGGCCTTGCTAAGTCCTACTCATCATGGAGGTCTTAGCTGACATTATTCTTACCAGGGAGCCATCCTTGACCCTTGCACTGAATCCATATAGCTTCCCACCCTTTATAACACTTTCCTTTATAACTTGGCACAGCCATAGCTAAGTATACATGCGCTGCTGGGCAGCATGTCCTCTGCTTCCCTTGAGGACTGCAGCATGGCTGCCTTGTCCATAGCAACCAGCTCAGATCTGGTGTATGGTAGACACTCAGATAGCATTTGTTTTTATTTTTTTTTGGGGGGGGGGTGTTTATTTGTTTGTTTGTTTTTAATGTATTTTTATTGATTTCAGAGTTGAAGAGAGAGATAGAAACATCAAAAATAAGAATCATTGATCAGCTGCCTCCTGCATGCCTCCTACTGGGGATCAAGCCGCCAACCCAGGCATGTGCCCTTGACCAGAATTAAACCCAGCACCCGTCAGCCTGCAGGCTGATGCTCTATTCACTGAGCCAAACCAGCTAGGGCTCAAGTAGTATTTGTTGAATGAGTGAATCAGTCAACTGAGCCAGAGATACAAAATTGTAAACATTAAATTCTGTACAACTCCCCTTGGACCTAGATCATGAGTGGGTAAAGTTTTCCAGGTAGTAAAAATTTGAGGATTTGTGGGCCATGCAGCCTCTGCCATCATAAGAAAAAAGCAGCCATAAACAATATGTAAATGAATGGGCATGTTCCAATAACACTTTATTTAGAAAGACAGGCAGTGGGCTGTATTTGGGTCCCAGATGGCAGTTTGCTGAGCTCTGTCCTGGGTTTGAGTGGGGAACATCAGTGAAACGCAGTAAGAAATGGACCACAACAGTATCCTCAAAGGTTCAAAGGCCCTGAGGGAGGATGGCAGAGCATTTTCTCGAGCTCTGTCCCTCCATGGGCAGGGAGCAGAAGGAAAATTCTTGGTGGGGCTATTGGACAAGATTGTGGGGATGCTTCCCAATGCCGAGGAAGGGGAAGATGATCCAAGGTCCCCTGGTTTGAGAATAGCCAGGGCACAGAATCAACTCTGGAGCTGAGGAGTCTGTGCCTACAATGGAAGCCATTGATGGAGAACAAGAGTGGTGTTGAAAGCTGGTGCATTTCTTGTCCAAGTTTGCCAAAGGGATGTGGTAAGCTGGGCTTTCTCCACATCCTGATGTTGCTGAAAATCTGGCACAGAGGGGCCTTCCTGTCCTCAGGAGTGCCCCCAGCCCTGCTCCTGAGTCAGGGAGCCCTGCTCAGGAGTGCATTCCCTCATTTATTCTGGCCATAGGAGTCAAAGCTGGTGCGCTCCAACTCGAAGGCATGCCAACGAGTCCTCTGACCTTTAGCTAGGCCGCTGGGGGCCTTTCCACTGCCTGGCTTCTGGGGCTATGGCTGCCCAAGTAAGAAGTAGGAGTTTTTCCTAACTGCTTCTTTGGATTTGGTGTGCTTTGCAGTTGTTTGCTTAACTGGATGTTTGGCTTGGTGTTGGGTGAGAGGACTTTCTCTTTCATGAAGGCAGCCCTTTGTTTCCCAGGTGTTCATAAGAGTAGCTTCCACTGTGGCCCCAAATGCATGTGCCCTGAGGGAGGCGGGGGAGGAAGGAAGGCATCCCAGTCCTTGGCAACGGGTCCTCTCTTGCCCTACACCTAGCCAGCCAGGCATGTGCCCATCCTCGCCCACTGTGAAAGCAGAGCTGCACAAAGGATGCCCTCTCTCTCCTGGGATAAAATGAGCTCCAAGGCAGGGACTCCCCAAAAGGGGAGGCTGGCAGGAGTCTCAGGGGCCAGTGCAGAAGCCGCAGGCCTCCTGGCAGACCTCACTGTGTTGGAGCCTTGTAGAAATCTTATGCAAGCACTTGAGCATCCAGGAGCATCATCATTTGTTTCACTCCTGCCTGTCATAATGCTGGGTATTTTAGGAAAAAGGTGTGCATGTCACAGGCAGGGGGATGCCTGGAATATTGGAGCATCCAATGAATGGGTTCACTGCTAGTATAAGGCCTTCTACTACCTTTGCTTCTCTTGGTGAGCCAGCTTTATTCTATCAGAATGGTTAGTCCCTGAAGCTAGAACTGTGGTCATTCTGGATCCAGTTTCACAGCCATCTGATATCACAAGCAGAGATTAAAGAAATCCCAGGGAAGGACCCTGATTGGCTTAGCTTGAGTCATGTGCCTGGAGCAACCACACTGGCCATGGCAATTAGTGTGGCTCAGTCATCTGACCACAACTAGATTCCAGGAGAGAATACAGAATCCAGCCATTCCTATCAGAATCACATAGATCAGCCTCACCGGAGTAGCTCAGTTGGCTGAACATCACCCTGTGCACCAAAAGGCTGCCAGTTTCATTCCAAGTCAGGGCACATACCTGGTTGTGGATTCAATCCTCAGTCAGGACACATACAGAAGGAAACTGATCAATGTTTCTCTCTCACATCAATATTTCTCTCTCTCTCCCTTTCTCCCTCCCTCCCATCTCTCCCTCCTTCCATTCCTCTCTCTCTCCCCTTCCTTTCCTTCCTCCTTCTCTTTCCTCCCACTTCCCTCTCTCCCTCTCTCTAAGCATGTCTTCTTTTGGTGAGGATTAAAAAAAAATCACATAGGTCAGTTTCCTAAAAGGATGGTAGTGAGAGTCAGAGAAGACATGGTAAAATATGTCTCTTATACACTCCCATGTGGCACTTCATGGAAAAGAACTTTCCAGTGGCCAGGGATTGAGCTTTATCAGAGAATGTTTGGGAAAGATCAGAGACATACATGGAGCTCCATGTCTGTCAGGGCACTGCCAGCATCCTAATCATCCAAGTGGCACTGCCCTCTGAGCAGAGGCAAGTTGGGGAGAGGGTGTCTAGAGCCAGATGGAAGCCTCTGAGACTGCCATGAACTAGGAGTCTGGCCCTTCCAGGGGAGTTGTCACATATAAAATATATGCAGAAGAGGAAGTAAAAGGAAAGCCATCACAGTGTTCTCTAGAACACTCTAGAATAAGATGGATGCAAATCCTCTCATTTAGATCAACAGTCACCAACCAGTGGTCCACGAACCAATGGTGGTCTATGAGGTCTGAAAGGTTGGCAACCGCTGATTTAGATCTGATGACACTGAGAGATGTGCAATGATTAGCAGTGTGAGCCCCTGGGTCAGGGAGGCCAGAATTTGAATCCAAGTTCTACCCTTTATTCATTCATTCAAAAATATATTTATCGAGCCCAGAAAGTGTGGCTCAGTGGTTGAGCATTGACCTATGAACCCAGAGATCAGGATTCAATTCCCAGTCAGGACATATGCCCACACTGAGGGCTTGAGCCTCAGTAGGGGGTATGCAGGAGGCAGCTAAATCAATTATTCTCTCTCATCATTAATGTTTTCATCTTCTCTCCCTTTCTCTCTGAAATCGAGAAAATTATATTTTTAAATATCTATAATAATAAAAGCACAATATGCTAATTAGACCAGACAGCTGAATGACCTTCCGAATGTCCTTCTGGACAACCTTCTGGACAAAGCCGGGGCTATGAGGGCTGAGCTCCTTGCACAATTTTGTACATTGGGCCTCTAGTGTATATATATATATATTTATTAATCACTCGTGTGTGTCCAACACTGAGAAGTTACAGTGGTGAGTGTGGCAGACGTGGCCCTGCCATGAAGCTGTGCCAGTCTAGTCCGGGTAAGGGTTGTTGATGTATCATTACACAGTGAAACTGACACCGGGAAGAAAAGAAAGGCAGGAACTGGGTAGAATTTTAAGGGAGAACCTTAGAAGGATAAAAAAGTTTTGTCCTTTAAACTCAGAGCCAGGTGAAAAGTGGGAAGAACTTTCCTACAGAGAGAATAGAATGTACAGCAGCTCCTCTAGTCACTGTCAGCAACAGAAACACTAGAAGATTTATGGACTGGAGTTCTGACGGGGAAAGCAAGAGGTAAGTCTACCACGAGACACTCAGCATGCCACAGGCAGCGGGACTCAAAGTCAAAATGAGAGGCTCAAAGGCAAGAGTCTGCACTCCTCCAAGGTATTCTTTGCTTGGATTAGGGTTTCGCTGGTGCTGAAAATGCCAGATGAAGGCTGGTTGTCCAGGACTAGTTCACAATTGATGCAGTGGCATCTGCAGGTGTGGAGTGCCTGTGGTCTTATTGAGGAACTACCATTCTCTCTCACCAAGGAGAGCTGCAGGAGTGACCCAAACTAAACCCATTGCGGTGCCTATCTCTGCCACTATGTGAGGCAAGAATGGGAATGCAGCCAACACTCAAGCAAAAGCAGAGTCAGAGCTGAATGATGAGAGACAGATCTCATCTGAGCCCCTGGATTCTACTGCACCTGAAGGCAGAAATATCCCCGGCTTCTGTTAGGCCCATGAGATGATACATAAACTTTTAAAAAGTAAATCCAAATTTAGTTTTTGACATCTGAAGCCCAGATGTACATCAGAATTCAAGCTGTTCCAGATTGCAGAAAGGTAATACATTGCATGTGCTATACAATGTGACACCCCCTGTGAGGTCTGGGGGAATATCTCGGTAACAAATGTTAATATTTCCAGAGCAAAACATGCATACTCACTCCAGCTGGGATCAAGCAAGACTGTAAAAGAGACTTGTCAGATTTTGCTGCCAAATGAGTTGCACCAAACATGAGAAAAGCACTTCCTGTTGTGATAGTGGTTGAGGTTTGCATTTGTGGCTAAAGGACTACAGATCTGAAATATATCAGGAACTCATTAACTAACACTTGCTGGATCCCTACCATGGGCTGGGCACTGTGCCAGGTGCTTCCCACAGGTAACCTTCTGAGTTGGATCACAAAAAGATGAGTGACTTTGCCAAGGTCACACACCCTTAAGTACCAGGCTTGGGATCCAAACCTAGGTTTGGCGGTAAAGTCTGTACTTTTCTATCATCCCAGAGGTTGGCAAAATCCAGCCTGCAATGAATTTTCTACTGGTCCAGTGTAATGAGAAAAGTTGGCTTTTTCAATAGAAACAATGTATTAAACTTGAAGATTCACTTTCATTCTGGTTGTCTAACTGCTTCCTAGTGTTCAAATGTCCTCTTGAAAAAAAGGCAATGACAGGACTCTTTTAAAAATGCCTTCACACAGCAAAATAGCCTTCACCTATTGCCTTTACCAAAAATTTGTAGGAAAACACAACTGACCCAGAGTCCACAGGGCTGATGCTGCGTGGATCAGCTAGGACACAGGTCTTCATGGAAAAGGGCAGGCACAGCCTCCACTTCCCAACCTGCCACCTGTTGTCCCTATGCAAGGACTAAGGAGAAATAAAACATGTACTCAAGACCCATCTGATTCAGGCAATGGCTCTCATCAAACACAGCTCTCTCTGCAGGAACATCTGTCACATTCACACATGCTTGTCACAGAAGCAACTGCTGAATCAGTTCCCCAGGGAGTGAGAACCTGATGTCTCATTTGCATGCTCAGGTCTTGGGGATTGGCAGTGTCGCCTGTCCTAGTCTATCTCCAGTGTTGTCCACATCTTTTAAGAGTTGTCTTGAGGAAGACAAGAGATAAAATCTGGAAAGCCCCCAGCACCATGCCTGATGGACAGGCAGTATAAAGTAAACATCAATTTCCCTCTCTCAGAAACTGGTGCACAGGATGATCTTAATAAAAGAAACTTCTCAAACTGTACAGGAGGCTAGATGTCCAGCCTGGGGGAGGCTGGTCTCCCCCAGCAGAGAATTTTTTAAACAAAGGCTTAATTAAAACCACAGTGAGACACCAATCTAGTTCTACCCAAATGGCTCAAATTGAAAATATTGACAACATGCAGTATCCACAAGGATTTGAAGGAATTAGAATGTACATGCCCTGAGTGGGGATGTGGACAGATTCATCCACCATAGAAATATTTGTCACTATCTACTGCGTAAAATATATGTGTGTCCCAGAACCCAGCAATTCCATAATTCCAGATATGAGCATTTATGGCTATCAAAAAATATCCATGGTAACAAATCAAATGTCCACCAATGATTAAAATAAGTGGTAATGTACTAATACAACCGAGTATTACACTGCAAAGGAAAAGAATGAACTATTGGGCTGTCTTTCATTGGGTCAGAAAATGGGGGTGGCTTTCTTGCAGAAATGCACACAGGACTCATAGTTTACTGTGCTTGGGCACACAACTCGGGACGCAGAAACACGGAGACACGAGAGGGCTGACTGGTAGCCATCGCTGTTTGCCACACCCTAGTGATTCCCTAAGACCCTACCCCACCCAATTTACAAACCCACCCAAACTGTGTTTAGCAGCTTTTGCATATGAATGGCCTGCCCTATTGCAGCTTAACCCAACAAACTGCAACTGGGTCAGCTCCAAAACTTCCAAACCCCAAGCAAAGAGGAGAAATCTGCAGATCTTGCTGTAGCTCCTGCTGGGTGACCCCAGAGAGGAGCTGACTTGCACTTACTTGAAGATCCAGGAGTCAAGTACCTAGTGGTCAGTGTGAGACAACACCAGATTTCAACTCTTCACATCCATAAGCAACATACTCAAGAGACAGACTCAGTGAACACCAAAGCCCCATTGAAGCAAGTTCTTCCCCATAAGGGTGTCTCCAGAACAGCAATTCTTCCATTATAGACACAACTGATCCTCACAGCCAATTGGCCTGAAGGTCAATTCCTCCTAGTGTACCAACAGCAATCAAGGCTTAACTACAACAAGAATGTGGACCCAACCCACAAAAGGGTGCACCAAGAGTGTCCACCTCAGGTGATTGGGAAGGCTGAACCACTGGACCTATAGGTCACCTACCACACAAAGCCATTTCATCAACATAGGAAAGCAGCCAAAATGTGAAGACAAAGAAACATATCATGAATGAAAGAAATGGAGGAAAGCAAACTACTGGATATAGAGTTCAAAACCATAGATATGGGGAAAACCAAGATGGCAGCATAGGTGAACACCAAAACTGTTGCCTTGCACAACAATTTCAAACTACAGCTAAAAGACAGAATGGACATCAACCAGAACCACAGAAAAGCTGGCAGAGAAAAAATTCTGTAACTAGAAGGAAAGAGAGGGGCTCACGGAGACTCAGAGGAGCTGCAAAAAGCTGTGGTATGGAGACACATGCAAAGAGAGGATGGGCAGCAGGGGGGCTGGCTGGCTTCCTCTGGTGGGAGGGAGACAGAAAACCTTGACTGCACTGAACCCCAGCTCAAACTGCACTCAACCTCAGTTCCCAGGCAAGACTCATACATGGGGAGTCTGGACTGTCAAAGGAGTGCACAGAAACTCAGGGGAGCCATGGAAAGTAAAGGTCTGGAGACTCAAGTGCAGGTGCTCGCATTGAGGAATGACTGCTGATTGTGCCACTGGCTTTCTCTAGTGGGAGGAAGAGGGACCTCCCAACTGTGCTGAACTCCACTTCCGACTGCACTGAACCCCAGTTTCAGGTGAAACCCTGGGGATCCAGACTCATACAGGTACCTGGAGTGCACAGAAACTCAAGGGAGCCAGAAAGGCAGAGGTCTGGAGGTGCACGAGCACAAGTGCTCACAGAGAGGTCTGCAGTGATTACTGAGGGACATTGAGACCCAGGGGTCATGTAGGGCAAAACTGACGGGAAGCCAAGGCTGTCTGCTCAGCCCTGAAACTCCATCCCATTCAAGCCAAACACAGAAGCTTTTGTAATTTTGCAAGTCTTGTATCATAAGGCTGACTTTAGCACAGAAGTTCTCCTGGTGTAGACACAGCTGATCCTCACAACCAATTGGCTTGGAGGTCAATTACCCCCAGTGATACCAACAATAATCAAGACTTAACTACAACAAGGCTGAAACACAGTCCACAAAGGGGTGCACCAAGAGAGTCCACCTCAGATAACTGGGGAGGTGGAGCTACTGGGCCACATAGGACAATGAGAACACAAAGCTTCTCTACCAACTCAGGGAAGCAACAAAAATGCAGAGACAAAGGCACAGATCACAAACGAAAGAAATGAAGGAAAATAAATGACTGGATATAGAGTTCAAAACCACAGTTATAAGATTTTTCAAGAATTTCCTAGAAAAGATAGATAAATTTAGTGAGACCCAAGAGAAGATGAAAAAGTACCAACTAGAAATTAAACATACACTGACTGAAGTAACAAATATTATGCAGAGACCTAACAGCAGACTAAAGGAATGCAAGAATCAAGTCAAAGATTTAAAATACAAAGAAGCAGAAAGCACTCAACTGGAAAAGCAAATAGAAAAAAGAATCCAAAAATTGGAAGATAGTATAAGAAGCCTCTAGAACAACTTCAAGTGTACCAACATCAGAATTATGGGGGTGCCAGAAGAAGAGAGAGAGTAAGATACTGAAAACCTATTTGAAGAAATAATGACTGAAAACTTTCCTCCCCACTGGTGAAAGAAAGAAACTTACAAGTCCAGGAAATACATAGAACCCCAAACAAAAGGAATCCGAAGAGGATCATACCAAGGCACTTCATAATTAAAATACCAAGAGCAAAAGACAAAGAGAGAATATTAAAAGCAGCAAGAGAAAAACAGTTCATTACCTACAGGGGAGCACCCATACGATTGTCAGCTAATTTCTCAACAAAAACCATGCAGGCCAGACGGGAGTGGCAAGAAATATTCAAAGTGATGAATAGCAAGAACCTACAACCAAGATTACTCTACCCAGCAAAGCCATCATTCACATTGAAGGTCAGATAAAGATCTTCAGAGATAAGAAAAAACTAAAGGAATTCATCAACACCAAACCAGTATTATATGAAATGCTGAAGTGTTTTTTTTTAAGAAGAGAAAGAAGAAAAAGGTAAAGATAAAAATTATGAATAACAAATACATACTTATCAACAAGTGAATCTGAAAATAAAGTGAATTAAAAATCTGATGAACAGAATAAACTGCTGAATATAATAGAATCAGGGGCATAGAAAGGGAGTGGACTGACAATTCTCAGTGGGAAAGGGATAAGGGGGGTGCGGGCAGAAACTGGACAAAAATCATACACCTATGGATGAGGACAATAGGAGGGATGTAAGCGCAGAGGGTGGGGTGGGAGCAGGTGGTGGGGAGTTATGGGGAGAAAAAGAAGAACAATTGTAATAATCTAAACAATAAAGATTTATTTAATCTAAATAAATAAATACATACATACAAACATAAATGAAATTCAAGTCAATAAAAAAAATCTGATGAACAGAATAAACTGGTGAATATAATAGAATCAGGGGCATAGAGAGGGTATGGACTGACAATAGTCCAAGGGAAGGGGGCGTGAGGGGTACGGGAAGAGATTGGACAAAAATCTTACACTTATGATGAGGACAGTGGCGGGGGGGTGGTTAGGGCATAGGGGGAAGGATCAGGTGGAGGTGAGCTATGTGGGGGGAGGGAGAAAGGAATATCTGTAAAAATCTGAACAATAAAAAGTAGTTTAAAATAGTAATAATATTAGGCAAAAGAAGTCAGACACAAAAAAAAGGACATACTACATAATTTCAGTTATATGGCATTTGTTGTGGTTCCTTTTTGTGGGTCAACTTGACTGAGCCACAGTGCTCAGAAATGTGATCACACTATTATGGATGTCTGTGACAGTGTTTTTGGATGATGTTAACATTTTAACCATTGAAATTTAAAGTATATTGCCTTCTATAATGTAGGTGGGCCTCATTTAATCAGTTGTAGGCCTGAATAAAGCAAAAGATTAACCTCCCAGAGTAAGGAGGAATTCTGTCAGAAGAGAACATTCATACTTGAACTACATCAGCTCTTCCTTGGGTTTCCAGCCTGCCAGCCCATCTTGCAGATTTTGGATTTGCCAGCCTCCATAATGTGTAAGCCAATTCCTTACAATAAATCTTTCTCTGTATAAACATCCTATTGGTTCTCTTTTTCTCAAGAAGTCTGACTAATATAACATCCACAATCAGCAAGGTTCATCTATGATGACAGGGCTAACATCAGTGGTGACCTTTGGGTGGGATATTGAGTCAGGAAGATGAAGGAGCGTCTGGGATGCTGGCTACGTTCTATATCTTGACCTGGGTGTTGTCTTCACAAAAGATGTAAACAGAATAAAAACATTGTCATTAGGTCCACGGCATTGACTGGGAGATAGCCAGCCACTAGCCTATGAGTTGAAGCTGTGTTGCTCAGAACTCATTTACCCATCCAACAAACTTTCAGCAAGACTCCACTGGGTGCTAACCACTGAAACTTATTCCCAATTCTCAGGAGTTGCACTCCTCTGGGGAGATTCTTTTTTCTTTTTTTTTTTAATATATTTTATTGATTTTTACAGAGAGGAAGTGAGAGAGATAGAAAGTCAGAAACATCGATGAGAGAGACATCAATCAGCCGCCTCCTGCATGCCCCACAGTGGAGATGTGCCCGCAAGCAAGGTACATGCCCCCAACCGGAATCTAACCTGGGACCTTTCAGTCCGCAAGCTGACGCTCTATCCACTGAGCCAAACCGGTCTCGGCTCTGGGGAGATTCTTTTAATTAAAGAATCACACACATGCCTCAGTGTCAGCCTGAAGATCAAAGGGCCCCAGGTTCAATTCTGGTGAAGGGCACGTCCCTTGGTTGCAGGCTCCTTCCTGGCCCAGGCCCTGATCAGGGCTCCTGCAAGAGGCAACCAATCAATATGTTTCTCTTACATCGATGTTTCCCTCTGTCTTTCCCTCTTTCTTTTCCACTCTCCCTGAAAATCAATGGGGGTTGAGGAGGGGAATATCCTCAGATGAGGATTAACAAGAAAAAAAGAATCACACACATAAATATATGATTACAACTATGACAAGTGCTGCAAAAGGATCTGTTGCATTGACAGCCAAGACTGAGGAGAATGCAACCTATTTGGGCAAATCAGGAAGATTTCTTGAGAAAATCATAGCCAAGCTGAGGTCTGAAGGATGAGCCGGAGGTGAGAGGTGAGGACCTGGCCAGGACAGGCTCCTCATACAGAGCATGACAGGTGCAAAGTCCCTGTGGCACAGCCCAGAGTGGCTGAATCAGAGATCAGGGGAAGCCCAGTACTGGGTGAAATTAGAGGAGTCTTTGGCAACTAGACAACCAGACCACACTGGCCTGGGAGACCATGACAATGCCAGAGCATTGGTTTAAGGCAGTGGTTTCAACTGGGAAGGGAATAGTGAAGAGGAAGGGGACCCTTCCAGGGGCCATTTGGCAATGTCTGCAAACATTTTTGGTTGTCCCAACTTAGTGGGAGCATGCAGGGTGCTACTGGCATCTAGGGGGGTGGGGCAGCTTGCTAAATATCCTACAGTGTGCAGGATGCCCCCACAATAGAGATTATCAAACCCAAAATGTTAATAGTGCTGAGACTGAGAAACCCAGCTTTGAGAGAATAAGCCCTTTGGGCAGTTATAAGCAGAAGGCATTATAAGAGGGTAATGCAACCAGAGTGACATTTTGAAAACCTCCCCTGATGACTGTATGAAAAATGGCATCGTCTAATAATAATAATAACAGCTGTTGCTGCCTCTTTATTGAGCACCTACTATATCTAGATAGCATGCCAAACACTTTACGGGCATCATCAATTCCCATAGAAGCCCCATTACACAGATGAGCATGCCAAGGAGGGCAAAGCACTTATCTAAGTTCACCAGCTGCAAAAAGGTAGACTGGGCTCCAGGATCCTCTGATGCATCTTTAGAGGGACAGGCTTCCAGCTGGCAGAGCCACAGCTCAGGGACACTTGCTCCATTCTTCCTTTGGACCTAAGGGGCTGGTGCCTGTTCAGTATCATGCCTTCCAGCCACAAAATGTTTGGTTATCATCTCTCTCACAAGTGGCACGAGAATGACATGACTAATCATGCCTGCCGTGTGGAATTATTCTGGAGAATAAACAGGTGGAAGCCAACCCCCATGTCAATTAGGGCTGCCCTTTAATCCTTCCCACACTGTCAAACATGCTGTATTAAGACCATATTTTTTTCAGGCTAAAAGGAGGGAGATCACATAATGGCGCCCAGAAAGGACTCCTGGTTCCTTGTGGTAGGCAAGGTAGACCCCCAAGGGATGTCTCTCCCCAGCTTCCTGTTTCATTTCTGCAGGGGGAAAGTCAGGCTTCAGCACCTACCAAATGCTGGGATGTCCCTGGATGTCAGACTGGGAAGAGCATCTCTGGGAGAGATCAGACCCTGAGGACCAGGTGGCTAACATTTGGAGGCCTTCCCTGGCATGGTGTTAACCTAGAAGAGAGGGGTAGAATTGTTGCAAGAACCTATGGGGCAACAATCCTTCCTTCTAATATTAACAGAACCCCAATTTTCCTTTGAGGGAATCACCTATCTATCATTTTCAGTCTATGTATATCATCTAAGCCCCACCCATTTCAGGTCACATGACCTAGCATGGCCAATCAACGTGTTCCCATCCAAGACCAGGAATTTCTAAGATGAGAGTTCCCACCCAGTTGGCCCACTGATGTGCAATCCTAGGCACTACAAATTTTTTGGAGCAAGAAAATATCTTTCCACTGAGACTGCTAACTTAAAAGGTCTATGTCTGACCGTAGTCACCTCACAAGGATAGCCAGTCTGACGTGGAGCCAACAGAGAAGAAAGTAGAGACCATGTCCTAAAAAGTCATGTGGGCCCCTAGATCCATCTGTTGCATACTTTTGCATACTTTTGGACTTTACACACACACACACACACACACACACACACACACTTTTTGCTTAAATTACTTTGAAATGAGGTTTTTGATACTTGCAACCAAGGCATTTCCACAATGATCCCAATTCATTTCTGCAGGTATCTACTATGGGACTGATCAGGCTCAATCTAAACCAGCCACTACAGATCCTTAAAGTGAAGTCAACTACCAGTCCTTAGGCATGAAGAGACAAGGGAAAAGAAAACCCTTTTCTGTTATCTGTGTCTAGACAATAAATGAGATCAGAAGCACATAAATCAGTCCAGTTTCTTTCCATTGTGAATCACAGAAATCTAATTCATGTGTGCTTAAGAAACAATGGGTTTTTATTGGCTCATACAACAATAATGTCAACTTCAGGAAAGGCTCAATCCAGATGATCAAATTTTTTCAGGAATCTCCCCAACCCGTAGAAACACATAAACTTGGTCTCACATGGACTCTCATTCCCTTCCTCACACCCTCTTGCTGCATCTCTCTATCCATCAATCCATCCATCTATATACACGTTTCATTGAGTCTCAGTTTTACACATATCTCTGAAACCAGAATGTGACATATAGCCAAAGGCATGTCAAAATTACTGGCAGACTTTATCTTTCTTAGTTGTACATAAAATAATAAATTTGTCTTACAATCAAAGGGATTTCTTTTCCATGGCTAGCTTCTCTAAGTGTCAGCCAAGCCCTCTGGAGAGGGGTTTCTTTATGTAGTGGGGGGGAAGGGAGCATGGCCAGATACAGCTCTAATGTTCCAGAGGAAAGAGAACTGATCTCATCCAAATCTGTGTAGAAAATGACAAGAAAGGATTTTGACTAGCCCAGCAGGGGTCATGTGACTTGCTGTTGGGGAGCCAACCTAGGGCAAGCCCATACACACACACACCAGCTTGGGGTTCCAGCTTCCACAATTGTCAGCTCCACCAGAGTCACAAAGAACATAGGAGAGCAAGTGAGGGGCTGAGGCCAAGGAAAGGATGCTGGACAAATATTATCAACACATGTCTTCAACCAACTGCATTTATGGTCCTATTATTCACAACTAATGTGTGCTGACCATAGAAAAATTAGGGAAAACAATAGAACTCCCCCTCAAAACCATGGATCAGTGCTGAACACCATTAACTCTTTGGAGCATTTCAGAGTTTTCTGTGACAGCTCAGTAAATGAAAAGCTAAGCTGGGTTTGCTGGCTTCATTGTTTGCTTTGCAGATGAGTCCTGTTCCCAAAGAAGCCCATTTACACTGGGTTAGACTCCTTAGCCATTTACATTGGCTTGGACTCATTAGCCCAGCACGTGGTGTCTGTCAGCCTTTGCCAAGAGGTAGACAGACGGCTTTGCCAGCTTGACCTCTACGCACATGGCCCTCAGTCTGAGCTGCTTGGCAGCCCTGATCCTCAGCTCTCCCCAATGGGATCAGCAGCTGAGAGAGAAGCAGGGCCCTCAGATGACTCTACTCCTAGTCTGTGTCTGGCCTGTGAGTGTGTGAGTGTGTGAGTGTGTACAAACACTTTGGATGCAAACTTGTGTGAAGGGGAATGTGCAAAAGTGTGTGTACGTAATGAGTGCATTTGCACACATTTGCATGTACCTATACAGGCTGAGAGGGAATGTGTGTCCATGCAAATGTGTCAAAGGAAATATGTACGTGTGCATATGCACATGTCCATATGTGTGTATGACTGTGGGTATGGAGCTGCACTTGAGTCCTGATAAGATCCCAGCTCACCTGGGGCCCTTCACACTCAACCACCTGCTGCCACACACATTGAGAACTACTGGCAGAAAGCAAGCTGAAAACACACAAAACAAAACCCTCACTGTGTGAATTAGATTTCCTCCCTGGTTCTCACCATCAAAACCAATTCGATAAAGTGGGCTGCTAAGGCTTAAGAAATGTCCTGGCGTTGATCACATTAACATGTCAATAACTAGTTGATCACCCTGTCTCCAAACTCCGATTTCAAATGTTTGTGTAACCAAAATGACCTCATCTATTTTGACCAATTAATTAAATTGTCAATATAGCAATTGGAACCTAGGAAGTAAATCTATGCTAATTACAAAAAAAAAGAAAGAAAGAAAAGGATGAAGGTCTGCAGAGAGGAAATGCCTCATAAACGTGGGCAATTGAGTGAACGTTTGCAACTACTTTTCAGAGAGTTAAAGAGTTATATTAATTTGGGGATAGTTATTTCCATCAAGACCACTGACCCTCCCAGAGCTTCTGGACATGGGAGGAGAAAAGATGAAAAGGAGCATGAACCTTGCCTCTTTCAATAAAGCAAAGAAGTCAGGGCAACGTAAGGGGCACAAACCAAGTGTGGGCTTGTGGCTCCCGCTTCAGAAGTAGAGCCAACTGGCTCCATCCCCTGCCAGCCAAGAGGACAGTTGGGACCTGGGCCAACCTCAGATGGAACCTTCTGAAAATGCCCTGGCTTTTGGGGCATAAGGAGGTAGCAGCTGCCAGGGTCACTTGGCAAAGACTCTGGCTTGACTGCTGGCCCAGGGAAGGCCTCTTGCTCTGAGCTGCCTGGGTCAGCAGGATGAGGAAACAGGACAGGAACATCCTGGACAGGAATGATTATTTCTTGAGAAAAGAACCCTTTGGTCAAAAGAAAAAGAAACACATTTCCAACAGCTTAAGTGCCCCAGGGATTCTTTAACAAACTCAGAACTTCATGGAATTGTCTGGAATGCTAAGCCAGTTACCATTCATCCGCAAGTTTTTCTGGTTCCAGTTGCTTTGGTATCTCATGTGCACTACTCTCCCAACTCTGTGTCCTGTAATCGCCTTGTTAGCGAGCTCGGGGGGGTGAGGGGGGGATGATATAGGGGTTCAATCTACCTTGGTGAGCAGGAGGTCCCCTGCTTTCAAGAACTTTATTTGACCTCTCTCTCTGAGAGTCCTCTTCCTCTGCTTCAGTCACATATGACATAGACATGGCCACCCCAGAGTGCAATGGACAAGTCAGGTGAGCTAACTAACCCAGTGTCTTTCCAGAGTCAAATTTCAAATTCCAGAGAAAGAGGTTCTGATTGGTGTTCTCTGCGTCAGGTGTCTGCACCTGACCCAGGTAGCTATGGAGAGGCAGAGTCACCTGGCAGTAAAAGCCCACACCTGTGGAAGTCTCAGAGAAGAGGGTGTGAGCTAGGCAGACATTTCCAAACAATATCTAACTCAAAACTGTAGAAAATCCTCTGTCCATACCTCAGCCCCATTCTCACCTTTTTTATATCCACCACATCCACCTTTTCTAAAACCCCATTACATGTAGAGAAACTAACTGAAGCACTATGTTCTAGAGCTCCACAATCACATTTCTGCCTGTCCTTCTCCCAAAAAATGAATAGTTTTCTCAAGAATGTCCATATCTTCCTGTCCATGCATAGTGTCCTGTCTGGGCCACCATCCTCTTCCAGATTGCTACAATCGCCTCCTAACTGCTTTTTCTTCTCCAATCTCATTCTCCTACACCCCATGCAACAAAGTAGCTAGAGAAGTAGTATTGAAACACAATCTGATCATTTTCTTAAAACCCTCTCTATGTCTTCCTGCTGCCTACAGGGAAGTGTACTAACTCCATAACTGGCCTCCACTATCATTTCTTACTACACCACTCCCTCTCCTAGCACTCTACCTTCAGAAGACAGAATTATTTACATAATTCCCCCAATTTCCCACCAGAACACACATCATTTGCAGCCATGACATTCTGCCTGTATAATCCATTCTACTGAACCATCCTCTTTCTTGATTTCATCCTTTAAGATACATCTCTGTATCACCTCCTCCCAAAAGTCGCCCCTGACTTACATAAACTCACCCAGCATCATGGGACCTTTGTCTCTGCTCTCATAGAGTTTATCCCTAACACTGCACTAAGGCCCCTAAACCACACTTGTTTAATCCAGAGTGATATGACAGACAAACCATTAAGCTCTTTAATCTACAAAAATCGCTTAGAAAGACAACCCAGTGGCAGAGGGGAGCAAAAATCATGAACAGGAAGCTCATATAAAAGTAAAAACAAAAAGAAATAGCATTATAAACAAGAAGGTGCCATTTTTATCTATCAGATTTACACAGTGTTTAGAAGGATATGGGGAAAGAATCATTAAATTTGTTATAATAAATATTGATACAGTCTCTTATGGGGGTAATTTGGCAATAGCAATAATAGTTTTAAATGATCATACCTTTACTCCAGAAATTCTAATTCTATTGATTTTAGAGAGAGTGAAAGAGAGAGGGAAAGACAGAGAGAAATATGGATGTGAGAGAAACACATCAATTGGTTGTCTCCTGCAGAAGCCATGACAAGGCTTAAGCTGGGGAGGACCCTGCAACCCAGGTACGTGCTCTTGACCAGAACTGAACCCAGGACCCTTTGGTCCAAAGGCCAACATTCTATCCACTGAGCCAAACAAACTATGGCTACAAATTCTAATTCATATAATATATGTGAGAATAGCATAGAATAGAATAGAATAGAATAGAATAGAATAGAATAGAATAGAATAGA